>JAHRHZ010000117.1:2701667-2817715 GCA_024137785.1 Ginglymostoma cirratum | reverse complement strand
TAGGTGGAGAGGAGGCAGACAAGTCGAAGAGGCGGTGTTGGAGCCAGTAAAGGTGAGTTTAGGTGGGGGGGTAGGGAGGAGATAGGTCAGTCCAGGGAGGACGGACAGGTCAAGGGGGCGGGATGAGGTTAGTAGATAGGAGATGGGGGTGGGGCTTGAGATGGGGGTGGGGCTTGAGGTGAGAGGAAGGACAGGTTAGGGAGGCAGAGATGAGCTGGGCTGGTTTTGGGATGCAGTTGGGGGAGGGGAGATTCTGAAGCTTGTGAAATCCACATTGATACCATTGGGCTGCAGGGTTCCCAGGCTGAATATGATTTGCTGTTCCTGCAGCCTTCGGGTGGCATCACTGTGGCATTGCAGGAGGCCCAGGATGGACATTCCTGCAGCCTTAAAATCTCCCCTCCCCCAACTGCATCCCAAAACCAGCCCAGCTCATCTCCGCCTCCCTAACCTGTCCTTCCTCTCACCTATCCCCTCCTCCCACCTCAAGCCCCACCCCCATCTCCTATCTACTAACCTCATCCTGTCCCCTTGACCTGTCCGTCCTCCCTGGACTGACCTATCTCCTCCCTACCCCCACCTACACCCACCTTTACTGGCTCCATCCCCGCCTCTTCGACTTGTCTGCCTCTTCTCCACCTATCCTCTCCTCTATCCATCTTCTATCTGCCTCCCCCTCTCTCCCTATTTATTTCAGAACCCTCTTCCCCTCCCCCATTTCTGATGAAGGGTCTAGGCCTGAAACGTCAAGCTTTCCTGCTCCTATGATGCTGCTTGGCCTGCTGTGTTCATCCAGCCCCACACCTTGTTATCTCAGATTCTCCAGCATCTGCAGTACCTCTTATCCTGACCCGAAATGTCAGCTTTCCTGCTCCTCTGATGCTGCCTGGCCTGCTGTGTTCCTCCAGCTCCACACTGTGTTATCTCTACATTAGCAGGTTGTTCATTGATCGGTGCTTATGGAGAAAGTCTGCAATCTCCCTTTCTTAGAGAAGGGAGAACTCTATCCCCAGACTTTGCTTGCTGAGCCAATTGTTGCAAAACATTTTCGCACTTAGCTTGTTTCCATTATTGTACTGATACCAATTGGCACAGTACACTGGCATGTTCTTGAGATTGAGCAGCAACATACCCAGAGGCAGCTAATCTTTTGGTTTTGCTCCTCATCTGTTGTAGACTCACACCAGCCACGTTCACACCCACGACCAATACACCTTTATCTAAACTGGGATTTGAGGTGTGGGGACAGGCATCTTAGGTTGTAGAGAGGAGAATATGATGGTACCTTGGTCGCCCTCGGTCAGACTCTGTCACAGTGGTCAGTTCCAGTTGATGCACCTCAAGAAGAGTCAATACCACACGTCAGATTCGCAATAGTGCGATTAGTATTGATCACCGTTGTGTTAACAGATGTAAGAGTGATGCTAGGTGTGGCCTTTAATGAATGAGTGGCATTTGTTCTTGCCTCACACTATTTCTATTTTAAGTCTATACTCACTGATCCAACATGTTGGGGTGGCATGGTGGCTCAGTGGTTAGCACAGCTGCCTCACAGCTCTGGGGACCCGAGTTTGATTACAGCCTTGGGTGACTGTCTGTGTGGAGTTTGTACATTCTCCCTGTGTCTGCATAGAGTTTCTTCCTGGTGCTCCAGTTTCCTCCCACTGCCCAAAGATGTGCAGGTTAGGGTGGATTGGCCATGCTAAATTGCTCAGAGTTTCAGGGATGTGTAAATTAGGTGGATTAGCCATGGGAAATGCAGGGTTACAAGGAAAGAATAGGGGTATGGGACTGGGTGGGATCCTCTTCAGAAGGGCAGTGTGGACTTGTAGGGCTGATTGGCCTGTTCCTGCACTAGGGATTCTATAACATCCAGGTGGGCCTGGGACCATTCTCATCGAGTCGCACAGCATGGAAACAGACCCTTTGGTTCAACCAGTCCATGCGGAACATAATCCCAAACTAAACTAGTCTCACCTGCCTGCTGCTGGCCCATATCCCTCCAAGCCTTTCCAATTCATGTTCTTATCTAAGTTTCTTTTAAATGTTGTAATTGCACCTGCTTCTACCATTTCCTCAGGAAGTTCATTCCACACTCTTACCACCCTCTATGTAAAAAATTTGCCCCCATGTCTTTTTTAAATCTCTCCCCTCTCACCTTAAAAATATGCCCCCTTGTCTCGAAAGCCTAGCACTGTTTTCTCCACATCACAAATAGTTTCATAACTGGTGACAAATTTTGCATGTGATGGACATGATCCTCGTTTCAAATGCTCAACAAAGAATGACAATAAGGATTACCTACCAAAGGCGATGTTCAATTTCATACCCTATGAGTGGGCATGGAAGTGACATTATTCACTATTTTAAGAGAGACACGTATCAGTAAAAAGATCTGCTCTGATAAAATAGATGGCAATTCAGCTGAATGAATGCCAAGAATGAAACTTAAACTTTACATGGGGCTATATGTCTCCAATAACATGGTTTCTCTGAACACGGTCATTTTCAGGAATGTAAATACTGCGTTTCGTTTTGACTTTCTGCATACTTTCCACCTGAAGCTAACCACTCAAAGGCAAACCTTTTGAAATACTGTAATAGAATTCAACTTCTCTTTCTGATCCTGATCTTAATCACTCTATTGCTGTCAGCCATGCTGTCAGCTGCCAAGCCCTGGGATTTGCTTCCCCAGGGGAGGGGAGTCCAAGCTCGATGCCATAAGTTTAAGGTGACAGGGTAAAGATATATAAGGGACCTGACGGACAACTTTTTCATACAGAGAGAGGTGAGTATACAGAATGAGCTGCCAGAGGAAGTGGTAGATGCGGGTACAATTACAACATTTAAAAGACATTTGGGCAGGTACATGGATATGAAAGGTGTAGAGAGATGCGGGTCAAACTCAGTCCATTGGGACTAGTTCAGATTAGGAAGCCTGCTCGGCATGGACGGGTGAGGTTGAAGACCCTGTTTCCTGTGACTCCTGAAATCTCTCTCCTAGTTTTAAATACTCCTTATCATATATGTCTTTGACCAAGGTTCTTGACATCTGTTCTGACATCTCCCTATGAGGCTGGGTGTCAGTTAGCTTGATAATTCTTCCCATTAATCGCTGTGGTATGTTTGATCACATTAAATGAATGAATGAATGATTTTTATTGTCATGTATATTTTACAGTGAGACATACAATAAAATACAGTGAAAAAGTACTGTATAAATTTAAATTGTTGTCATTGCTGAACTAAAGTTGTTTCCTTCTTAAAGAATCCCCTTTACGGAATTTTGACCAAAATCTTTGGTCAGTATTTGTCTCTCAGCCAACATAAGGCCAAACAGTCTATCATTGTCTCATACAAACATGAGCAGAAATTGCTAGAGAAACTCAGCTGGTCTGCTGAGAGAAAACAAAGTTAATGTTTCAAGTCTAGTGACCCTTCATCAGAACTGAAAGCAGCTAGGAAAAGGCAGGATTTGTGCTGATGACAGAGAGTGGGGAGGCGGGGAAAGGAGTGAGTGGATGGGTGGAAAGGGAGCCCAGAGAGAGAAAAAAGTGTCGGCAGACAAAGGGAATGAGCCAGGAAACATGAGAAGTTAGATTTGATGCTAATGGGGACTATGAGTGGGCGAAAATACATTGGCTGTGCAGAAAACATACCATGTCATGACACGACCTGGTGTGTGGGCTGGGTAATAGACATGTTTAGGCCCTAAAATTATTAAACTCAATATTGAATCCCGAAGGCTGTAAGGTCCTCGAGTGGAAGATGAGGTGTTACTCTTCCAACCTGGGTTGTGTCTCACTGGAGCACTGCAGTAGGCCTGAGACAGAAATGTTAGGTTGTGAACACAATGGTGTGTCAAAATGACAGGTAGCTGGAAGCTCGGGGTTACTTTTGCAGACAGAGCTCAGCTTCTCAGTTCCTACCATCTCAGTACGGTTTGTTCACCTAACTGCTTATCACCTGCTCAGAGACGTTTTGAGATCACAAAGGCTGCCACAGAAGTGAGAAATTCTAGAAGTCAGCTGCGCGATTGCTCCCCTTGCACTGATTTAACATTCAGGCTCTTGAATGAGCAGGGTAATTTTATCAATGGAATGTGGAAAAATATGTGACCCCTGTACACAAGTGAGCATCGTGCACAGCCACACCTTTTTGGCGCACAGAGACTGACTTGTCAGAAGATGTTTGGCTTGGCATGTGAACCATACGGCAAGCAGGCTGAACAGAGAGATATTGTGCTTTTAGAGAAAATAAAACAACCCCATCCGATTTCTAGAACATTCTGCGTTCTGCAGTAACCAACTGTGCATACTATCACCAAGAGTAAACTGGTAGAACGTACCAGCCTGTGACCAACAAATACACAGACTTCCAGCTTTATGCTTGGTTAAACTCCATACAAACAGAATATGGTTTGTCCAATCTCGACGCACATTTTGCAGCCCAATGCATTTTTCTCACAGATTGTCTCCATCTGATGTGAACGTCAGCATTTATTGTCCATCCCTAATTGCTCTGGAGAATTGGTGCTGAGCTGCCTGCTTGAACCACTGTTCTGTAGGTACATAGTCTATATTGCTCCAACAACTACCTAGCCAGCAGAATATCCAGGCCATTGTTGCTAACTAAGACTGTCGAGAGACCTGTAAATGTCGGTCTTTGACCTATAAGAGCCTTTCTTGATCTGCCTTTTCTCCAGTTAAACTCTTGAGACACAATTTGATTGGGTGGAGTTTATTGCTGCTCCAACATTAACCCTTTCAGAACCATTACCTTATGCACCATTTCTAAGACAACTACATTTTCAAATACGGAGATCAAAACTAGATACAGTATACCAGAATATGGTCTCAGCAGGGACATGTAGGATATTGCCCATGGTTGTGGGGTAGAGAACAACGGGACACAGCCTCAGAATAGAAGGCAAGCCATTTTGGACTGAGATGAAGAGGAACATCTTTACTCAGAAGGTGGTGAATCCTTGAAATCCTCTACCGCAGAGGGTTATGGAAGCTCAATCATTGAGCAGGTTTATTTGCAATCTGAAAATGACAGATTTCGGGAGACTGACAACATCAAGGGTTATGGAGATAATGGGGATGAAATGGCCTATGAGGTGGATGATCAGCTATGAGCTATTTACTATGACAGACTACTATGACAGACTTCACATTTCTTATGTTCCTCAATTCCAAGGCCCACTATCATCCCCACTGACCCGTAGCATCATCCATGTAAATCTGTGTATTTTTTCCTTTGCACTGCCCAGACTCTTTTATATTCTTTTTGACCTTTTAGTGTCCCGCTGAGTTGAGAATCAAGGGTCACAGCCTCAGGATATGGGGTAGACCATTTAGAACATAGAACATAGAACATAGAACATAGAACTTAGAACAGTACAGCACAGTACAGGCCCTTCGGCCCACATTGTTGTGCCGACCTATTAGCCTAATGCACAGAGATGGGGAAACTTTTCTTCACTCAGGGGGTGGGCAATTTATGGAATTTGCTACCACAGAAGGCTGTGGGGATTGGGTCATTGAGGATATTTGAGAAGGAGATTGGTCATTTTGTCTTAGATATTAAAGACATCAAAGGGCATAGCTGCGAATATGGCTTTGAGATAGAGGATCAGCCGTGATCATATTGAATAGCAGAGCAGATTCAAAGGGCTGAATGGACTACTTCTACATTCTGTGTAACATGTCTTCTCATTTGTTTGGCCAGGTGGATGAATATGAGGTGAAAAGTGAGAGGGAGCTGGGCTCAATTTGGTGGGTGCAGTTGGAGAAAGTGAAGTTCCTAGTGGAAGATGACTGGTTTTGCCGTTATTTGACAGTATGCACCCCCTCAGGGGATGTCCTGCACTTTCCCTGCTACAGGTGGATGAGCGAAGAGGACGTCGTCTGTGTTCGGGAAGGAACAGGTTAGTGTGTGAATGCTGCCTGGTGGAGGACTTGGAGCTTGATGTGACGTCAGAACAACTTTTGATTTGATTTGATTTATTATGGTCACATGTACTAAGTTATAGTGAAAAGTATTGTTATGCGTGCTAACCAGACAAATCATATGTCACATAAGTACATCAGGGTAATAGAACAGAGTGCAGAATATAGTGTTACAGTTACAGAGAAGGTGCAGAGAAAGATCAACTCTAATATATGAGAGGTCTGATAACAGCAGGGATGAAGCTGTTCTTGAATCTGTTGGTGTGTGCTTTCAAACTTTTGCATCTTCTGCCTTATGGAAGAGGATGGAAGAGAGTATAACCAGATGGGAGAGGTCTTTAATTATGTTGGCTGCTTTCCTGAGATAGCGGGAGCTGTAGATGGAGTCAATAAATGGAAGGCTGGTTTGTGTGATGGACTGGGCTCTGTTCACAACTGTGTAAATTCTTGTGGTCTTGAACAGAGCAGTTGCCATACAAAGCTGTGATGCAGCCAGATAGGATTTTTTCGATGGGTCATCTATAAAAATTCCAATTCAAAACATCCCCATGTGCCTTCACAGGAGAATTAACAAGATTCTGAGTCACCCACCGGGACAGAAGATTAAAACTTTGGTCATGGGGTAGGCTTTAAGCAGGAGGGAGTGAGAGGTGGATGGGTTTAGGAAGGGAATTCCAGAGCTTAGAGCCCCAGACATGGCCACCAATCCATCAGAGAATGCTCAAGAGGGCAGAATTGGAGGAGCAGAGAGATCATGGAAAGTAGCAGGTGATTATTACTGTGGGGCGGCACAGTGGCTCAGTGGTTAGCACTGCTGTCTCACAGTGCCAGGGACCTGGGTTCGATTCCACCCTTGAGTGACTGTTTGTGTGGAGTTTGCACATTCTCCCTGTGTCTGTGTGGGTATCCTCCCACAGTCCAAAGATGTGCAGGCTAGGTGGATTGGCTATGCTAAATTGCCCACAGTATTCAGGGATGTGTAGATTAGGGGGATGAGTATGGGTGGGGGGCTCTGAGGGTTGGTGTGGACTTGTTGGGCCAAAGGGCCTGTTTCCACACCTTAGGGATTCTATGAAATTATGGAAATGGCAAGTCATGAGGACATGAAGGGGTTTGAAAACAAGGATCAGAATTTCAAAATCAAAGGATTTCCCAGCCATTGGCAAGTACTGAGTTGATGGGTGAACAGAATATGGTGTGAATTGGCGTATGAGTTTTGGATGGGCTCAAGACCTTGGAGGTAAGGAAAATAACCAGGTCACTGGCTGGGGCGGGGAGCGCTATCAGAATAGATTTACATCAGACTTCATGACACTTGATGCAGAGGCTGGTGAGGAAGATGAGCCGAGTGGGAGGAGTGCAGAGGTGTTAAATTTAAGGGCTACACAAACCATCCTGTGTCCACCTTCTCTCCCTACATCAGTACACACTTTTTTAACTTGCCAAGTGTCAATTTGGATAACCTCATTGCATAGGCCACCAGTACTGGCTTGACTTTGATATCATACAATCATAGAATCCCTAGAGTGTGGATGCAGGCCATTCAGCCCATTGAGACCACACTGGCCATCTGAACAGCATCTTTCCCAGACCCACCCACTACTCTGTATAACCCTGCATTTCCCACGGCCAATCCATTTAGCCTGCACATCCCCCTGGACGCTAAAGGGCGGTTTAACATGACCAATCCACCTAACTTGCATATCTTTGGACTGTGAGAGGAATCTGGAGGAAGCCCACACAGATACAGGGAGAATGTGCAAATTCCACACAATCACCAGAGGTGGAATCAAACCTGGGTACCCAGTGCGATGAGGCAGCTGTGCTAACCACTGTTCCCTGTGTATTTTAATTGCAGTCCCTGTTTTCCTGTGTATATTAGCAGTAGTTCCTGTTAACTTTTTATTCATTCAGGGGATGAAGACGTTTATTGCCATCCCTGGAAGGCAGTTAACAATCAACCACATTACTATGGATCTGGAGTCACATGTAGGACAGACCAGATGAGGAAAGCTGTTTCCTTCCCTAAAGGACATAAATGAACCAGATAGCTTTTTTTCCAACAATCCACAATGGATTCTTAGTCATCATCTCACTCTTAACTCAAATTCCACCATCTGCAGTGGAGGGATTTGAACCTGGGCCCCCAGAACATTACCTGAGTCTCTGGAGTAACAGTCCATCAATAATAACATTAGGCTATCACCTCCCCATTACATTACTAGTATACCAATATATATTAATTGTGGTCCCTGTTTTCCTGTGCATTGTAGTTTCTGCATAAATCAATAATGGTCCCTCTTCACGTTACAGTTTAAATAAGCCTTTTTGTTTTCACAGCAAAGAGACCCTTTGATGATAAGATGCCTGAACTTCAGTCCCATCGTCAGAAGGAACTGCAGGACAGGCAGAAGCTATACAGGTAACAGCGATCAGTCCATCATATGGGCCTGTGTTATCATGAACCATTGAAAACCAGGGCAAAGATCTTTCTGCCTCAACAGCACCAATGAATGAGTCAACTTGCCTTCCAGCTGGCTTAGAAAGATAGTGTATCCTGGGGATGGACATGCCGACAGATCACAGTGGGAGTGTGGGGCACTAGTTGCGGTTCGATGGAGTGGGATTCGTGAGGCTTGAAGCCCATTCAGGGTTAGAACCTAGAATGGGTGGTGCCGTGACCAGCCTCCCACAGGTCAAGTCTTCAGGATTACTCAGAGCAGGGGTATAAATAGAACATAGAACATAGAACATTACAGCGCAGTCCCGGCCCTTCGGCCCTCGATGTTGCGCTGACCTGTGAAACCAATCTGAAGCCCATCTATCCTACACTATTCCATTATCATCCATATGTTTATCCAACAACCATTTAAGTGCCCTTAAAGTTGGCGAGTCTACAACTGCTGCAGGCAAGGCATTCCATGCCCTTACTACTCTCTGAGTAAAGAATCTACCTCTGACATCTGGCCTATATCTATCACCCCTCAATTTAAAGCTATGTCCCCTCGTGCTGGCCGTCACCATCCGAGGAAAAAGGCTCTCACAGTCCACCCTATCCAATCCTCTGATCATCTTGTATGTCTCTATCAAATCACCTCTTAACCTTCTGCTCTCTAACGAAAACAGCATCAAGTCCCTCAGCCTTTCCTCATAAGACCTACGTTCCATACCAGGCAACATCCTGGTAAATCTCCTCTGCATCCTTTCCAATGCTTCCACATCCTTCCTATAATGCGGCGACCAGAACTGTACGCAATACTCCAAGTGCGGCCGCACCAGAGTTTTGTACAGAATATGCGCAGAACATGCTGTCACAGCTTCCTTCATGTGTCCTAGGTGGAAACTGTGGAAACCCGGGGTAACCAAATGCATCAAGGCTGAAACAGAGGCGGACCTTCACCCAGACGTCAAATTTGATGACGATAAACGCGCTGACTTCAAACACTCCTTCTACGTGGCGTGAGTATCACAAAGTGGCTCCCATGGATAAGAAAGTAGAAAATATAGTCTTGCTAATCAAAGCGGAGAAAACAACAAAATGTTAAGGGCTATTCAATGGTTGGCAAGCAGACTTGATAAACCAAGGTGTTGCCATGAGCAAAGCAACTAGCATCAGTTAACGTTTCAGATCGAGTTACCCTTCCTCAGAACTCTACCCGAAACATTAACTTTGATTTCTCACCCCGGATGCTGCCAGACATGCTGAGCTTTACCAGAAATTTCTGTTTTTCTAATTTACGGCATCAGCAGTTCTTTCAGTTATTTTGTTACCCAGTATCAATTCAACACTTATTAAATTTAAATCAGTTCCCTTTTCTCATGCAACGTAAATTATTGTTCCCTTTGAGATGAGGTATTCTTGCCATTCTGTCCTGATGAGTGCAAGACTAAAAGACTTGACAGCATCTTTCTCTCTACATCTCTCTTCAACGTAATTCATGCTCAGTACTACCAAGTTAATCATTGTGCTTTTGATCAGTATAGGGGAACTTTTCTTGAAGAAGTTTGTGAACATGTTTGGAGACTCCTGGGACAGTCTGGAAAGTTTTCAGAGGATCTTCTGGCGAGTTAAGAGTGCTACAGGAAGTAAGCAATTGCAAATTTTATGGTTTAAGGCCGTAACTTGATATTGGGAATCCTATAGACCAACACAACAAATCTCAATTTGGAACTGTGTTGACTAATAGGAAAACATTGAGGCTGGGAAATCTGTAGGATTCTTTCATAGTCCTCTCTTGGAAAGTCCCACTTTTCTCCTAAATTCTATTTCCACACTCCCCTCTACCTCACACAATCTTTATCCTCCCCTTTGGATTGCTACTCAGTTAAAAAACAAGACTTAATTACACCATCTCCTACCTCTCAGAGTTTCAAAACTGGAATTCCCAACTTCCATGGTGCTCGTGTCGAAGTCATGTTGAGGTTGTACAGGACATTGGTGGGGCCTCTTCTGGAATACTGTGAGGTAGCAAGAACTGCAGATGCTGGAGTCAGAGACAACACAGTATGGAGCTGGAGGAACACAGCAGGCCAGAAAAAGGGTCCCAACCCGAAACATCAACTTTGCTGCTCCCCTGATGCTGCCTGGCCTGCTGTGTTCCTCCAACTCCATACTGTGTTGTTTCTGGAATACTGTGTCCAGTTCTGGTCATCCAGTTTTAGGAAGGATATTATTAAGCTAGAGAGAGCTCAGAAGAGATTTACCAGGATGTTGCTAGGAATGGAGGATTTGAGATATGAAGGAAGGCTGGATAGGCTGGGACTTTTTCCACTGGAGCTTAGGAGGTTGAAGGCGACCTTATAGGAGGTTTAAAATAATGAGGGTAGAGATAGAGTTAATGGTAGTTGTCTTTTCCCTAGGATTGGCGATTTCAAGACTAAGGGGCACATTTTTAAAGTGACAGGAGAGAGATTTAAAAAAGACATGAGGGGCAAATGTTTTTACACAGAGGGTGGTTCATGTGTGGAATGAACTTCCAGAGGAGGTGGAGGATGTATGGAGACAATTATACCGTTTTAAAGACATTTGAATAAATTCATGAATAGGAAAGGCTTTGAGGGAGCTGGGCCAAGCGTAGGCAGGTGGGTCTAGCCAAGTTTGGGATTATGGTCAGCATGGACTGGTTGGACCGAAGGGTCTGTGTGACTCTATGACTCTATGACTATGTCATTGATTTTAATTGGGAAAGCTACCCACAACATCTGTGACTCAATGTCTTTTTATTAATTCGCTCACAGGATGTGGGTGTTGTTGGTTGGGCCAGCATTTATTGCCCATCTCTAATTGCCCTTGAGAAGCTGCTTTCTTGAAATTTATGTTCAGTCAGAGTGCCGTTGGTGAGGGAGTTCTCAGATTTTGACTCAACGGCAAGAAAATTACTTCTTAACCCCACCTGCCAAAGGTCTGTCTGCTATCTACAAGCCACTGGGGGGTACCTTTACTCACTATCACCACCAAACATCCAATGCCCACAACAATCTCCCACCATCACCACCACCGCTTCCCCCTGACTGCCAATGGCCTAGCTAGCGATGACCACATCCCACGGGCAAATGGAAAAAAAATAAAAAGATTCCAAGCTGCTAGCCACAATACTTAGTTGACCTGCTCAGTTCATTTTCTGGTCAATGGTAACCCTCATGATGTAGATATTGAGGGTTTCAGAAAGTCAAGGAGAGATGGTTAGATTCTGTCTTGTTGGAGATGGTCATTGATGGTGTGTCAGGAATGTTTGTTACAGGAAGAGACAATACAAAGTGGCTGACATCTTACTGGTGCTCAAGCATTCCAGTGATAGATCCCAGTCATTGTGCACATTTACCTCATCCTGACATTCGTGGTTATAGGGCAGTGTGCTTCATCTTTAAGAAGTGCTGAGCTTTGAACAAACGTATTTATTCCCCACCCATCCCACTTTTTTCCCATCCAGATTTTGTGGTGAAACACTGGAAGGAGGATTGGTTTTTCGGATACCAGTTTAAGAATGGATGCAACCCCTGCCTGATCGAGAAGTGCAGGGAGATCCCAGAGAAATTTCCAGTGACAAATAAAATGGTCCACCAATCCCTCAGAGGCTCCACACTGGAGGAGGAAATTAAGGTAAGTGTGCCTGTGTACACACATTGACCTTTACAATGTCAACAGTGACTACACTTCCCAGGGCAGGCAAAAAACAGGGTTAGATACAGAGTAAAGCTCTCTCTACACTGTCCTCCATCAAACACTCCCGGGATAGGGACAGGATGGGTGAGTTACTTGTTTGCCTAAATTCCTAACCTGTGTGACAATCTGTGCCAGGATCATTAAAGACTATTGTTTCTCTCAGAAAGGAAACATTTACATTGCGGATTACAAAGTCTTGGATGGAGTTCCTGCTAATGTAATAAATGGAGCTCAGCAGTACATCGCAGCTCCAATTTGTCTCCTGTACCAGGATCCTGAGAACAGGCTGATGCCAATCGCCATCCAGGTAGGGGCAGCATTGGTGGGGTTTCTTAAATACTTATTTTTCATCACAGAAATGTCTCCACAGGTGCCACTCACTCTACCCTTCACAATGTTGCACTTAAGGGAAAAGGGTGGAGAGAAATAAATAGACACTGAGATGGAAAGACAGAAAGAGCAGAGAGAGAGAGAGAAATGGACAACAGCTAAAAGCAAAAGAGGCTGAGGTCGAAAGGCAGAGAGGGCACAGCAGAGAAAGGGAAATATAGATAGACAGGAAGACAGAATGGAGGTCAGTGCAAGAGATATGGAGCTGGAGAGAGCAGGGATCAAGGAGTGGACAGTCAAATGAGAAGACGTGGATAGACAAAAAGAGGAAAAGAAAGAGAGAAAAATATAAATAGGGTATTTTTATTCTTTCTTGTAATGTGGACATCCCTGGCAGGTTCTGATGGCTAGCTCGGTCATTTCAGAGGGCAGTTATGAAAAATCCACTGAAGACAAAAAATGTTAGAAATCACAGCGGGGTCAGGCAGCATCTGTGGAGAGAGTGCAAGCTAACTTAACTCTTCATCAGAGCCATCTAGAGTTGAAACATTAGCTTGCTCTCTCTCCATGCATGCTGTGATCGCCAGCATTTTTGGTTTTCAGAACAGTTTGTGGCATCTGCAGTAATTTTCTCCTACTATGAGAAAGCCACATTGCTGTGGGTCTGGAGTCACATGTAGGCCAGACCAGGTAAAGATGGCATTAGTGAACCAGATGGGTTTCTTTTCAGACTTCCAGCATCTGCAGTTCTTTTGGTTTTTTGGGGGGTTTTGTTTGATATTCATTCTGATTCTGCATTTTAATAATGAACTGATTTTTTAAAATTTAACTTTAGAATTGAATTCAAAGTCAATCTTCCCTCTGCAGTGGGATGTTCCCAAGGGGCAGCGGGACCTCCAAATGACTAGACCAGTGACATTACCTCTGCAGCACCATCTTCCTACTTGGCAGAATGCACAAAAGGGGCAGGAGGAGAGAAAACTTAAGCGATACAGAGTGACAGAAAAATCAGAGCGAGAAAGAAAGTAAAAGAGAGAAAATGAGATGCGTTCAGAGATACACAATCAGGAAAAGGCTGAGATAGAAAGGTGTGGGACAGAGAGACAAGCAATGTGACAGACAGAACGAACGCATACAAGAAAAGATAGTAGAAGGGACAGAAGGAACAAAAGAGAGAGACAGTACAAATCGATGGTCAGGGAAAGAGATATCTGAATTGGCAACGTCGGGTGGCATTGAGAAAGGCTCCTGTTGGTGAGTTTTTGGGGGAGGCGTTGTGCATATAAATCTTGCTTGGCCTGCCGCATTTCCTTATTTCTCAATCAACTCTACATCCACAGCTCCGCCAAGTCCCAGGATGCGATAATCCTATTTTCCTGCCCACTGATGCGGAAAACGCCTGGCTCCTGGCAAAGATTTGGGTGCGTAGTTCCGAATTCCAGTTGCACCAGATAGTCTACCACCTGTGCGGGACCCATTTGCTGGGGGAAACATTCTGCATTGCGACCTTGAGGCAGCTGCCTGCTGTGCACCCGATTTTCAAGGTAAGGGGAAGTGGGAGATACTGCGATGCCCTCTCGGGACCCCTCAAAGCCTTCCGTGACCAGGTATCTACTTGGGAACTGGGGTTGCTGTTGGAAGCAAAGTTTGCCAGGGTTAAATTGGCTTTGTGACATTCGTGTTTCTTCTCTCCATTTTCAGCTCCTCACCCCACACACGAGGTACACACTAGAGATAAACACACGGGCCCGAACTGACCTCCTGGGCAAGGAGGGCGTCATTGCCAGGGTGAGTCATCCCTTCTCTCTTCACGTCTTTAGAATGTGTGGTGAGTCCTTCCTCTAATCTCCCTTTAATGACGCCAGCAACAATAGCAACATAGACCTTTTATTGGGTTCAGCCACTTGACATACTCAATAGAACAGGACCCAGGTCAGTTCACTCAAAAGCTCAATCACTGAGATTGAGTGAAACTTAGGTCAAATGTTTCTGATTGGACAGCAGAATAGCTTTTTCCCTTTGTGAGTTGTGGAAGAGAAGCTCAAGACCTTTGTAGACCTCCAACCACACACACGGCCCTTGTTATCTTGGTGGATTCATTATAGCTTGGAAATAAGGCAACTGCAACACAGAACGCCACGTGTTTAATTGGTATTCACGCACCTTGTCATCCTCCAACTTCTGTTTCAAGACGATCTTATTTCTCACAATCTTGCACTCATGGGATGTGGGCATTGCTGGCTAGGCCAGCATTTATTGCCCATCCCTAATTGCCCAGAGGGCAGTTGAGATCCACACCTTGGCTGTGGGTCTGGAGTCATATGTAGGCCTGACTGGGTAAGGCAGATTTCTTTCCCTAAGGGACATCAGTGATCCAGATGTTTTTACTAAGGTTTTTTGGTGACAATTACGCTAGCTTTTTAAAAAAAACTCCAGATTTTTAAAATTTGATTCAAATTTCACCATCTGTCACAGTGGGATGCAAACCAATGGCCCAGAGCATTAGAGGCAACAAGATGTAGAGTTGGATGAGCATTAACCTGGTGTCCTGGAATACTAGAAATTTTCATGACAACTCCACCTCCAGACCTCCCCTTGTTTGAATGAAGCATTTAAGGATAGAATCATAGACTCATGCAGCACGGAAGCAGACCCTTCAGTCCAACCAGTCCATGCTGAACATAATCCCAAACTAGACTAGTCCGATCATCCTGCACTTATCCATATCCCTCCAAACATTTCTTATTCAGGTACTTATCCAAATATCTTTTAAACATTGTAACTGTATCCACATCCAACACTTCTTCCAGAAGTTCATTCCATACATGAACCACTCTCTGTGTAAAAAAGTTGCACCTCATATTTTTTCCTCTCTTTCTCCTTTCTCCTCTCACCTTAAAAATATGCCCCTAGTCTTGAAATCCCCTATCCTAGGGAAAATATATCTGCCATTCACCTTATTTATATCTCTCATAATTTTATAAACTTCTATAAGGTAACCCCTCAACTTCCTACGCTCCAGTGAAAAAAGTTCCAGCCAAAACAACTCTTCTTTATAACTCAAACCTTCCTTACCTGGCAACACCTAGTAAATCTCTTCTGAACCCTCTTCAGCTTAATATATCATTTCAATAACAGGGCAAGCAGAACTAGACATAGTACTCCAAAAGTGGCCTCACCAACATCCTGTACAACCTCAACATGATGTCCCAACTCGTACACTCAAAGGACTGGGCAATGAAGGCGAAACACCTTCTTAAGTACCCGGTCTACATGTGATGCAAACTTCAAAGAATTATGTACCTGAACCCCTAGGTCTCTCTCTGTTCTATAACATCACCCAAGGCCGTACCACTAATTGCATAAGTCCTGCCCCCTCTTGTTCAATACGGAAGAATGGGAGGAGATTTGCACTAGGTAAAGATACTCATTTGAAGAGTTGGTACAGGCATGATGGACTGAAAGGCCTCCTGCAGCGCCACAACATTTCTGTGACTCCATAATTTTATTGGCCAGGACTTTGCAATTGGCAGCAAAGGTCACCATTTGCATGCTGATTGATGCGTACCAAATTTTCATCTGAGCACACATGTGCTAAGGTTATGATGGTGTAAACGGAAATTGAAATTGCATGTGAATGCTGTAATGCTACTTTTTTTTCTAGCATACCTAGTGGGTGACCAGTGAGTATACCTATAGTACAAATCTGCGAACAATCATAGAGTCATAGAGTTGTACAGCACGGAAACAGACCCTTCGGTCCGATTTGTCCATGCCGACCAGATATCCTAAATTAATTTAGTCCCATTTGCCAGCATTTGGCCCGTATCCCTCTAAACCCTTCCATTTCATGTACACATGCAGATATCTTTTAAATGTTGCAATTGTACCAGCCTCCACCACTTCCTCTGGCAGCTCATTCCATATGTGCACCACCCTCTGTGTGAAAAAGTTACCCCTTAGGTCCCTTTTATATTGTTCCTCTCTCACCTTAAATCTATGTCCTTTAGTCTTGTACTTCCCTACCCTGGGGAAAAGACTTTGGCTATTCACTTTATCCATGCGCCTCATGATTTTATAAACCTCTCTAAGGTCACCCGTCAGATTCCAACTTTCCAGTGAAGATAGCCCCAGCCTACCCAGCATCTCCTTATAGCTCATCTCCTTCAATATCCTTGTAAATCTTTTCTGCACCCTTTCAAGTTTAACAACGCCTTTCCCAACAGCACAGGGACCAGAATTGAACACGGCATTCCAAAAGTGGTCTAATCAAGTGATCCTTAAGTTAAAAGAAAGCTAAAACCTCAATCACATCAGCTTAATCCAAACCCTGATCCCAGAATAGTACTTCACAATTTTTGTTCCCACTGTGACCACCATTTCAAGGCTTAAAGATGCAGTCAACCACGGTGCTGGGACTTGAGAATGAGCAAAGCTGTGGGCCTGGGTGGGGAGTCGTTGGAGGAAAAGTATTCATAGGCTTTCACTGGCGTTTTATAACATGAATCAGTCCTCAAAGGTTCGTCCTTCAGGCCATGCCCATCACTCCAAAAAGAACATGAATTGTTCGCACTCGGTCGCGACTTTTCCCTGGAGCATCAGAGGCTGATCGGTGACCTTACAGAGGCTTATAACTTCATGAGGGTTATGGGTAGGGTGAATAGCCAAGGTCTTTTACCTAGGGGTGGGGGTGTCCAAAACTAGAGGTCTTAGGTTTATGGTTAGAGTGGGAAGATTTGAAAAGGACCTAAGGGGCAACTTTTCACACAGAGGGTGGTGCGTGTACGGAACAAGCTGCCAGAGGAAGTTGTGGAGGCAAAATTACAACATTTACAATAAGTATATGTATATGCCAGGGAGTCCATTCACACAGGGTGGAGGGTGTGGGGCTTTTGAGGAATGGGGCAAAGGGAACATTTCAAAGACAATTCATTTATCAGACCTTTGAGTATAGGAGTTGGGACGTCATGTTGAGGTTGTACAGGATGTTGGTGAGGCCTCTTCTGGAGCACTGTGTCCAGTTCCGGCCCTCTGTTATAGGAAGGATATCATTAAGCTGGAGAGGATTCAGAAAAGATTTGCCAGGATGTTGCTGAGAATGGAGGGTTTGAGATATAAAAATAGGCTGGAAAGGCTGGGATTTTTTCACTCAGTATATGAATAGGAAGAGTTTAGAGGGATATGGGCCAAATGCTAGCATATGGGATTAGGTCAGTTTGGGATGTCTGGTTGGTATGCTCAAGTTGGACCGAAGAATCCGTTTCCTTGCTGTGTGACTCTATGACTCTACACTCAAAGGCAACCATTGCTGCCTGAGAGCTCACAACCCCAGTATCTCAGCTGGGTGGCAACTCACTGTTCGGAAACCTCTGTCCCAGTGCATACAAGTACAGAAATAGGGAATCTGACAATATTCCTTTGTTCATTTCTGTTCTCAAGGTGGTTGCCTCAGGAGGCGTTGGTCAGGATGTCATTGCACAGAAAGGGTTTCAAACATTTAGCTACCAGGCCATGTGCCTGCCAGATAACCTGAAGAAACGTGGGACTGAAGGGTTGAAGGAATACTATTATCAAGAAGATGGCCTCCAACTCTGGTTTGCAATCAATAAGTAAGTTTCTGCTAAGACTAGGGGAGCTGGATTTTTTAATTTGCTTTTATTCACGGGAAGAGTATGTTGCTGACAAGGCTGGTGTCCATTGCCCTTGAGAAGGTGGCAGTGAGCTGCCTTCTTGAACTGTTGTGGCCTATGTGGCGTTGATTCACCCATAATGCCTTTGGGAGAGAGATGTCAAGGATGTTGTTTTGACGACAATGTAGGAACAGCCAATGTATTTCCAAAGATCAGGATGGAGTGTTGCTCGGAGGCAAATGTGCAGGGTGTGGTGTTCCCATATATCTGCTGCCCTTGTCCTTCTAGGTGGTAGAGGTCATGGGTTTGGAAGGTGCTGTTGAAGGAGCATGAGCGAGTTGCTGTGGTGCATCTTGTAGATGGTACCCACTGTTGCCACTAGTGGTGAAGGGATTGGATGCTGATCCAAGGAGGAGGTTGCTAGATTCTGAATAACCAGAACCACACATTTGTCCCATGACTTTAACATCAGACTGCGATCATAGGTGCTTGAAAAGTGGGCATCACTGCAATTACAATCTTGCCTCCTTCTCAGTCTGGTTAATTTTTCAAGATGTTGCATAAGGCATTTGGCCTGAGAGGGTTAATATGAAGTCTTTACATTGCTCTACCTACTGAGGCATAAATGACTACCTCTGGGAGGTGCCAATCAGTTGCCTATGTTATTTATCAGCTCATTTATTCTATAATCATTTAGCACTGACCTAGCCAATATCTTTTAAGAAATAACAGTATCTCTTTATCTAAAGCTAATGTAGTCAAACCAGCTTTAACATAATCCAACCTGTTTTCTTATGATTATGTCATAAACTACTTCTGTTTTTTTCCACTATCTGCATTTTTTTTTTGGAGATGTATTAGGGGTTAAGCTGTCACCATTCAATACTACAAAGATCACTACATAGAATTACAAAAAGGGAATTCTACCCAAAGAAGGTCCTGGCTGAACCAAGAGGCAGCTGTGGACATCTCTTACAATGCAAGAAATTAAGGGGAACTGATAAGTAGGAAGAGAGAAAAGAAACTATTTCTGTTAGTAATGAATTTAAATCTGAGATTTGGATCTGAGGGGCAGTTTAAAAGGGTAGTAACTGCTTGGTTAAAATCTTCTAGCACTGTGTATATGTGATGGAAACACATTAGCTGTGGCCTCACCTGTTTATGGAAGGTGCGTTTAGGGTGATGGTTTTTTGTGTTAGAAGTGCATGTTGGTTATTTTGAAAAGAACTTTGTTCTTAACCTATGCCTGTTGTCTTGTACCATTGTAAATACTGTGGAATCTGGGAAACTAATGCTTTCCTTCTGTGCTGTGGCTCTGTGTTTGAGGGAGCATAAGCAATTAATGAGATTAGATTATTCTTATTCTCTCTCAGTGTGAGCCTGAACACTCCATTTGTCAACATAAATACAGACAGTATTGTTATTATGTGACTGAATTAATTTCATAAATGAGTTAGTGAGAATGAAAACGGAACCCTGGACAACCAAAATACAGACTCCAAAAATCAAAAACAAGCCCTCAAGAAAATTTCAAAAGATTCTGCCTCCCCGACAAAAGCTTATTTTGAACCCAATTGGATAGCACGTATCATGTGAAGACTGGGTGCCACTTCCACAAGTAGTTAAATTTCGTGTTGAAACCTGTAGTCATGTCTGAAATAACTGCACAGAGGCTGGTATTCCATCACCAAAGTCACCCTTTGTTTGCACATGGTGAGACCTTAACACTGATCCAGCTCCGTCAGAGCCAACTCTTGGAGTTAGCAGAACCTCTGACACTCCTGTTATTTCTGTCTACCAGGGCTCCCTGATTGGACCAGATTAATAGCCCCAATCAGGCAACTCATATTCAAAGAGGTCCACCTGGCTAACCTTGGTACAGTCACTAATACTATCCACAATTGTTAGTTCCAGGAAGTCTGTTGTTAGCTGTGGAGGACTTGGTGGGCCCCTCTATCTCTCAATGATCTAATACTGAGCAAGGGAAAACCACTTTTAATACCTGTCTTGATCCCCAGGTATGTCAAAGGCATTACAGAGCTCTACTACGAGACTGACGAGGATGTACTCCAGGACACTGAACTACAGGGTTGGATTAAAGATCTGGCGCAGGAGGGATTTCAGGACCTTCCAGGAATTGGTAACTGAAAGCAATTGCTTGAGGAATAATTGGGAAGAGGATGTAGAGTGAGGAAGTACAAAAGCTCCTTGTGGACAAGCAGATAGTAAGATGGGCCAGCATGGTCGGTCAGTGGTGAGCACTACTGTCTCACAGCACCAGGAACCCTGGGTCAATTCCAGCCTTGGCGACTGTCTGTGTGGAGTTTACACGTTCTCTCTGTGTCTGTGTGGGTTTCCTCCAGGTGCTCAGGTTTCCTCCAACAGTCCAAAGATGTGCAGGCTAGGTAGAATGGCTATGCTGAAATTGTCCATAGTGTTCAGGGGTGCCTAGGCTAGGTGGATTAGCCATGGCAAATATGGGGTTACAGGATATGGTAGGTGGCTGGGTTTGGGTGGGATGCTCTTTGGAGGGTCAGTGCAGAATCAATGGACCAAATGACCTCCTTCTACACTGTGGGGTTCTATGATCAGCATGATTTGTGGAGTGGTTAGTGTGCAGGTTGAAATAACATCTTTGTCATAGATTTTGTTGTGTATTCACTGGTTTGTTTTACATTTTACATATCTGATTTGCCTCAGGCTAATCCAGGGATGACACTACTTTAACTTTACAACAGGCTTATTCAGATTGCTTTAAAATATCTCAGCACTCACAGGATTTCTGAACATGTTGCGCAGGTCTTTCTAGAAGCTTTTTGCACACCCAGGTTTAATCAATCTAACATAATCAAACACGGATCGATTAAACCATCGAACATTGCAATTTTGTCAATTCCCCAAAATCATTAAATGTGTCCATTTGGAGCAAGAAGATTTCGATTTTAGCCTCTAGAATGTGTTCAGTTGGCACAATTCCATAAACAAATCACATGGCCAGAATATCTTGGCAGGGGAATAATTGGAAGAGAGAAATATCGGTCTTATTTACTGTTCCTGATGATGCCTGTTCGCTTGTGGAGTCAGTAGTGGCTGAACAATTTGTGCATGGTCACCGCTTACGCTCGTGTCTTCAGAAGGACAATTTAGGTGATGATGGAAGACAGACAATGCATGTGCAACCATTGGCATGTGGGAGATCTTTCCTCAGCTCTGGCAAGGGCATGTTGAATATTTGAATATCAGCCTGCCAGACTAAACAGAACAATTTCAAAAGATCTACATTGCCAAATACAGTGGAAGTCAATTATAATTTAGAAGTTGGGTTCCAAAAGTGAAACCATGTTACAGCCAGATCAGTTTACAGCTGGACTGCGTTATAGATAGGAAAGTGTTTAGTTTGAGGAACTTGGTTGGTATGGATGAGTTGGACCAAAAGGGTCTGTTTCTGTGCTGTATGACTCCCTGACTCTATGGACTACATTATAGCCAAATTGCATTATGGCTGGACTGCTTTATAGCTGGATCAATTATAAATGTGCCACATTATTAAGAAAACTCCTAATTTCAAGTAGCAAAATGGAGATTTAAATAAAGATTTTCTTCTTTTGGGAGTCAACAGAGCACCTCTGCTACAAGTGAATTCACACTGTACAAATCTTATTGTAAAGGACTTCCACTGAATAAATTCCACACTATGAACTTCTGTTAATTTAATAATACAAGAATCAATATGCATTTATTTAGCATTTTTAACATCTCAAACTGAGGTCTTGTGAAGAAGTGGGAAATGTTCTTCGCCCTGGGCTAGAGGTCCAGGTTCAAGACTCACAATGTGACCCATCGCCCATGGATTTATTTCTGGGAAATCCTTCCACCAACTCCCCAAAAACCCCCAAAAGTGGAATGAAATTGCAGTTGAAGATGCAGAGAAAAATATTTATTAAACCATCTCCCACACCAGGAACATCATTAAAACCAAACTACACACCAAAGCACATAATGAGCAAATAGGGACAGGTGAGTGGAGCTTGGCCAAAGAGGTGAGTCTTCAGGGGTATTTTTAAAGAGGAAATATAGAATTGTAGAGATTTAAGGAAGGAATTGCAGAGCTTAGGGCCCAGGCAGCTGAAGGCATTGCTGCCAATGGCAAGGTGATGGGAATCAGACGGAAATTAGAAGAGATTTCGGAAGCCTCAAGGGAAGGTAGAATATTATGGTAGGGAGGGGTGGGTGTTTTGAGCACAAGTCTTGCTTTGAGCACACCCCAACCTATGTCTGATAGGAAGTTCAGGAGAAACTCCTTTATAATCCAGAGAGGGTAAATGTACATTGGTACAGAAAAGACTGGTTGAGGCAAATAACAAAAGTGTATTCAAAGTGAAGCTGGATAAGTCCATGAGGAAGGAAAGAACAGAAGGGTGTGTTGATAGGATGAGTGGAAGATGGGGTGACGGGCAAGTTGCAAACAACAATTCAGTCAAATAACCTGTTTCCACCCTCCATGAAAGCAAATGTCACCACAGTCCCAGAGGATCCCATTCAATCTGAGGGTCACCAAACCTCAGGTGAAGTTAAGAAGACAAGGCCTTCATAGTGACTTCAGCTGGTACAGGGATTGAACCCAATCTGTTGGCATTACACCAGATCACCGTCCAGCCAACTGAGCTAACCAGCCCCACTATGTTCAATGGAGCTGGGAAAGCAAAACAAGGGACTCTGCAATAGCTGCGTCCCTTAAGAGAAACCCTTGTGTCTTCTCTGCTCTTTGTGTTCTGTCTGACTAACTGAACTTTTTGTGGGATGCTTTCAGGAATCCCATCGGTCCTTCACACCCGAGACGAGATGTGCAAGTTCCTCACCATGGTGATCTTCACATGCTCAGCCCAACATGCTGCAGTAAATAATGGGCAGGTAATGAGTTGTCAACATCTTTGTTTCACTCAACCCTCACTGTCAAGTTGGCTCAAGTGGGATGAGTGTGGAGCACATGAGATAGGATGGTTGGGTGGGGGTTTGGGGGTGGATAAGAATTCAAAATTAGGACAAGTGTGTTAATTATGGCTCAGTAGGCAGCACACTAGTCTCTGTCTCACAATGTTAGAATCCTACAGTGCAGAAAGAGGTCATTCAGTCCCTCAAGTCTGCACTGACCTTCCAAAGAGCATCCCATCCAATCCCCACGGCTAACCCACCTAGCCTGAACATCCCCAGATACTGTGGGCAAGTTAGCATGGCCAATCCATGTGGGACTGTGGGAGGAAACTAGAGCACCCAGAGGAAACCTGCACAGACACGGGGAGAATGTGCAAACTCCACACAGGCAGTTGCCTGAGGCTGGAATTGAACCCTGGCATCTAACTACTGTTGCACATTCAAATACCAGTCTTGAGGTTGAGCCCTCTGTGCCATACTGGGGGAGTACAGCACTGTCCAAAAGGGCTACCTTTCAGATGAGATGTTGAATCAAGTCCCCAGCTGCCTGCTTGAGCGGGTATTGAAAATCCTGCAAGTTTGAAGGAGAACAGGGAGATTCTCTCAGTGTCCTGGGTCAACATCCATCCCACAGTCGACGTCACAAATGGACATCATTACCACAATGCTGTCTGGGACCTTGCTGTGCACATATTGGACATTGCCTTTCCTACATTACAGTATTAGCTACTCATCAAACAAAATCTACTCCATTGGCTGTGGAGTACTTTGAGACATCCAATGGCTGTGTAAAGTGATACATAAATGTAGGTCTTGTTCCTTTTTAAAGGAGGTGAAGTCAGGTGGGTTGGGAGGAAAAGCGGCAAGGGGACTTTTGTAGTTAAACGCTAATGCTGTGGTATCAAACTCTGACGTCCGTCCTTGCTGGTGCAGAACCAGAGAAAGTTACAGTGCGGAGGGATGTGCTTTGGCACATCCAGCCTAAGCTAGCTCTCTCAAAGTGGCCCACTCAGGATCCCATTTCCCACTTTGGCCAGGCATTCCATATCTGAAAACTGTAAGAATTCTCCAAGCATTTCCCACTCCTATTTCCAAAATCTCTCATCATTTTGGGCAAATGAACCAGATCTATTGATGCGTGTACTTTTCTGTATGACCGTTGATCTTTGACCTCCTTCTTTTGACAGTATGACTGGTCGTGTTGGGTACCAAACAGCCCCTGTACAATGAGACAGCCTCCCCCAGTCAAAAAGGACAACATTTCAATTGAGAACATCATGGAAACCTTGCCAGACATGAGCCAGTCCGCTGTGCAGATGGCCTTCACCTGGCACCTGGGCCGACCACTTCCCAACAAGGTAAGCCATCCATCAGCTCTCCTGAAAGTGAGGTCTCTTAATGTAAACCGTCACAGGGAGTGTTATATGGATGTATGCTGCCCACATCGGACACACACACATGCATAGATACACACAGACACAGACGTGTACACACACAGACATACATTACAGACACACAGACAGATACCAACATTCACACATACAGATGCTAACACACACAGAAACTAACATACACCCACTGACACACACAGACACATACTAACACACATGCACACAGATATGCACACTCACATGCAGATACTAACACACACAGTCACACACACCATTACATGCACACAGATACACACATTCACTCACACACTTACATATACGCACACCCTCTCATACACACACTCAACCACATACATTTGCTCTTATCTATGCACACTCAGTCACACACACTCACACAAACACACAAGAACACATTCTCTCACAGACACACACACACACAGTAACACAGAAATACACAATTTCTCACATAGAAATACAGTAGCATACACTCTTTCTCACACACTCTGGCTGGACAAGCAAAAGTGGAGAGGAACAAAAACAAAGTTGCTGAAAAGCTCAGCAGGTCTGGCAGCATCTGTGAAGGAGAAAACAGAATTAACGTTTTGGGTCCGGTGACCCTTGCTCAGAAAGTGGAGAGGAGATGTCTTACGATTATCTGTAACACAATTCGCATTTTTCTAAACAAAATAATATTTATTTCAGATATTACTGGGCTCTTTTGATGAGGAATACTTTACAGAGGAAGGAGCCAAGCAAATCATCAAAGAGTTTCAGAAAGACCTGGAGCAGATTGACAAGCGGATTCAGGAGCGTAACAAAAGATTGTCTCTGTCATACGAGTACCTGAAACCTTCCAACATTGAGAACAGCATCAGCATCTGAATCTTGACTTACAGCCCCTTTGCAACCCAACCAATTAGACCCATGACAACATCAAAAAGAATACTATATTATATCCTTGGTCACACAAAGGAAGAAAGCTGGGGTGGAGGTTCCCAATTTCACCTTCCAGCACACCCCTCCTGCTCTGCAGGGAGATATCTGTCCACTTGGTGAGGTTTCCAACTCCCAAGGATTAGCGTGGAATCTCCAAACTTTGACAATTAATTTCCATGACACTGCCCTGTGCTACACTGGGGTCATATCGGCATTAAAGAAAGCTCTTACATTTGTCATTTTCCTCTACCACTTTACTAGGCATAAAACGATTCAAAAATTGGAATAAAACGATATTTAGATGACAATCAAACATCACCCCATTGGGTAAGGAGTCTTATTTTGCTTTCCAATTCGCATAGGAAGACGGTAGATCAGAGGGACGAATGCACTGCCAATAAATGAAACCTCCAGGAATAGAGCTAATTGCAATAGGCATCTCTACCAAGCACTCAGCAATGCTTCCCAGTTTATGATGCAAGTCTCTCTACAGAACCTGAGGGTGTTAGACAGAATGAAAACTGCTTGTTATCTGCAGTGACTGTGGTGATGTGCATCCTGGGGTATTGTTGGTGGTTTTATTGTAGTCTGGGCTTTCAATGCCCCTTCCCCCATCCTCTCACTGGGTGGTGGGGGAGAAGCCTTTTTTTTATTCATTTATGGAATGTGGGTGTCGCTGGCTGGGCCAGCATTTTATTGCCTGTCTCACGTTTCCCTTGAGAAGGTGGTGGTGACTTGCCTTCTTGAACTGCTGCAGTCCTCCTGCTGTGGGTTGTCTCACAATGCCAGTAGGGCTGTTTTAGCTGCAACCGAACCCACAGACACCGAAGTTTCTTACCTCCCCTTCCCCAGGCCACCATGAAGAGCCTGCTTTTTACTCCACTTTCGGTCCTCTGAACAGAACAGAATAGCCTTTATTGTCGCATATACTCAATGAGTGTAGTGAAAAGTTTATATGTTGCCAATCACAGCGGCGACTTAGGTACAAAAGTACCTAGGCACAGCTTCTTTTGCTACACGATTTTAGAAGTAAAAGCTGAGTACAGCAGACCACACTGGCATCTAGGTTCCAGTCTGCAATGGGCCCTGGCTCCACACCGCACCGGTGATATGCCATGCCGGGAAGCTGCTTCAGGAAGCCGGAAGGTCGCCCTGCCATGTGCCAGGCTGGGAAGTCACCACGCCACATTGGGAAGCTGCAGTGGGAGGCCAGGAGGTCTCCGTGGGAGGCCAGGAGGACGCCACACCATGGTGGGAGGCCGCTGCGCCTGGCCGGGAATCGTCACCAGAGGCCGGGAATCAATGAGAGAAAGAAGAAGAAAAAGCACTGACAGGAAGAAAAAGAGAAGAAAAAGAACGGGTGGGGTGGACGATCTCTGGCTGGAGCATCCTACTCCGCCACCATCTTGCTGGAAGGCAGAGGACATCGGAGCCTCTGCTAAGGAAAATAAGAAGGAAGAATTGTGACTTGGAATTTGGTGATGGGGGAGGGGGTGTTGTTGGGAGGAGATTCTTGCAGCGGGAGGGAAGGGATGTGACAGGCAAGGAGGATGAAGGAGGAGATTGTATGGAGAATAGCCATTTTTGTTTTGGAAGTGGTGGTCATAGAATCACGCAGCACAGAAACAACCCTTCAGTCCAACTCATCCATGCCGACCAGGGTTCCCAAACAAAACTTGTCCCATTTGCCTGCATTTGGAAATAATATGAAATATGAGCATTTAGTATAAATCCGGTGCTTAAGGAAACCTTGATAAATCACAGTTAGTTGTCAAGTGGAATGATATTAATGTCCTGCAGTTCACTGAGGGGGTCCAAGTTGCTATGGCAACAGGCAATTTCATTTGTATCTTGGGTAAAGGCTTCAATTTCCTTTCTGGAACCTATCCTGCTGTTACTGTTGGCCATTGGAGTTGCATCAGAAGGATTTATGAGCTGATAGTGAGCCTGTTAAAAACACATCCGCCTTGACCATCAAATCCTGGAATGGGACTCAGACCCAGAGCTTCTGTCTCAAAGGCAAGAGCTCTACTCGTTGTATCACAAGACCTTCACTCACCCGTTATATAAAAACCACAGTTGGAATGCTGGGTATCATTCTAGCCACTGCATTACAGGCAGAATGTATTGGACTAAAGACAGTCTAGGGTAAAGCGTTAACTATACAAATATTTTGAAAAAAATACTGAATGTGTGCTGTGGAATTTTGATTCAGCATTCAATCCCTCTACCAGAGTGCCAGCAGTAGGTACTATGTACAAGATGCTCTGCAACAATTCCCCAAGACTCCTTTGACAACATCTTCCAAATCCACAACCACTACCAGCTACAGGAAAAGGGCAGCAGATGCACCATCACCTGCAAAGTCCCCTCCAAGCAACACACCATCCTGACTCAGAAATATGATGGTCTGTGCTTCACTGTCCCAGGTTCAAATGTCTGTAACTCCCACCCTAAAGGCATTGTGGGTGTCCTTATACCACACCGACTACAGGCTCATCACCACCTTCACAAGGACAGTTGGTGAGGAATAACAAATACTGAGGGGGGGCAGACATCTTCTGATGTCTCCACTCTGCTCCTTCCCAAGCGTTTTACCTTCCAAAATCCAAAGTAGGAAATCTGCCGTCCTTACCAGGTCTGGCCTACATATGAATCTAGACCCACAATAATGTGGTAACTCATAACTGCCCTGTGAAATGGCCCAATAAGCCACACAAGGGCTCTTGGGGGTGGACAACATATGTTAGCTGCGCCAGCAATGCCCAAGTTCCAAATGAAAGCATCTACTTGGGGAAATAGTTCACAGGATGGTTGCAGCACAGAAGGAGTCTATTCAGCCCATTATATTCATGCCATATTACTACAAGTTCAGCATACTGAGATCTACCCCATGCCTTTTCCCTATAGACCTGCAAGGATTACTTCAAATAATTATCCAATTGGCTTTTGAAAGTTTTGATGCAATCTGCTTCTACCACATTCTTGGGCAGTGTGTTCCACATTCTAACCATCTGCTGCATTAAAACCATTTCTTGTGTTGCCATTGCTTCTTTTGTCAAACATCTTATATTGATGTCCACTGGTTCCCGAGTCTTCGGCCAATGAGAACACTGTCTCTTGTTCTACTCTTGTCCAGATCCCTCAAGATCCTGAACGCCCCCTTTCAAGCCTCATGTCAACCTTCTTACCTCCAAGGAGAAGACCTTAGTTTTGCATTTATATCAACACAAGGGAGTTCCTCTCGAACCATTTGGATCTTTTCTGCAACCTTTCTAATGTCTTTATTTCCTTTCTACAGCTTGGTGCCCAGACATAGCCATTGAATTTCATTTGACCTAGAGCCAGGGCTGTATAAAGTTTAATCATAATTTTCTTGCTCTTGCGATCTTTGTTCCCTGCTGCTGCATGGAATTCTGAGGTCCTTACACGGCAACGACTTCTGGAGATGGACATCTACGTGTTGGCCTGCCTATGAGTGTGTGCGGAACATGGTTTGGAAGGTACTGTTAAAGGGGTCTTAGAGAGTTGCTCCACTGCATCTTGTGTGTGGTACCCACTGCTGCTACTGTACGTCAGTGATGAAGAAAATGTTGAATCGGAATGACATAGCTCCTTATGGTTAGTAAAAGGCAAAGCCACCAATAATCGGCTCTCTAATTGGAGAGTGACAACTTGTGGTGACTTAACCTGGGGGTCACCATGCTTCAGGAGAGGGGAGAGATTGAGAAGGAGAATTCTTCATGGTAACCTTAGCCTGTGCAGGAATTGAACTCATACTGTTGGTGTCACTCTGCATTGCCATCCAACCAACTGATCCACATATTTAGCAGCTTCATCAAAATATTACTACAGTTAAGGCAACACTGCTTATATTCATAAATCTGTTCAGTTTCTTTGTTCTTTATTTTGTTGTGTATGAGTCTCAAAGGGTTAATATTCATTAAGTGCAGTAGGCACCATCCACAGTGATGATATCACAGGGACTTGGTCAGGGTAAAGAAGGAGTTTGTATGGGACAGAGTCAGGTGTGTGTGCTCCTAACAGTCTCTGTGGTAATGTAGGTCACTGTCACAAAATATGTAAATAGCCGCAATAAACATCCAATTGTTTCCTCAACAGACTGTTTTAATTCGGACAGAAAATGGATATCCTGAACCGTAATAAATTACTTTGATCTTGACGGAACCCATGCATACCATATCTTTTCACGAGATGTGGGGGTCACTGGTCAGCATTTGTTGCCCATTCCCTGATTGCCCTATCTACTGAGTAGCTTGCTAGGCCTTTTCAGAGTGAAAAGTCAACCACATTGCTATGGATCTGGAGTCATGAGTAGGCCAAATAGACTAAGGAAGGCAGATTTCCTTCCCCGAAGGGCATTAATGAACCAGATGGGTTTTTACAACAATTGATGTTAATTGTCAGGTTGTCATTCCTGAGTCTAACTCCCAATTCCAGATTCAAGTAAGATGGTGGTGGTGTAGGGCTTTTCGGTCCAGGCTTGTCCACTCTGTCTGCTTTTCTTTACATTTTCTTCGTTCCTCTCGTCTCATTTGTTTTCTCTTCTATTTTATTTTACTTACTTCTTGGTGAAGAGCTCGGTCATGGTGAAGGCATCGGCAGCGGTGAGTGGGCCCAGCAATGCAGACTTGACTAGACCCAGCAGCACAGACTAAAGTGGGCCCAGCAGCACGGACTAAAGTAGGTCCAGCAGCACGGACTAAAGTGGGCCCAGCAGCGTGGATTCATGGCAGTGGCCTTGGAGGCGAGTTTGAGTTCCCAGCTGCTTCTGTATCATCCAGGCAGTCCTAGCACAAACTCATGGTTACTGCTGCAGAAGCAGGTTTGGGTTTCCAGTGGCATCTGTGCCCAGCGCAGATTCATGGAGAACATGGCGGAGGCAAGTTTGGACCCAGTGCCAGTCCTGGTGACATCAGCAGCAGCTGCATCGGAGAGGCAGGCCCAAATCAGACTCATGGCGATGGTGGAGTCAAATCTGGGCCAGTGCGGTACCCAGCAACGTTAGTGTTGGTGAGGTCCAGTGAGGATTCATCATGGTGAGGGCGTCAGTAGAGGTGACATGGCACTGAAGAATGGTGACTTTTGTTCCAGCGGCAGCACGGTGAAGGGGACTCATGCCTGGCCACTCGGCCCACGGCCCATGAAGGAGCACTTAACAAGTGTAAAGTTGGACACTTCATTTTTATGCCTTTATTGTTCATAGAGTCATAGAGATGTACAGCACGGAAACAGACCCTTTGGTCCAACTTGGTCATGCTGATCAGCCATCCTAGATAAATCTAGTCCTATTTGCCGGCATTTGGTCCATACGCCTGTAAATCCTTCCTATTCATCTACCCATCCAGATGCCTTTTAAATGTTGTAATTGTACCAGCTTCCACCACTTCCTCTGGCAGCTCATTCCATACACGCACCACCCTCTGTGTGAAAACGTTGCCCCTTAGGTTCCTTTTAAGTCTTTCCACTATCACCTTAAACCTATGCCCTCTAGTTTTGGACTCCCCCATGCTGGGGAAAAGACCTTGTCTATTTACCCTATCCATGCCCCTCATAATTTTATAAACCTCTATAAGGTCACCCCTCAGCCTCCAACGCTCCAGGGAAAATAATCCCAGCCTATTCAGCCTCACCCTACAGCTGAAACTCTCCAATGCTGGCAACATCCTAGTAAATCTTTTCTGAACTCTTTGAAGTTTCACAAAATTGTTCCTATAGCAGGGAGACCAGAACTGTACACATATTACAAACGTAGCCTAACCGCTGTCCTGTATAGCTGCAACATGACCTTCCAAATCCCATACTCAATGCACTGACCAATAACTCAAGTATACCAAACACCTTCTTCACTATCCTATCTACCTGTGACTCCACCTTCATGGAACTATGAACCTGCACTGCGAGGACTCTTTGTTCAACAACACACCCCAGGACCTTACCCTGAAGTGTGTAAGTCCTGCCCTGATTTACCTTTCCAAAATGCAGCACCTCACATTTATCTAAATTAAACTCCATTTTCCACTCCTTGGCCTATTGGCCCATCTGATCAAGATCCTATTGTACTCTGAGGTAACCTTCTATGCTGTTGACTACACTTCCAACTTTGGTGTCATCTGCAAACTTACTAACCATACCTCCTGTGTTCACATCCAATTTATATAATTAACAAAAATCAATGGACCCAGCAACGAACCTTGTGGCACACCACTGGTCACAGGCCTTCAGTCTGAAAAGCAACCCTCCACTACCACCCTCAGTCTTCTACCTTTGAGCCAGTTCTGTGTCCAAATGGCTAGTTCTTCCTGTATTCCATGTGACATAACCTTGCTAACCAGTGTACTATAAGGAAGCTTGTCGAATGCCTTACTGAAGTCCATAGAGAAATCACAACCCATGCTCTGCCCTCATCAATCCTCTTTGTTATTTCAAAAAACTCAATCATGTTAGCGAGACACAACTTCTCATACACAAATCCATATTGACTATCCCTAATCAGTCCTTGCCTTTCCAAATACATGTAAATCCTGTCCCTCAGGATTCCCTCCATCAACTTACCCACCAATATCAAGCTCACTGGCCTACAATTCCCTGGCTTTTCCTTACCATCTTTCTTAGATAGTGGCAGCACGTTAGCCAACCTCCAATCTTTCGGCACCTTGCCTGCGGCTAACGATGATACAATTATCTCAGCAAAGGGCCTAGAAATCACTTCACTAGCTTCCCACAGAGTGCTAGGGTACACCTGATCAGTTCCTGGGGATTTATCCATCTTTACGTGCTTTATGACCTCTAGCACCTCCTCCTTCGTAATGTGGACATTTTTCATGATGTCACTATTTATTTCCCCACATTCTATATCTTCCATATCTTTCTCTGCAGTAAACACTGATGCAAAATACCATTTAATACATCCCCATCTCCTGTGGTGCCACACATAGGTGGCCTTGCTGATCTTTAAGGGACCCTATTCTCGTCCTAATTACCCTTTTGTCCTTTATTTGTAAAATCCCTTTGAATTCTCCTTAACCCTATTTGCCAAAGCTATCTCATATGCTCTTTTTGCCATCCTGATTTCCCCCTTAAGCAATACTCCCACTGCCTTTATACTCTTCTAAGAATTCACTCAATCTCTGCTTTCTTCTTTTTCTTGACCAAAATCTCAACTTTTCTTGTCATCCAACATTCCCTACACCTACCAACCCTGCCCTTCACCCTAACAGGAACATACTGTGCCTGGACTTTCATTATCTCATTTTTGAAAGCTTCCCATTTTGCAGCTGTCGCTTTACCTACAAACATCCGCAGCCAATCAACTTTTGAAAGCTCTTGCCTAATACCGTCAAAGTTGGCCTTCCTCCAATTTCGAACTTTAACTTTTAGATTTGGTCTATCCTTTTCCATCACAATTTTAAAACTAATACAATTATGGTCATTGGCCCCAAAGTGCTCACCCCACTGACACATCAGACACCTGCCCTGCCTTATTTCCCAAGAATAGGTCAAGTTTTGCACCTTCTCTAGTAGGTCCATCCACATAATGAATCAGAACATTTTCTTGCACACACTTAACAAATTCCTCTCCAACCAAGCCTTTAAAACTGGCAGTCCCAGTCTGTGTTTGGAAAGTTAAAATCCCCTACCATAACCACCCTATCATCCTTATAGATAACCGAGATGTCCTTACAAACGTGTTTCTCAATTTCCTGCTGACTACTGGTGGGTCCACAGTACAATCCCAATAAGGTGATCATCCCTTTCTTATTTCTCAGTTCCACCCAAATAACTTCCCCAGATGTATTCCCAGGAATATCCTCCCTAAGTACAGCCATAATGTTATCCCTAATCAAAACACCACTCCCCCTCCTCACTTGCAGCCCCCCCATCCTTCCTATAGCATCTATACCATGGAACATTAAGCTGCCAGTCCCGTCCATCCCTGAGCCATGTCTGTATAATTGCTATGATATCCCAGTCCCATGTTCCCAACCATGCCCTGAATTCATCTGCGTTACCTGTTAGACCTCTTGCATTGAAATAAATGCAGTTTATCAGTCCTACCTCGTTCTCTGCTTTCTTCCTGCCTGCCTTGACTGTTTGAATTGCTCCTTTTCCCAACTGCACTAGCTTCAGACTGATCTCTTTCCTCACTATCTCCCTGGGTACACCCCACCTTACTAGTTTAAATGCTCCTGAGCAGCTCTCGCAAATCGACCCACCATTATATTAGTCCGTTTCCAATCCACGTGCAATCCATCTTTCTTACACAGGTCACTTCTAGCCCAGAAGAAATTTGTGCACCAGCTCTTATGTTTTTGTGTAGGTTTATGTGTTTTAAGATGGCACTGGAGAGTGCCGACAGTATACAACACTTCTCACTGTAATTTATAACAAAATACATGTGAGAATAAATAAATCAAATATTAATTGAATTTAAATTCCATTAGCCTGTAGTAGGGCTACCCCACAGCATTAAACCAGGGCCCCTGGATTTGTAATCCTGCGATGTTTGCCAACTCCTTCCGCAAAATCGATACAGGCTTGAGCTTGCAAACTCTGTCCATGATGTGATTTTTTTCGTAGTTCCTTCTTCGGCTGCTTTCAGCTGATTGTTCAAGCGCAGTCAGAGGGTAAGAGATAAAAGGTACTGCAGATGCTGGAGAATCCGAGATAACAAGGCGTGGGGCTGGTGAGAATCTGGTGCTGGAGATCCAGAGGCTGAATTGGGAAGAGGTTTTGGTTGGTTAGATAGTCTGGTAAGGGAGGTCAGCTGTGCAGATTTCTGATGAAGGGTCGAGGCCCGAAACGTCAAGTTTTCCTGCTCCTATGATGCTGCTTGGCCTGCTGTGTTCATCCAGCCCCACACCTTGTTATCTCGCAGTCAGAGGGTGACTGGTTTAACAAGTGAACAATTCCAGGCCACTTGTTAGACTGAGCACAGGTCATTTTTGCACAACAGAGAAAGAAGGAACCCACAAAACACACACACACACAGATATGCTCAAAATTCTGATTCACTGTTGTAAAACCTTAATAAGGAACAGAAAGGACAATGTCTTGCATCAAATGAAATAAATTGAAATGCTCACGCTAGGAACACGAGGGTTTTAATCAACAGACAATGTCATTTTTCAAAAAGTGAATAGAGTAACAAATATTAACGTTTTAGTGAAATATACGTAATTATAAAGACTCAGCAAAAACCCAAAGCCGCTGTTTCAAAATATGACATCCAAAACCACATCCCACCTTTAAAAATCATGTGATCCAGCAGCGACTGTACCACTTTACAGACAGGGAAGGGGGAGTAAAGGTTCAGTTCAACATCATTTCAGAAAGAAAGGTGACCACTGTTATTAAGTAAATTGATTATAAAATTGCAAATTATCTTAAATAGAGCTGTGTTTGTGAGGTGTCTGATTGCTTGTCTTTTTTCCCCAGTTGTATTTGTTTTTCGATGTTCACCACCTCTATTTGTCAGTGGACGATGCAGGATTTGCTACATTTCACAATCAGCTGGAGTTCGTAACGTTTCTTTTCCGGAAGAGGCTGGACCTGGGCACTAGGAGATGGCTTCTTTGCTGTGCTGTGGCCCTAAGCTGGCAGCTTGTGGCATTGTCCTCAGTATCTGGGGAGTGATTATGTTGGTGAGTCCAATTTGTTCCCAGTCCAGTCCAAACCAAACGTTGGGGGGAGGTGAAGACACGGCTTGTGTCGTGTCACCTTCATCTCTGTTGGGCCTAATTCCCCTTACTTCCATTCCTGGGACTCCCCTTGGTGAGAATCTGGTGCTGGAGATCCAGAGGCTGAGTTGGGAAGAGGTTTTGGTTGGTTAGATAGTCTGGTAAGGGAGGTCAGCTGTGCAGAAAACTGTAGCAGGCACGTGGAAAAGAAAAGGAAGATAGAAAGGCTGAGCGAAACCAGGGAGAACAGAGAGGGAGAGATGACTGGTCATGATAGAGGTAGATGATTATGGAAGAGACCAGTGTGCAGGAGGATAGAGAGAGAGAGACAACAGAAAGCCAGGTTTTATTAGGGGGAGAGAGGGAGGGACAGAGAGAAAACTGGAGGGGTGGGAGAAAAGGTAGTAATAGAGATAAAATGAGGGTTAGATGAAAGGTTGGGGAGGGTAGAGTGATGGAGAGTGGGAGGGACAGATAGTAGTGATACAGAGAGACAGAATAAATGAGTGGGAATGGATGAAGGGCAGGTAATGATGGAGTGAACGAGAGGACAGTCATTCAGACAGGTGGAGATATAGGGAGGAGTTTGAGGGAGACTTGTAGAGTGGTGGTGTGTCTTTATTATCTCCATTTTAAAGTTTTCATTAGCAGGTTGAACATCTCAGCTGTTCATACAGGGTGAATCCATACCTAAGGCTTGGACAATGGTGCCCAGGATTTTTCTGGAGATCAGTTGGAGAATTAGAAATAGAATTTATTGTCAGGTGTACTCAAAGATACAAATACATGAGTACAGTGAAAAATGCACAAAGTTGCTATTCTCCAGCGCCATCTTGGATACCATGTAAACTTGTGATGCTGTCTCTTGTGATGATCTCTGTTGGTAGGGCACATTGTATCTTTGACAGACTGCTGTTGCTTATTTTTGTGCCTTCAGCTTCCTGAGTGTGGGACATGTGCTTGCATTGCATGCATGTATTCTGTGGCGCTTTGTCAAATTGTTTAGCTTATTGTGAGTCCAAAGTTATGATGTGACCACCTTGGCAAACTCTGATGTTGTGAACAGTGATATATTAGTGTAGGATCCTATTCTCTGGCTGCTGACAAGATTCCTTCTCAGTCATGCCTTCTGTCTTTGTTCACTCCCAACTCCAATATTGGCCAAACTGTTAGAGGGCCTCATGCTGGAGTTGAATCGTGCCCTTATCTTGTGTCCCTACATGTGGATTTAGTTGTGGGGGTTGAACAGTGGGCAGGAATGACTGATCATTCCCTGTGTCAATTGCTCATCCTGAATTGGTACTCGCCAGAGCTGGCCAGTTGAGGCCAGGTTCTGGGAACCAAACTGGTCTGTGCTAGATCTCAAGGTGATGTGTTCAGTCTGTAGTGCCTGTAACAACAATGTATTCTGTTTATGACAAGACATTTTCCTGCTTCCTTCACAGGAATGTTAGCAAATAAACTGTAAATAATACTCATCTGACATGCACTTCTTTGATCAATGAGTGGTGACATGTTCTAAAGTCAGTGGAAGGAACATTTTGGGTTGGTTTCAAATTATTTTTGATGCATGCTGTTTCAAAGCCTCCTCCCCCAGAAAGGCTTTGTCTTTGTAATATCAGTTTCTGTTCTTTAATCTCAGTGTTCCCTGGTCATGGCTGTATGTGGTCACCGAGGAGATGTCCTCTGGAAGTTGACTAAGCCCGTGAGGGATTGTGTGGAGTGGAGAGGCACACTGGAAGAGGCAAGCAGCAACAGAAAGCTTGGCTGAACAGAAGTGGAATGTCACAGGGACTTGATGTTTCCTGTTTAGTTGCCTTTTTAGCTAAGGGCTTTTTTAGGTTCTAAAGGCAGCAATGGGTATGGGAAGAAAACTGCGACCTGGTATTGAGATGGAGGATCAGCCATGATCGTATTGAACAGCAAAGTAAGCTCGAAAGGTGAAGTAATCTATCCCCACTTCTAGTTTCTATAGAACCATAGAGCATGGAAAAAGATCCTTTGGTCCAACTAATCCATGCTGACCACCTTCCCAAACTAAACTAGTCTCACCTGTCTACGAATGGCCGATGTCCCCCCAAACATTTCTTATTCACGTGCTTATCCAAATGTCTTTTAAATGTTATAATTGTACCCGCATCCACCACTTCCTCTGGAAGTTCACTCCACACACGAACCACTGTGTTTAAACAAAAATTGCCCCTCATATCTTTTTTAAATCTTTCTGCTCTCATCTTAAAAATATGTCCCCTAGTCTTGAAATTCCCCCACTCTAAGGAAAAGACGCCTACCATTTACCTTTATGTATACCCCTCATGATTTTATAAACCTCCATAAGGTCACCCCTCAGTCTCCTACGCTCCAGTGAAAAAAGTCCCAGCCTATCCAGCCTCTCCTTATAACTCAAACCCTCCATTCCTGGCAACATCCTGGTAAATCTCTTCTTAACCCTCCCCAGCTTAATAACATCCTTCCCATAACACGGTGACCAGAACAGGCCTCATTAACATCCCGTACATCTTCAACATAATAGAATATTATTTCTAAGAGGGGTGCTAATCTAATCCTGACAGTTAACTCAAGGTGCGCCTGGATAGGCCTCCTTTTAACAACGGTATCACTTTGTCACCTTGAGCTGGGGTTCCCGCAGTTGGGGTCGGGACCCTGAGTAAGATCACAGAATGATGCGGTACAGAGAGGCCCTTCAGCCCATCGACTGTGCATGTATAAAAAAACTACTCTAAATCTATACTCGCTCCACTTTCTAGCACAGGCGAGCTGGAATTTGGGGATCCTGAGCTCTGAAGCAGAAATAGCCTCTGGAACTGTCAGAGTTACAACAGCTGTGTGCCTGGTCCCTCAGCCCCTGCTCTGTCTGTTCTCACTGAGTGGGTCACAACGATGTTTCAAGCCTCAAAACGGGGTCATGGTGTGAAAATATTTGGGAAGCTGAGCCCTGGAGTCTTTTTAATGGGAGATTTCTCACAAGATAGCAATCTCCTCTTCTTCCCCAATCCTTGTATCTAAACATTGCTGCCGCTGACCAGGGGAAATAAATATTGGTGTAACGCTGATCATCATGAAGCCTGAGACTGGGACATCCTGAGGTTATAAAAGGTGGGTTAAAAAAAAATGCAAGAGAATGGAAGCTGTTCATGACCCTGTTGTGGAATAAATTAGAATGGGCTATGATCCTAGAGAGGAGAAGGGTTTGGAGAAAGATGTTGGAGGGGGAAGATTGAGTGTGAGGAAGAATGTTTTTAAATACTGTGTGGTAAATGACTTGGAACTCGCTGTGCAAGCAGAAGTGATGCATGAGCTCAAAGGGAAATGCGATGGGCACTTCAAGGGTCACTAGGATGAACCCTGCTACGGATGGATTATCTTTGAATAAAGGTTAAACAGATTGGGATTCTACTCACTGGAGTTTAGAAGAATGAGAGGTGATGTCATTGAAATACATTCTTAAGGGGCTTGACAGACTAAATGCTGAGAGAATGGCTCCCTCATGGGAGAGTCCAGAGCCAGAGGGCACAGTCTCAGAATAAAGGGGTGTCAGTTTAAGACTGAGATGAGGAATTTCTTCTGACGTTTGATAGTCTTTGGAACACCTTGCCACAGACGGAACAATGGAGGTAGCGTCCTTGTGTTAATTGAAGACTGTCGGAGATTCTTGGTCAATAGGGGAATCAAGGGTTATGGGGAAAGGGCAGAAGAGTGGACATGAGGAATGTCAGATCAGCCATGATTCTGTTGAATGGCAGAAAGGTTCAAGGTCCCTCCTGTTTCTCCATCTTGTGGCCTAAGGCAATAGAGAGGTAGGGCCAGAGCTGAAAAGAGCAGGGGAACATAACTGAATGATCTAAAGAGGGCTGGCATGGATTTAATGGCCAAAAGGCTTGTTCTTGAATTAGTATGATGTGGCACTCACTGATTTGGGAGTGAAGAGTTTAAGGTGGTGCTATTCTGTCTTCAAACCTGTCTGTTTTTAACATGTGTTCCAGGTCCTGCTGGGAATCTTCTTCAACATCCACTCGGCTGTTCTGATTGAAGATGTTCCCTTAACTGAGGAAGACTTTACTACGTGAGTGCATTCGGGGGAGGTAACATTGAGAGGTGCTGTTGGAAGGCCAGTGATCAAGTTGATCTCAGAGGCACGGGTTCTGGCCACCAATGGGTGTATAAATCATCACCAGGATGAGCAATAAATGCCAGTGACACAGACACACACACACCTGTGAATGTATTGCAGTTCTGGTTTACATTAAGGGGGTCAAAGTTGTATACCAATAAATACAAATGAAGCTCTCTTTTTAAGGTGCTGAATGAATACAACTTCCCAAGAGCGTTATTGGTAAGGATATATTGGGATAAGTGAGTTTAGTACGAGTGCCATAAGATCTATATGCAGAAGTAAGCCATCCAGCCACTGAGTCTGCTCCATCTTTCAATTAGATCTAATAATTCTCAACTCCACTCTCCTGCCTTATTCCCTTACTGAGTAAAAATGTCTACCTCCGCTTTGAACGTACTTAATGGGGCGGCATGGTGGCTCAGTGCTAGGCACCCTGGTTTGATTCCAGCCTTGGGCAACTATATGGAGTTTGCATGTTCTCCGTGTGTCTGCGTGGGTTTCCTCTGGATGCTCTAGTTTCCTCCTTCGCTGTCCGAAGATGTGCAGGTTATGTGGAAAGGTCATGCAAAATTGCCTGTAGTGTTCAGGCTAGGTGGGTTAGCCGCAATAAATGTGGGTTTATGAAAATAAGGTGGGATGCTCTTTGGAGGGTCAGTGCAGAATCAATGGGCTAAATGGCCTCTATCTGCACTGCAGGGAACTGATGATTTTTTTTTTTAATAATGGCCCAGCCTTGATTGTCCTCTGTAATAAAGAATTCCGCAGATTCACTACCCTCATGAGAGAAGAAACTTTTCCTCATCTCTGTCCTAACTGGGCTACCCATGCCTCTGAGATTATGCCCTCTGATCCTTGACTCTCCCGCAAGGGGGGGGGAAAAAACCTCTATCTGTGTAGGTTTGAAGGACAGCCTAAAAGGTGAAGAGGTTTAGGCAGACTAAGGACCTGGGCAGCTAAAGGCACAGCACCTAATGGTGAAGCAATTAAAACCACAGCAGATGCTGATCACACCTGAAGGATCACAAAGATCTCTGGGCCAGGGAAAGACCGCAGATATACAGAGCGGGTGAGGGGCCATGGAGGGGTTTGAAAACATGGGTGAGAGCTTTAGAAACGAAATGTTATTTAAAAAGAGGCCGATGCCAGTTGGCGACTGGAAGACTCAATGGGATCTTGTGTGATTGCAGGGAAGTTTTGATGTCCCCCGTAAAACGGAGGACACAATGTAGGATTGCAGTTGTTGACTCTTGTTTGGCATAATTGTGTTTAGTTCTGGACTCTGGATGTGACTCCTGGAGGGTGTTCACTACAAGTTTAGTGGAAGGATACTGGGGTTTTGAAGTTAGATTGACAACAGGTCTGTCAGACTTTATCTCCTTGACTGTAGAAGATCCAAACCAAGGAATGAACAAGTAAAGATTTTAAGATGATTAAAGATGTGGCTTGCTTAATTGAGAGAAACTCCTCCATCTGATGGAGGGACCTCAAACCAAGGAGGCCTAACTTTTATAAAGGCAAAATACTGCAGGAGTTTGAAATATGAAACAAACATACAATGCTGCAAAAACTCAGCAGATTTGGAGAGAGACACAGGTTAATGTTTCTGGTCTGGTATGACTCTTCCTCAGAATACTAAACCTTAAGATTGTAGCTTGGGTTGGAGGATGAATGCATGTCTTTGCAGAAGGTGGTATGTAGTCTGGAACACTACTGCCGGCCCATCATTCCCCCCCCCCCGCCCCACCCCAAAAAAAAAAACAAGAGGCTATCAATGCTGGGGAAAGGGGTGTAATCAGAGCTTGCAGGACAATATTGCTGATCTTTCCGGAGAAAAATTCAGCACGGGCATATGAAGGCAGAATAGGTAAGTGGAGCAGCTATATTTGGAGTGCTGCGTTCAATTCTAGTTGCTCTGCTCTAGGAAGGATATTGTTAAACAGGAAAGGATGCAGAAAACATTTACAAGAAAGTTGTCAGGACTGGAGAGTTGGAATTAAAAGGAGGTACTGGATAGGCTGGGACTCTTTTTGCCCCGGAGCATGAGGGATGACCTTGTGTAGGTTTATAAAATCATGAGGGGAATAGATAGGGTGAATAGCCAAGGTTTTTTCCCCCAGGAGAGTCCAAAACTAGAGGGCATAGATTTAAGGTGAGAGGGGAAAGATTTAAAAGGGACTTGAGGGGCAACTTTACCCCACAGGGTGGTGGGTGCATGGAATAAGCTGCCAGAGGAAGTCAGAGGTTGGCATAATTACAACATCTGAACAGGTACAGGGATAGGAAAGGTTTAGAGGGATATGGATGAAATGCAGGCAAATTGGAATAGTTAAGTTTAGGAAAACTGGTTGGCAAGAACTGAAGGGTCTGTTTCCATGCTGTATGAATCTATGTAGATATGCCATGTACTCCTGAGTTGAGGCAGGCTAGAGGGGCTGAATGGCCCACTTGGATTCCTGTGGTATTGATGTTTCACAAACAGAGAATGATCTGTTTGAGAATGGACTCAAAGGGGCTGAATGTGTCATGCAAGATGGGGACTGAGGGAGGGGGAGGAGTGGTGTTGTGAAGCTACAGCAGGAGGGGGACACGCGATGTTAAAACGAGAGCTCGACCTTTTTGTATCTAACTGGTTCCTTGCTTTTTGTGATCCACTTACAGTACTGATGCCCCACAGAGAATCTACCGAATCTACGAGCAAGTCAGCTACAACTGTTTTATTGCAGCTGGAATCTACGTTGTCCTGGGAGGGTTCTCCTTCTGTCAGATTCGCCTTAACAAACGCAAGGAGTATCTGGTGCGCTAAGACGTCTCGTTATTTATTTAAATTGCTGCCACCCTCTCACCCAAGCAACTGCTGTTACCTATTTTAAATATTCAAAGATCTCTCTTTCTTTCTAATCAATTGTTTAAACAAAAATAAAATTGTACTTGAAATTTAAATGATGTGGTAGTGGGTGGCATTGAGGTGTGTCTGAATAAATGTTACAAGGTGTTTGATTGAAAACTTTGTTTCTCGTGGGAACCTCTTGTCGAGAGACTCTCTCTTTTTTTTTCACCTCCCTTGCCTTGTTCTCATTGTCCCTCTGGAATCCTTTCAAGTTGTGTATTCATCCTCAAATGGTCACACGTAAGCCACATCAGATTTGGTGGTACTTCAAAGCCTGATGACATCCAAGCCGTTTTGTTGCCGGAGTGGGTGAGGTTGGGGTGGAAGGATAGGGTATGGTGTTGAAACTGTGAAAGTCTAGTTTGTCTTCCTAGATACTCTACTGTGAAGGAATGTATCCTATTTGGTGGCAGGACTGTTGTGATGCTTTTATTTCTGGAGTTAGTGGTTAGAAGGGAGGGGAGGACTGTCTCTAAGGACTTTTGGGGTGGCCAGCACATTAATTCGTATAAAAGCAAAATACTGCAGATGCTGGTAGTCTGAAGTTTTTTAAAAAAAAAAGTTCTGGAGAAACTCAGCAGGCCTGGCAGCATCCAGTGGAGGCATAAACAGTTAACACTCCAAGTCTCGTATGACTCTTCGTTTCCAAAGAAGAATCGTGCTGAACTCAACATTAACTATGTTTCTGTCTCCCCAGATGCTTACCAGACTTGCTGAGATTCTCCAATAGTCTGTGTCAGATCCCTCTGGCATTCTATAGGTGTTGCCCTTGTTACTCTTGTTGCTATGGAAATAGGCCTGCTTGGAGTTGGGCTAAAGCTCCTTGGCCTAATCATTGCTGAATAAGGGCAGGGGAATTTCCCTGGTCATCTTTCACCCCAGTGTTTGTCCTGAGGACCAAGACTAATCTTGTGAAGGAAGCACAAGCAAAGCAAGGATATGGACTATGGTTTCTGCTGTCTAAGGAAGATTAGGATCTCTTTAAATAATTTTTAATTTTGAGAAATTGATGTGGAAGACAAGCATCAATGTTTCTCCTCCCCTCTGTCAGTGTCAGCCATTGACCCATCCGGATCTGTTTAGAGAGTGATTTCAGAAGATTCTCATTTCCTTTCCAATTCCATTGTTTCACAACCAATTTTTCATAGCAAGAGAAGTCTGTAAATATTAATGTAGGACCCTGAGTCACAAGGCCCTGTCTGTTCATGAGAAACTTATTTTTGTTGTCATTTTTTTTGAAGTTACATTTGAGTAGTTTTTGTGTTGATGTAACTGTGGAAAACAAATGTAAATGATCCATTATTTGAAATTTTAGAACAATAAAATGGATGAAATTCAGGGTATTTGAGTTTTTTTTTTTGCCACTCCTGAGTCTCTAAAGAGAGAGCCTGATTGTGCTGTATGACAACGATGATTCTTAGCTGTAACGTAACTGTGGCTGGCAGTTAATTGTCAATCATCATTAACAAATACCCTCAGAGGCAATGTAACCAAAGACAAAATCTCAAAAGCAACTTAGTGACTTAAATTTTAATGTCCATTGTGGGATTATGATTACCACTGAGCCACAAGAGCCCCTACAGTACATCTCCTTACCTTTGTACTAGAAGGCCTTAGTTCAAATCCCACCTGCTGCAGAGATGTGTTAGAATCACGGAGGTGTTATGTTGCAGGAGGACATTCAGCCCCTTGTGCCTGCATGCCTTGTTAAAAGAGCATTTGTTTATCCCTTTATTCATTCACAGAATGAGGGTGTCACTGGCTAGGCCAGCATTTACTGCCCATCTCTAATTGACCAGAAGGCAGTTAAGAGTCAACCACATTGCTATGGGTCTGGACTCCCATGTAGGCTAGGCCAGACCAGGTAAGGATGGCAATTTCCTTCCCTAAAGGATATTAGTGAACCAGATGGGTTTTTCCTGACAATTGGCAATGGACTCAGTCATTATTAGACTCTTAATTCCAGATATTTATTGAATTCAAATTCCACCATCTACCATGGCAGGATTCAAACCTAGGTCCTCAGAACATTACCTGGGAGTCTGGATTAACAGTCCAGAGATAATACCACTAGGCCATTGCCTTCCCTGAGCATCACTACCTGGTGCCAATGTCCTGCTTTTCCTCCCATATTCTCTCACATTATTTTTTTTCTAATCTAATGCCCTCGAGTGCCTCAATTCAACCTGCCTCCACCTCCCAGGCAGTGCATTCCATAACCTAAATATTTCATCTTTCCTCACTTTACCATTGCTGTTTTAGTGAATCACATTATTCTTTCTCATTCTTGTTCCCTTTTACAAGCAGGAATAGTTTTTCTCTATCAACTCAATTCAGCCTGTTCATCATCATGAAGCCTCTATCAAATCTCTTCTCAGCAGGTCTCTCCAAACAGAACAATCTCAACTTCAATATATCCTCCTGACTGATGTTCCTCATCCTTGGAACCATTTGAGGAGGCAATGACCTAGTATCACTGGACTGTTAATTCAGGGACTCAGGTAATATCTGGGCACCAAGGTCTGAGTCCTGACACAGCAGATGGTGGAATTTGAATTCCAATTTTAAAAAAAAAAAATCTGGAATTAAGAGTCTAATGACCATGAATCCACTGCCAATTGTTGGGAAAAATCCATCTGGTTCACTGTTGCCCTTTAGGGAAAGAAACTACCATCCTTTACTGGACTGGCCTAATGTAACTCCAGACCCATAGCAATGGTTGAGCCTTAACTGCCCTCTGGGTAATTTAGCTAGGCTGGCATTTATTGTCCATCCCTGTGATGAATTTAACAAACCATTCTTGTAAGCTACATCTGTATTCTCTCCAATGCATTCACATTCTTCCGATATTGTGATGCCCAGAACAGTACACTATACTTGAGCTGAGGTCTGACAAATGTCTTGCATAAGTTCAAAACCACCCTGTTGCTCTATGCCCCTACTAATAAAGCAGAGGACACTGTATCCTTACTGCTCTATCTCTGCCTGATATTCACTTTCAATGATCTGTGCACGCATACCTCTGCCCAGGTCCCTCGACTCCTGCAATCCCTTTAGAACTGTACCATCTATTTTATATTGCCTTTCAATGTTCATCCAACCTGTGTAATGCACAAGTAATGGAAAATATATATGATGTACACCAGCACCAGCAGTCTTTTTAGCCACAGAACTCTGTAATGCTCTCTTCCTACCTCTTCTGACAGGCAGAAGATTGAACACAAGCACCAACAGGTTCAAGAACAGCTTTTTCTGCTGTTATTAGCCTCTAACTTCAAATAATCAGAGATAGCAAGAACCGCAGATGCTGGAGTCAGAGTCAATACAGTGTGGAGGTGGAGGAACACAGCAGGTCAGGCAGCATCAGAGAAGCAGGAAAGTTGACGTTTCAGGTCGGGACCCTTCATCACAGTCTGATATTGCCTGACCTGTATTCCTTCAGCTCCACGCTGTAGTAACTTCAAATAATGTTGATTGTGTTAATGTTGATCTTGCTTTGCGCACCTCCTGTGAGGTGTAACCTTGTAAGCCTCATTCTGTCTAAGCACCTTCTGATCTGTATGTCCTTGTTTGCTATGATTTTCCCATTCTCCTGGGAAAACAACAATTTTCACTGTACTTAGGTACATGTGACAACAATAAATCAAATCAAATCAACATCCAAGGCCTACAATGATCACCGAGTGCTCCCTCTCTAAGGACATACAGGTGGGATGTGTAGCCCGGGATGGCGGGATGGCAGGCTGGCAGTCAGGTTAGGATGACCTTCCCCCCCCCCATTGCCTAGTTACCTGTCCACACCCAGGATCATATCTAACATGATAAGATGGTGGGAACATGACATTATAAATGAAACAAAGTGGTATTTTCTGATGGCAAATTAAGCAGAAAATGTCATTGAAAGAAATGTCAGCACTTTATACATATGCTACAAGACAACTTGCACATACCAGGTTCCCAAATTTGATTGGACATCTTCCCGCCTTCAACGGACCCCACCACGCTCTACTCCAATTGGTTAATAGCGGTGTCGATCATACGTGAGCCCCGCCCTATACCGTCCCCGGTTTTCTCACCATTGGTCAATCCAGCTCCAGTGACGTTGGGGAATCGGATTGGTGAGCAAAGGGGCGGGTCGAGTCTTTCCTATGGATTGACCTGCAAACCAACCAATCATCCAGCGCAGAGGGGCGTATTGTCAGTTGACTGCCTCGAGAGGCCTCCCGGGGTGAGGGCGGGAGTTAGTTATTGACAGGCAACGGCAGGAACCAATCGGCGGGGGAATGGTAACGGCGATGACGGAGCCCAATGGTGAACGTTGACCTCAACTTTGATGGACGTCCGGTCAAACCAATGGGGAACAGCATCAGGAAGGCGACTGTCCAATGGAAATGGAGTAACTCAGAAAAGGCGGGATTGAGTGGATGGAGGGGGGGTGGGGAAAGAGGGTGAGAACAGATTGACATTTGCCAAGGCCAATCGATGGGCGATCGGACAAAGCCTTCAATGGAAATAAAGCTGAGTTGAATGCGGGTTTAAGAAGGGGGGCATAAACAGAAATTGGTCGAAAAACCTGTAGGTGTCGCAGCATCTGCGCAGAGAAAGAAGAGTTAACGTTTCGAATTCAGTGAGGTTTCTTCAGAAGAAGTGAGAGATGCCATTTGACTCACGTAGCCGCCCAGTCGAGGCTCGACCGCAGTACCTTTTATCTCTTTACCGCCAGAGACGGTTTTTGTCGATCGAGGGCGGGACTTTGCGTGTTGATTGCTGTCGGCTCTTACCAATCGGAAAGGTGGATAGGAATCATCTCTGCAATGAATAAGCAGGATTGTTGACTGACAAAATGTAGACCAACCAAGATGGCGCACCGGATGGTGCCGTCCAATGAAACCGTGCGGGTTCTGGAGGGTGGGACCAGAAGTGCTGAGTGACATCCATCTTGTCCAACCATCCTGCGCCGGCCTGGAAGGCATCCGTCCAATGCAGCAGGGGGTGGGAAGTGATTGACATCTCTCTCGACCAATCGGTGCGGGGACGATGTGTTGCCGTTGGAGACGCGGGCCGTCGGCGGATGTGGAAAAGGCCGCGGCAGTGGCGAGGGCTTGGCCTGTGCAGTGAGGGAGGCGTAGGGACAGAGTGGGTAAACCGTGGGAAAAGTGGCTCCCGGTCCTGAGCTTCCAGGGAAAAGCTGTCAATCAAATCCTTGGAGGGAGTTTTTGAGGGGAGGGGAGAGGAGAGGAGAGGAGAGATCCTTCCCACTTGCTTCTGCATTGCAACTTCAATAACATCTGAGGGGGAAAGAGATAAAAAGCATCTAAAAAAATGCTGGCAAACTGATCATAAATTCTTGTTGCACGTGCACTGCATTGGGACTATCTGCTTTGATATCAATAACAAACTCCCTCTCCACACACAAGGAGACCAAAAAAAGAAAATTAAGCATTTTATCTTAGTTTTGGGGTGACCCATCTTCAAGTTTGCACAAAGTAAGGGGGCAATTGAGGTGCAATCTTGTTGCATAACATCAGATCACACCAGTGTTGGGGTTGTTAAAGAGGAGCCGGGAGGTGGTTGGTTGGTTGATCAGTTGGTTGTGGGATCGGGAAGTGGTAAAGAAGATCATTTCAGGTCCCCCCTCACTTGAAATTGAGGAAGTACCTTGGATGAGGCCCTGGCTAGCCCTGTGCCACACGTCAGGCTATTTGGCATTGATTGGTTCGAATTTGGGCCCATCTTGGGTTCTGGAAGTCTGCCAAGAGAGTTTACCCTTCCCCCTGCCAAGCCCGTGGGCTTAGGAATTGTTTCTCTCCCGACTGTTGGAGCACCAGCAGGATGACCTCAGCATCAACCAAGGTAAGTGTAGTCTCTCTTATTTTTTATTATAAAAGATTTTGTGGTTTGGATGTGGGTGTCATTGGCTGAGCCTATATCTAACTAACTTGCAGAAGGTGGAGGTGAGCCCCCCTCTTGAACTGCTACACTGCCATATCTTGTAGGTAGGCTCACTGTTCTGTTAGGGAGGAAGTTCCAGGATTTTGACCCAGTAACTATGAAGGAACGGCAATTCATTTCCAAATCAGGATGGTGAGTGGCTTGGAGAGAGAACTTTCAGGTGGTGCTGTTCCTTTGAATCTACTGCCGTTGTTCTTTTAGATGGCAGTGGTTGTGGGTTTAGAATGTGTCTTCAAGTGTCCTGGTGAATTACTGCAAGATAACTCGTGGGTGGCCCACACGGCTGCTGCTGAGCACCACTTGTGGAGGGAGTGAATGTCGAAGTGGTGTGCCAATCAAGCAGGTTGTTTATTTGAAAAGGTTTTGATTGACTTGACTGTTGTTCTAGTTGTTCTCAGCTAGGCAAGTGAGGAGTATTTCATCCCACTCTTGACTTGTGTCTTGTAGATGGTGGACAGGCTCTGGGGAGTCAGGAAGTAAGTTAACACCATACAGTTCCTAGCTGCTGAATTGAATTCTTGAATTTCTTACTTTAGCAGCCACAATATTTATGTGGCTGGTCCAGTTCAATTGTTTTGGCTAGTGGTAGTCCCCAGGTTATTACTTGGTAAGCAAATTGTAGCCTTGGATTGCCATCCTATTGCAGTGACATGGGGTTCAGTGAATTGAGAAAAATGCCCGTTAAGTTGTATTTGACTTGTGTCTGAATTGCTTTGTATGTAGAGTAGATGCAAAGTGGACTCTATCTCCTACCACCACGTCTCCGCGCCTCCTCTTCCCCCATTCCCCTCTCCCCTCCGTCCCACCAAGTCTCTTCCTCAAAAGGCAATGGAAATAATGACTAGATGGACGTAGATAAATTCTTAATAAGCAAGAGGGTGGAATGTTTTGGGTAGGTAGGACCATGGAATAATTGGATAAGCCATAGCTGAGCAGGCGCGATGGGCCATTTTGCCTACACTTCCTAATTCGTACATTCATCCAAAAGCAAGATGAAGATTTACCATTCTGAGGAAGGGTCACCAGACCCTAAACGTTAACTCTGACTTTTTTCTTCACAGATGCTGCCAGACCTGCTGAGCTTTTCCAGCAACTTTGTTTTTATTGTTGTTGAAGATTTACTGATACTGACTACATAGAAGGATTTGAGTCTAGGATTAGGAATGCTTGGCTGCAGTTTTACGGGGCCATGGTGAGGCCACACCTTGAGTATTGTGTGCAGTTTTGGCCTCCTCGTCTGAGGAAGGGCATTCTTGCTATTGAGGGAGTCCAGTGAAGGTACACCAGACGGATTCCCGGGATGACAGGAGTGACCTATGAAGAAAGATTTGGATCGATAGGACTTGTACTCACTGGAATTTAGAAGAATGAGGCAAAATCTCATAGAAACTTATAAAATCCTGATTGGACTGGACAGGCTAGACGTGGGAAGGATGTTCCTGATATTGGGGAAGTCCAGAACTAGGATTTACAGTCTTAAGAATAAAGGGTAAACCATTCAGGACTGAAATGAGGAAGAATTTCTTCACTCCTCTGTGAACCTCTGGAATTCTTTACCTCAGAAAGCTGTTGGGGCCAGTTCATTAGATGTATTGAAGAACGTAGCTCTTGCGGCTAAAGGGATCGAAGGGTATGGAGAGAAAGCAGGAATGGGATGCTGAAATAACATGATCAGCCGTGATCGTATTGATTGGTGGTGCCAGCTGGGAAGGGCTGAATGGCCTACTCTTGCACCTATTTTCTATGTTTCTAAGTGGAACAGAGAGACGGGGCTCACCGGCCTGGTGCCGGTGGACTCTAGCCTGGGTACTCGGCTCACTTTTAATTCTGCCCAAGAGGGCATCTTGGAGTGTGAATCTGGAGCCTGTTGAGGTAGGGGGCTTGGAGGTGATTGGAGAATTCCATTTGTGGCTGATGTGTGACACTCTCCTGCCCTTTGACCTTGCAGGTGGGCGAGATCTTTTCAGCAGCTGGTGCCGCCTTCACCAAGCTTGGAGAGCTGACCATGCAGCTGCACCCAGTGGCTGACTCCTCACCAGCCGGGTAAGTAGATGGCAGCAGACCCCAGGTATCTTACCCCCTTTAAGGCTCGCCACCACTGTCCCTCCAGGACCTTGTTGACCACTGGCTTAGCAATGAATGCCAAGCAGTGCCCACCCTCTGACATGAACCCCTTCTGCCTTTGGCGACAACTCTGTGGCATGTAGCGCAGATCTTTTCAGGGGATGTGGCAGAGGGAGAGGCAAGTTGACATTTTTCTTTGGACAAAGATTTGCCACACTCTGAATGAAGACATTCCTCCTCTTTACATACCTTGTGTGGCAGCCAACCCAGGCAATGTGCGTTAATTTCTGTGCTGCTTGTGGTCATGGATTGCCAGCCCCTCTGGCGCAAAATAAAACTAGCTGAAGCTGCTGACGCAGCTCTGTTTTAAAACAAAACCCTGTTCATTCGTCTGGCATTAGCAAGTGGTCATGATGGCATTTTCCCAAGCTGTTGGCTTCCAGGTTCTAATGCTTTGGTAGTTGGGCACTTTTGATCCAGCATTCACCAGTTGACAGCAAGGTACTGCTATAGGCCAGTGTCCGCCACAGTCATAGAGTCATAGAATTGTACAGCACAGAAACAGACTTGTCCAACTTGTCCATGCTGAACAGATATTCTAAATTAATTTAGTCCCACTTGCCAGCATTTGGCCCATATCCCTGTAAACCCTTCCTATTCATGTACCCATCCAGATGCCTTTTAAATGTTGTAATTGTACCAGCTTCCACCACTTTCTGTAGCAGCTCATTCCATACACGTGCCACCCACTGAGTGAAAATGTCGCCCCTTGGGTCCCTTTTAAATCTTTCCCCTTTAACGTTAAAACTGTGCTCTCCAGTGTGGACTCCCCTATCCTGGAAAAAGACCTTGACTATTCACCTATCTGTGCCCCTCATGATTTTATAAACCTCCATAAGGTCACCCCTCAGCCTCTGATCCTCCAGGTAAAATAGCCCCGGACTGTTCACCGTCTCCCTATAGCTCAAACCTTCCAATCCCAGCAAGATTCTTATAAATCGTCTCTGCACACTTTCAAGTTTAACAGTCTGGGGCTGATTGACACAACACAGGCGGCTTGATTCAGCAGCTTGTTAAGGGGGCACTTTGTGCAGTTTGGTGCACATTGGGCACGTGGTTGAAGAGGTACAGGGGGAGTGAAGAGATGCATTATTGGAGTTTGAGGAAGCTTGATTCCTCATTTGATGACATCAACCCAGAGTTCAAGTGGGGAGTAATAGATGTATGCATCCAGCACTGTCATTCTGTTTCTGTAGACTGCAGACATTTTCAATTTACTTGCATGCACGTGAACTTACTCTAGCCTCTTCCATGTCAACCCTGCTCCCATTATTCTTCTCTCATTCCCTGGTCCACAATGCTCTCTCCAGTTCTGTATCCCTCTGTGCCATTTCTTCTGCCCCTTTCTTTCCTACGGCCTCCCACCCCACCCTTCGCCTGCTCTGGTGTTGGTTTGCACATCCAAATTTGGCCGACTGTCCTTTGCTCCTTTAGCCTTGTGTGCGGTTCACCTGTAGGCAGTGAGCAGAGGGAAAGAGTTGAAACTTGGAGAGATGGGGATCCTGATGCTAAATCTTAGCTGCCATACAGACATGCATATTGCCAATCAGGGATCAAGAGTAGAAGATTGTCAAAGTAGGCCATTCAGCCTTTGAGCTTGTTCCACCATTTAGTGAGATTATGAGTGATCTGTGGCCTAAACTCTGTATACCTGCCTTGGCCCATTATCTCTTACGCCTTTGCTTAACAAAAATTTATGTGCCACAGATGTAGAATTTGATTGGATTAGTTGAGTCTTGCTTGAACATCGGGCAGATTGAGACTAGCTGTACTCCCTGAATTGCTGCTTCATCAGTTCAGTTCAATCACTTTGGATTTTATTATCCATTTCAAAGTTTGCTGTGGGTATGCTCATTAGAAATCACAAATGAATCATCGGCAATGAAAAAGGAAAAAAATTAAACAAGTACAAAAATGCCACTTTGATTGAGTACGTGTCAAAAAAAATCATTTCAGGACATTTAAACTAAGCAGTGAAGTCATGAAAATTACACAAACCAAATCAGTGTTCCACAGATGCAGGGTTTAGAAAAGATTTACCAGGATGTTGCCGGGAATGGAGGGTTTGACTTATAAGGAGAGGCTGGGACTTCTTTCACTGGAATGTAGGGGTTTGAGGGATCACCTTAAAGAGGTTTATAAAATCATGAGGGCTATAAATAAGGTGAATGGCAGGTGCCTTTTCCCCAGGGTTGGGGATTTCAAGACTAAGGGGCATATTTCTAAGACGAGAGGAGAAAGACTTTGAAAAAAAAAAGGAGGGACAATTATTTTTACACAGAGAGTAGTTCATGTGTGGAATGAACTTCCAGAGGAAGTGGTGGATGCGGATACCGTTACGAGGGATAAATACATGAATAAGAAATATTTGGAGGGACATAGGCCACATGTGGGCAGTTGGGATTAGTTTAGTTTGGAATTATGGTCGGCATGGACTGGTTGGACTGAATGGTCTGTTTCCGTGCTGTATGACTCTATGACTGTAAATGGAGAGGTTGTTTCCTCTTATGGGAGAGTCTAGGACTAGAGGGCATAGTCTCAGAAGAAGAGGTCATGTGTCATGACAGAGATAAAGAGAAATTTCTTCTTTCAGAGAGTAGTGAATCTGTGGAATTCTTTACCACAAAGGGCTGTTGAAGCTGGGTCACGAAGCATATTCAAGGCTGGGGTAAACAGATTTTTAATCAGTTAAGGATTATGGGGAAAAGGCCAGAAATGGGGAGTTGAGGATTATCAGATAAACCGTGACCTCTTTGGAAAACGAAGCCGACTGGATGGGCCAAATGGCCTACTTCTGCTCCTCTATCCCAGGATCTCAGAATTGAAGCCCTCTTTCCAGAAATCATTCCGTCCCCTAGCCGGGTTCACAGAGTTCACAAGAGAGTAAATAAACATGTTCCATGATAATGGCTGCCTGGGAAGAAGTGAGGGAAAAGAAATTGATCCATTTTTTTCTCATTATCTGCAAGATAATGTGCATAAAGCTAATATTACCAGTTGTACAGCCCAATGTCATCTGATATGATCTTTGTTTGACAATGTTGTTATTCCATAAAAGAATTATTCAATTAAATTATTGGAAACATGCTGAGGGGTATCATGTAGTAACTTTGAGACCAGCAGCCCAGGTTCATGCCCTGGTAACATGGGTTCACAGCATCTGGTGAAACATAGTATTCAGTTTAAAAAATGAAGAATTGAAAGCTGGCCAGTGATGAAATGGTGAGTATGAAACTACCAATGATTTTTGCAAAAACCCATGTGATTCACTAGTTCCCTTTATGGAATGAAATCTGCTAACATGCAACATTCACAGCAATGTGGTTGACTCTTAACCACCCTGTAAAACACCTGAACGTGCCTCTCAATCAAGGAAAGTTGGGGTGGTAAGTCCGTGTTCTGCAAAAGAAGAAATGTGTGGCACGGTGACTCAGTGGCTATCACTGCTGCCTCACAGAGCCAGGGACCCAGGTTCGATTCCACCCTCGGGCAACTATCTGTGTGAAGTTTTCACATTTTCCCCATGTCTGCATGAGTTTCCTCCAGGTGCGGTTTCCTCCCACAGTCCAAAGATGTGCAGGTTAGGGTGGATTGGCCATGCTAAATTGTCCCATAGTGTCCAGGGATGTGTAGGCTAGGTGGGTTAGCCATGAGAAGTGTATGATTATAGGGATAGCGTTGGGTATGTGTGTGTGCGTGCGTGCGCGCTTCGGGGGTTGGTGTGGACTCAATGGACCGAATAATCAGCTTCCACACTGTAGGAGTTCTATCATTCTAAGAAATGAAGCTTCACTGCAGACAACTGAATGCAAAAATCAAAGCCAATGCCTCAGTACTAGTACTGAGGGAGTGCTGCACTGTTGTAAGTGCCAAGGTCCCGGTGAGTATTCAATGATCAGAGAAGCGTAAAAATGTCCTGGCCAATATCTACCAGTCTGTCAGCATCATTAAGTAGTGTATGATTTGTCCATGATCCTGTTTTCTAGGGAGCTTGCTTGGTGTAAATTGGCTGTCGTGTTACCCGCATAGCAACAAAGACCGCACTCCAGGACTGCTTCACTGGCTGTAAAGTGTTCAAGAATATCCTGAAGTTGGGAAATGCACTGTGCATTCAATTCTGGTCTCTCTGATGTAGGAAAGATGTTGTTAAACCTGAAAGGGTGCAGAAAAAATTCACAAGGATGTCGCCAGGATTTGAGGGTTTGAGCTATAGGGAGAGGTTGAATGGGCTGGAGCTATTTTCCCTGGAGCATCAGACGCTGAGGGGTTACCTTTTCAAGGTTTCTGAAATCATGAGGGGTGTGGATATGATGAATAGTCAAGGTCTTTTCCCCAAGGATAGGTGAGTTCAACATAGAAGGCACAGGTTTAGGGTGAAAGGAGAGTGGTTTAAAAGGGACCTAAGGGGTACAGGTAATTCTGCTATAATGCGTGTTTCGTTAATTGGCTGTAATATGATTGATGAATAATGGACACTGTTTGGATAACGTAAACTTCCTGTTGTACAGGTATAGTGATTTTCTGTAGCGATTTCCCTATAACATGATTTTCTATGGTGATTTGCTATAACGCAATTTACTGTAGCACAAGGTCATGCCAAAACACAACTATCAAGTTTTAGGAGAACTACCTGTAACAACTGTCTCGATTGGGCCGGCACAGTGGTTAGCACTGCTGCCTCACAGCACCAGGGACCTGGGTTCAATTCCAGCCATGGGCGACTGTCTGTGTGGAGTTTGCACATTCTCCCCGTGTCTGTGTGCTCCGGTTTCCTCCCACAGTCCAAAGATGTGCAGGCGAGGTGGACTGGCCATGCTAAATTGCCTGTGGTGTTCAGGGATGTGTGGGTTGTAGGTGAATGGGTTTGGGTGGGTGCTCTGAGGGTCGGTGTGGACTTGTTGTGCCAAAGGGCCTGTTTTTACACTGTATGGATTCTATGATTCTATGAGCATTTTCGTGCAGCAGGTGGTGTGTGTATGGAACGAACTGCCAGAGGAAGTGGTGGAGGCTGGTACAATTACAACATTTAAAAGGCATCTGGATGGGTACACAAATAGGAAGGGTTTGCAGGGATATGGGCCAAATGCTGGCAAATGGGACTGGACTAATTTAGGATATCTGATTGGCATGGCCGAGTTGGATTCTGTGCTGTACAACTCTGTGACTCTAAGATTGATCTTTCTTTAGCAAGGATGTTCAAGGCAGCACTGGGCAATTGATTTACTGGCCCGGCATACTAACCTGGCACCCAAACCCCTCTGCCTTCTGGCAGTGATGTCTCCCTTGGCCCACTCGGTTGTTCTGTCAGTGCCAACCCACTTCCGCTTCTGAGGAGCTACAGCAGCTGTCTTCACAATCCCGGCTGTACCAACATTTTTGTTTTCCTCTTTCCATTGCTGTATGCCTCTCTGTCTCTCTTCTCACCAGTGCCAAGTGGACGGACACGGAGATTGAGATGCTGCGTTCGGCCGTGAAGCGCTTCGGAGAGGATTTAAACAAAATCAGCACTGTCATCAAAGACCGCACTGTGTAAGCGAGGGTGGTGGAGGGGGCGAGGCAGAAGGGCACTGGGTATCCCAGGGTGGAGGAGGTGGGCTGGGGAGGCCCCATAGTCGGTGAGGGCAGTAGCCAGGGGTGGGAGTATCTCTCGATTGAGGTTGCAAATTTGCAGTGAAGCTGCTGAAGTATTATTCCAAGGGTGAAAGATTAGCAAAGGACTTTGGATCAGATTGAGAGCAGATGGCAAGTGCAAATCCGAGGTGTGGAAAGAGACTACTTGGGCCATTGGGTAGCAGCTGGCTAATGAATGAGTTGTAAAACCAAATGAGCAAAGGTGGCTGCAGTATTTACAGACAGCGTACTCCACAGAAGATCCTAAATGTTGCATAAAGTCCTTTTATTCTTTAAGCAAGCAGAACATGTTTTGGAGAGAGTGCAGCAAATGGCATGGAGATGGCAGATCAGCCATGAGCTAGGTGAATGGTGAAGCAGGTAAACTAGGCTGAATGGCCCTCCTGCTTGAGAACAGTCATGTTCAGGTGCCATACAGGGCAACAGGGCAGCTGTAAGGAATAGCAGGAATAAACAGCATTCTGAGAAAGGGCAACCAATAGACAGGATCGATTGACCAGAACACTGAGCTTGCATTAAATAAGAGCCTGATGATGCAATGAAAGAAGACTTTTATTCAGATAGTGCCTTTCACAATGACAACGTGCCTTGATGTACTTTATTGCTAAGGATTTCTGTTCTTGAAAATCCAAGGTTTGACCCTACTGAGGTCTGTAAACATAGAGAGAACTTGTTGGGAAGAGCATAACAGGAGGCCAATTACGCGGGAGATAGTCACCCAGAAATCCATTGTGGTCCAGTTTCTCTCTGCTTCCCCGATAATGCTGACTCCCTTGTCGATCAAAGTCCTGCATGCTAGCTTTTATCGCATGATGGGTTTTTGATTAATAAAGGGGTCAAAGGTTACGGGAAGAATGCAACTGACAAACATATTAGTCATGATCAAATGGCGGAGCAGACTCAGTGGGCTGAATGGCCTACTTCTGCTCCTAAATCTTGTGGTCTTTTCTTCAAATTCAGGCTTACCCCAGAGAGCAATGTTCTGACCCTGACAACAACATCGCTCACGGTGCCAAGCAGAGTTAAAGTGTCAAGTCCAGCAAAACTGAAATCCATTACGGAATTAATAGTATCCTGACAGTGTGAAAGCAGGCCATTGGGTCCATGCTACCCCTCTGAAGAGCCATCCCACCCAGGCTCCTTTCCCTAAGATATACATCCCTGGACACAACAGGACAATTAACCATGGCCAATCTACCTAAGCTGCACATCTTTGGACTATGGGAGGAAACCAGAGCCCCCAGAGGAAATCCATGTAGACACAGGGAGAATATGCAAACTCCACACAGACAATCACCCGAGAGTAGAATGGCTGGGACTGTGAGGTAGCAGTGCTGGCCACTGTTCTGCCCTAATTCAGGAGAAACATTTTACTTAGCATTGCAGAGAGAGATATCAAAGAGGACTCTTAAGTCCTGTGTTCCTTAGCACAATCGATCTTTATTCAGGACTCTACTTCCACATACATGGGAGAGGCCAGAGACCACCACAAATCTGGCCTACACGTTGGTTGCAGTTGCTTTCTTAAATACAGCTCAGAACGGAGGTCAATGACGCTCTGAGTTCCCAGCAAAATGCAACATTTTTATCAGAGATAATAGGTACTGCAGATGCTGGAGAATCCGAGATAACAAGGTGTGGAGCTGGATGAACACAGCAGGCCAAGCAGCATCATAGGAGCAGGAAAGCTTGACGTTTCGGGCCTAGACCCTTCATCACCCATCACATTACAATAATTACGTGCAACATTGATGTCATTGTTAGCTACATCCCCTTAATTTTTACATCCAATCCAGTAACACGTGATTAACGATGGCAACTCTATGGACAGCTCTAGGTCCTCCCATAATGTTTACCAGATACCTCCATCATTTGTCTTTGGGATCTTAACAGTGCTTCTGACCATCTTATTCCTTGCCAAACATTTGCCATCTACACCACATCATTCACCATAACCTAAATAGTTGCTTTTCGCTAAGAGCTCTTCCGAATTCTGTACTAACTTTAGTATGGCAGATTATAAGAATTGTTAGAGATTCCTATCCTTCCTAAAGTCTTTAAAATTAATTCTAAGGTTACTGTGACACAACTGACAAATTGAGAACAACCCCTCTCTCACTTCAGCCTGAGAGATCAAACAACAGTCCTTCTGACTGGCAGTTGCAGTTAATGTCCCCTGCTATTTACATGTTGTAAGTGGATTTTAAACTAAAGTTTAATTTTAAAATATTTACTATTTCCACTCTAAACACTTTCCATTACTAATTGTCTTTTCTTAATAAAAGCATCTATTCGAATTCCACTGATAAGAGCGAAATTCAACCACTTTAAAACAGTACCAAGCCATTAAAAGAAATTTGTTTAGATTCCACAAACAACTAGGAGATAACCATATCTTCGTTCTGTATTTTGTAATCTGCCTTTGTCACTCTTCCCTTGATCTTTGGATGTAAAAATTTGTTCAAATTATCGACCTCTGCACTTAATTTCAATTGTTTATCTTTCCTCAGTCATGACTTCACTTTTTACAACCTTTCTTCTGTGCCAATGTTTTTTATGGAGGTCATGTTTAGACCATTTATTACATTATCTTCCCTAATGAGGCATTGGGCCTCTATTGCTGACAAACATTTGCTCAAAGAATGCAAATAACCTTTGCACACTAATTTGTTCTTTGCCTTTCTAATTCTACAGTTACCTAAAAAGTTCAGAATACTGTAGGATCAGACTTCTACCTTTTACTACCTTTTACAGGATAGTGAAGAAGGCGTTTGTTATGCTTGCCTTTATTGGTCAGTGCACTGAATGTAGAAGTTGGGAAGTCATGTTACGGCTGTACAGGACGTTGGTTAGGCCACTTTTGGAATACTACGTGCAATTCTGATCTCCCTGATAGGATGCTATGAAACTTGAAAAAGTTCAGAAAAGATTTACAGGGGCGTTGCCGGGATTGGAGGGTTTGAGCTATTGGAAGAGGCTGAATAGGCTGGGGCTGTTTTCCCTGGAGTGTCGGAGGTTGAGGGGTGACCTTATAGAGGTTTATAAAGTCATGTGGGGCATAGGTAAGGTGAATAGCCACCGTCTTTTCCGCAGGAGTCCAAAACTAGAGGGCATAGGTTTAAGCTGAGAGGGGAATGATTTAAAAGGGACCTAAGGTGCAACTTTTTCACTCAGAGGATGGTGTGTGTGTGGAATGGGCTGCCAGAGGACGTGGTGGAGCCTGGTACAACAACATTTAAAAGGCATCTGGATAGGTACATGAATAGGAAAGGGTTTAGAGGGAAATGGGCCAAATGCTGGCAAATGAGACTAGATTAATAGGATATCTGGTCGGCATGGACAGGTTGGATCAAAGGGTTTGTTTCCATGTTGTACAGCTCTATGAATCTACTAAATAACAAACTTGTGACCGTGGCTAAACTAGGCCTTACAAAAATGCTCCTTATTAGTATGGTTATGTGTTTAGAACTGCCTGTTTACAGAAACCTGATTAACTTCCCTAATGTCTTCTTCCTATGGAGAATCTCATCTTACCCAGTACATCTATATGGAGACTACAAGTCTAGCTGTGAACATCTGCTGTTTCTATCAAAACCCTTTGTGTTCACTAAAAAAGCCCCAAGTGGCCATCTTGTCAACTTAGTCACAGGCCATTACAGCACATAGGAACGTGAAAGATAAGAATGTTGGGTTTAGGATTGGCCATTGAGCCCTTCATTTCTGCTCCATTATTCAATAAGCTCATGGCTGATCTGATTTTGGTCCCAATCAATGTGGTCCAGTTTCTCTCTGCTTCCCCAATAATGCTGACTCCCTTGTCGATCAAAGGTTTTCCTAATCAATGTTGATGCTACGGTCAAGAAAGCACAACGTGCCTCTACTTCCTCAGGAGGCTAAGGAAAGTTGGCATGTTTATTAAAAACTCTTACCAATTTACAGATGCACCATAGAAAGCATTCTATCTGGATGCATCATGGCTTGGTATGATCTGTCTGTACTGCACCCTGCGGTGGCACGTTGGTTTAGCCGTTATCACTGCTGTTTCACAGCACCAGTGATCCGGGTTCGATTCCACTGTTAGATGACTGTCTGTGTCCAGTTTGCAATTCTCCCTGTATTTGCGTGGGGTTCCTCCCACAGTCTAAAGATGTGCAGCTTAGGTGGATTGGCCAGTGGAAATGTGGGGTTATAGGGATATGGTAGGGGAGTGGCTCTGGGTGGGATTCTCTTCAGAGGGTAGGTGTGGACTCGATGGACCGAATGACCTGCTTCCACACTGTAGGGATTCTATGAAAACAAAACTTTTCACTGTACCTTGGTAAATCAAATCAAATAACCCAGCCTTGAATTAATTCAATAACACAGTCTCCATGACTTTCTGTGGAAGAGAACTCTGATAGAGAAGCAATCTCCTTAATTCTGTTTTACAAGGAGATCTCTCATTGTTAACCTGTGCCCCAGATTCTAGTCTCCCCCACCAGGGGAAGCATCCTCCCGGTATCTACCACCTCAGGATTTTGTGTATTTTAATAAGATCACCTCACATTCTTTAAAAGCTTCAATGACTATGGGCCAGCCTGCCCAACCATTCCTTGTAAGCTAAGTCTTTCATCACTGGAATGGAGAGAATTACCAAGGAAATGGTGAGATTGTGGGGCTTGCTACCACATGGAGAATATCATTAAATCATTGTCGGTGAATAATTTGGGTGGGAAGATGCTTGAGTGGAGCGTTTTTAAATCATTCATTCAGGGGAAGAGGGCATTTCTGGCCAGGCCATTTGTTGCCCATCCCTAATTACCCAGAGGGCAGTTAAAAATCAACCACATTGCTGTAGGTCTGGAGTCACATGTAGGCCAGACCAGGTAAGGATGGTAGTTTCCTTCCCTGAAGGACATCAGTGAGCTAGATAGGTTTTTTTCCCCGAACAGTTGACAATGGATTCGTGGTCGTCATTAGACTCTTAATTCCTGATTATTTTTTAATTGAATTCAAATTCCACCAGCTGGAATGGGAGGATTCGGACCCAAGTCTCCAGAACATTATCTGGGTCTCTGGATTAACAGTCCAGTGATAATGCCAGTGGGTGGTTGCCTCCCCAGTTTTAATGTGATGGCCTCATCTGTGTCATATATCCTACGTACCTTGAAAAAGAGTGGGGTGATCTACCAGCCTGGGCTGACATTCATCACCAAAACAAATGCTCTGGGCTCTGTGGGATCCTACTGTGCACAGGTCAGCCACTGTATTCCCCTGTGTTGCAACAGTGACTGCAACACAAGAAAAGTACCTTGTGACTTGAGAAGGTGGATGCTCACGGTTGTTCGCGTTGTAGGAGAGACTAGAACTAGGGTTAAACATGGTTTTAAAAAAATAACAAATTGCCCACTTAAGACGGAGATGCGGGAAATCTCTGAGGGATGTGCACCTGTGGAACTCCTCTGCCTAGAGAGCAGTGTGGGGATGGGGGATGGTGGGAGGAGGTCATAGATTGATAGAGCAAGGAAACAGCCTTCGGTCCAACTTACCCCTGCCGACCAAGTTTCCTAAACGAAACTAGTCCTGTTTGACCCATATCCTTCTAAACCTTTCCGTCTTTCATATTCATTGATTCCTGTCCAAATGACTTATAAATGTTGTAACTGTTCCTGCATCTACCACTTCCTCTGGCAGCTCATTCTACATTCACACCACCCTCTGTATGAAAAAGTTGCCCCTCAAATTCCTTGTAAATCTTTTCCCTCTCACCTTAAACCTACGCCCCCCAGTTTTGAACTCCCAACCCGAGGGGAAAGACCTTTGCTATTCACCTTATCCATTCCCCTCGTGATTTTATAAAACTCTGTACTTTCAAGGTCATTGAATATTTTTAAGGCAGAGGTAGATAGATTTTTGATTAATAGTATAGTTAATCAAGGGTAAGCAAGAGTGTGGAGTTGAAACCACAGACAGATCTTATTGAGGGGCTGAATGTCCTGTGCTTGCTCCTAATCCATCTGATCATTGGCTGTGAAGCATCATGTGATATCCTGCAGCATTGCACTGTGCCTATTGAAATGCAGGTTCTCTGCTCAGATGGGGCAGCAGTTGTGCTTTTTGGCACTTGACAAGTTGGCCAGCACCATGTTGGTCCTAACATTTCACCCTGCGCCTCCATCCCTCCCAGCGCCCAGATCAAGACCACGGTCAAGCGCAAGGTCTACGAGGACAGCAGCGTTCCCCTCCCCTCGGAGTCTCCCAAGAAAGTGCAGAAGAAGGCGGCGACGGTGGGGGCAGCAGTCTCGGCGCCAACCACACCACCGGCTGCGACGGCGGCAGCAACCGCCGTGGGGAGCACGCCACCTACGGACCCATCGGCTGTCAAGAAACAAAAGACGTCTGGTATGATCAGGGTTGCGAGTGGAAGGGTGGAGGTGTTGGTGGGTTGGGGCAGTGCTAAGCAATATATCATGTTGGGGCATTGTGTTACGGACCAGACCAGACCCTCTCAGAACATATTAAGGAGATAGCCTAGACCCTAATATTTTCTTATTTTAAAGGCAAGTTTCACTCTGGGTGCAATTCGATTGGCCAAACTACCAGATTTGATTCAAAACACACTCTATTCACGCTCTACAGTTAAAATACAACAAAAGAAAGAGGAAACTGGAATACGTTAACTCTATTTGGAAAACTTAACATCATAATAGATTATTTTACTTCTAAACAGTAACTGTTCCAATATAGTAACATACTGTAAACGCACCCTTGACAAAAAGCAAATTCAGAAAACAGATTGTCTCACATGCAACTCCAGCAGCGGGAAGAAAATCCTGCTGTAACTGCAGTCAGATCACCCATGATATTATTGAGGAACTGAATGTCCTGTGCCTATGTAGGATGGAAAAAAAATAGCTTCCACTTCTTTTAAGACCCCAGCAACAACTGCTGAAAGCTAAAATGCAAAGTCCTGGTTCTGTGGGAGCTTGACCACACCTATCCAGGATGAGTCTATTGTTTTAACATTTAAAAAAAAATCCCCGAGGCCTCTCAAGCTGTTTAATTTATGAGTTCTCAATAGACAGCTCGACGCCTCTGCCTTAAAACCTCTTTTCAAAAGCAAAGGACAGAATACACCTTTTGAAGCCATAGTATCGTCACAGTTGTCCTGGGTGGAAGATTCAAATGTCACCATGACCAGACCCCAGAAATCTGAACCTTTTTTTCTGAAGGGCCTTGGTTTCCACCAAGGATTTTGCCTTGTTTTGCATCCTCTTTTATTTCTTAAAATAAAGAAAAGATTTGAACTTTTGAGAAAGGATATATTGAGTCCACCTGCTCCCACCTCATCCTGGGTCAGAGAACACTGGGTGGGTGGTTAGTGATGGACTTGTAGAGGATTGGGGCAGGAAATGGATGAACAATTCCTGTGCGGCGGTGGATTACATGTTTTCCATCTGCTTCCCCCCCCTCCCCCCACAACAACAAGACGTGACGCTCAGTGCCCTCAATGACTCCGACGTCAACAGCGACCTGGTGGACATCGAAGGACTTGGAGATGGATCGCCAGCTAAGAAGCTCAACTTTGACCAGGGTACGTGTGGTGGGGGCGGGGTGTGATGGGCTGGGAGATGTGGAGGTTGGGTTGGATTGGGGAAATTTGGGAAGGAATGGCGAGGGGGCATGTGTGGTCAGAATGCAGGGTGGGAGTGGGCGCTTGGTGTCATTGGCTGGGTGGGAAGGGGGCTACGGGGGGTGCATATCCCTATAAGAAGTCTCCAATTTGAGTTGGAGATGATGATGAATTTCTTTTTCCAAGGATCTTTGATATATATGTGTGTATATATTCCACCTTAGAAGGGCATTGAGGATTGGCTGTCTGACAAAAGGCAGAGAGTTGGGATAAAAGGCTCTTTTTTGGAATGGCAACCGGTGACAAGTGGGGTCCCGCAGGGTTCAGTGTTGGGGCCGCAGCTGTTCACTTTATATATTAATGATCTGGATGAAGGGACTGGGGGTATTCAGGCGAAGTTTGCCGATGATACGAAGTTGGGTGGACAGGCAGGTAGTACGGAGGAGGTGGGGAGGCCGCAGAATGATTTAGACAGTTTAGGAGAGTAGTCCAGGAAATGGCTGATGAAATTCAACGTGAGCAAATGCGAGGTCTTGCACCTTGGAAAAAAGAATACAGGCATGGACTATTTTCTGAACGGTGAGAAGATTCATAAAGCCGAAGTACAAAGGGATCTGGGAGTGCTAGTCCAGGATTCTCTAAAAGTTAACTTGCAGGTTGAGTCTGTGATTAAGAAAGCGAATGGAATGTTGTTTTTTATCTCAAGAGGGTTGGAATATAAAAGCAGCAATGTGCTTCTGAGACTTTATAAAGCTCTAGTTAGGCCCCATTTAGAATACTGTGTCCAATTTTGGGCCCCACACCTCAGGAAGGACATACTGGCACTGGAGCGTGTCTAGCGGAGATTCACACGGATGATCCCTGGAAGGGTAGGCCTAACATACGATGAACGGCTGAGGATCCTGGGATTGTATTCATTAGAGTTTAGAAGGTTGAGAGGAGATCTAATAGAAACTTACAAGATAATGCATGGCTTAGAAAGGGTGGACGCTGGGAAGTTGTTTTGTTAGGCGGGGATACTAGGACCCGTGGGCACAGCCTTAGAATTAGAGGGGGTTGATTTAGAACGGAAATGAGGAGACATTTCTTCAGCCAGAGAGTGGTGGGCCTGTGGAATTCATTGCCACGGAGCGCAGTGGAGGCCGGGACGTTGAATGTCTTCAAGGCAGAGATTGATAAATTCTTGATCTCGCAAGGAATCAAGGGCTACAGGGAGAGTGCGGATAAGTGGAGTTGAAATGCCCATCAGCCATAATTAAATGGCAGAGTGGACTCGATGGGCCGAATGGCCTTACTTCCACTCCTATGTCTTATGGTCTGATGGTCTTATGAGGTTGAGAACGGGTGACCTTAGAGTTGTTTATAAAATCATGAGGAGCATTGATAAGGTGAATGGCAGGTGTCTTTTCCCTAAAGTGCGGGATTTCAAGACTGTAATTAAGTATATGTCAAAAATAATTTCAGGCATTTAAACTAACCAGGGAATTCATAAAAATTACATAAACCTAATCAGTGTACCTTAGATGTAGGGTTCGGGCTGGATAGGCTGGGACTTTTTCCCACTGGACCATAGAGGTTGGATGGCGTTATAGAGGTTTATTAAATCATGTGGGACGTAAGAAGGCTTGTGGTGGAGTTCCCAAGGGGTTGACATTAGGACCCTTGTTTTTCCTGATTTAGGGAAATTATTTAGATCCTGGGGTGTAGGGTATATTTCAAAAGTTTGTGGTCAACATAAAATTTGGAAGAATTATAAACCATAAGGAGGACTTAGTGTAGAACTCCAGAAGGGCCATAAAATAGTGGAACAGAATTAGGCCATTCGGCCCATCAAGTTTGCTTCACCATTTGATCATGGCTGATTATGTTTGTCAACCCTATTCTACTGTCTTCTCTCTGTAACCCTTGATCCCCATAAGAGCAGATCTATCTCTGTCTTAAACATACTCAATGATCTGGTTTCCACAGTCTGCTGCAGCAATGATTTCCACAGATTTACTACCTTGATGAAGAAATTCCTCCTCATCTCAGTTTTAAAGGGCACCCCTTCTTTTTGAGGCTGTGTCCTCTGGTCCTAGCCACTCCTACTAATGGAAACATCTTCTCCACATCCTATCTATCCAGGCCTCTCAGTATTCTGTTATTTTCAATGAGATTCCTCTCATTCTTCTAAACACCATTGATTACAGACCCAGAATCCTCAGTCACTCCTGATATGACAAGCTCTTCATCTCTGGATCGTTCTTATGAACTGCCTCTGGACCCCCTCCAAGGCCAGCACATCCATCCTTGGATATGGGGGCCCAAAACTGCTCACAATATTCCAAATGCAGTCTGACTAGAGTCCTGTACAGCCTCAGCTGTACATGTCTGCTCTTGTATTCCAGCCCTCATGAAATAAGTGCTAATGTTGCATTTGCCTTCCTAACTGCCAACTGAACCTGCATGTTAACTTTAAGACTCCTAAACTAGGACTCCCAAATCCCTTTGTGCTTCAGATTTCTGAAGCCTTTTCCAGTTTTGAAAATAGCTACTCCTCTCCGTTCTTCCTTCCGAAGTGCATAATCTCACACTTTTCCACATTGTATTCCATCTGCCACTTCTTTACCCACTCTCCTAGACTGTCTAACTACTTCTGCAGCCTCCCTGCTTCCTCAACACTACCTGTCCTTCTACCTGTCTTTGTGCGTCTGCAAACGTGACAACAATGCCCTTAGTTCTTTCGCCTAACCATTAATGTATAACCTGAATAGTTGTGATCCAAACATTGACTGTCACTGGCTGCCATCCTGAAAAAGATCCTTTTATCCCTACTCTTTGCCTTCTGCCAGTCAGCCAATCCTCTATCCATGCCAGTACCTTGCCCTTAACTCTATCGGCTCTTTTCTTATTTAGCAGCCTCCTGTGCAGCACCTTGTCAAAGGCCTTCTGGAAATCCAAATAGATCACATCCACTGGCTCTCCTTTGTCTAATTTGCTCATTACCTCCTCGAAGAATTCTAACAGATTTGTAAGGCGTGGCCTCCCCTTGACTAAACAGTACCGACTCAGCACTAATTTACCATGCAGTTCCAAGTACTCCACATCTCATCCTCAGTAATGGACTCTAACATCTTACCAATGACCGAGGTCAGGCTAACCTGCCTATAGTTTCCTGTCTTCCATCTCCCACCTTTCTTAAACAGGGGTGTTACATTAGTCATTTTCCAATCCTCTGTGGCACTCTCCCAGATTCCGATGATTCTGAAAGATCAGCACCAAATCCTCCACAATCTCCTCAGCTATCTCCTACAGAACTCTGGAGTCCAGGTGATTTATCGACCTTTAGACTTCTCAGCTTCTCCAATACTTTCTCCTTAGTAATGGCCACTACACTCCCTTCTGCCTTCTGAGTTCCTAGAAGTTCTGATATGCTCTTGGTGTCTTTCACTGTGAAAATGGATGTAAAGTACCTATTCAGTTCCTCCGTCATTTCCTTGTTCCCCATTACTACTTCTCCAGCCTTATTTCCCAGCAGTCCACTCATACCTCTCTCATCCCTTTTAGATATTTTAAAAAAAATCTTGCAATCTTCTTTTATATTACTAACTATCTTATTCTCATTTTAATTTTTCTCATCCCTTATCGCTTTTTTAGTTGTCCTTTGCTGGTTTTAAAACACTTCCCAATCCCCTGAGTTCTCACTAATCTTCACCACATTACATGCTTTTTCATTTGCTTTCATAACTGTTTTCCTTTCCTGACTTGCTTTGTCGGCCATAGTTGCCTCATCCTCTGCTTAGTATGTTTCCTCTTCCTTGGGATGCATTTCTGGTGTGTATCCTGAATTACCCTGAAAAGCTTGTACCATTGCTGCTGCACCATCTTCCCTGCTTGGCTTCCCTTCCAATCAACTCTGACCAGCTTCTTTCTCAGGTCTTTGTAGTTACTTTGACTCAATTGTAATGCTATTGTATCTGATTCCAGCTTCTCCCTCTTCAGCTATAAATTGAAATCTATCATATTATGATCACTGCTCCCTAGGAGTTCCTTCACCTTAAACTCCCTAAACAAGTTTGCCTCATCACATGCACGCACTCTTATCACACTCACGTGCACACTCCCTCTTGCACACAGCTCCTCTCTGACGCACGCGCTCTTCTCTTTGACGCACGCACGCTCCTCTCTGAGGCATGCAAACACTTCTCTTACACACTTGAGATCTTCCCAGGAAATTATAGTATGTTTTATTTGCTTTTGCTGATCTGAACATCCTCTCTAGGCTTCATCTTTGGACAGGTAAAGGTATGAAGCACCATATCACCGGAGATGGAGTTATTGGGAACAGTAAGGTACATACTAATGTCAGACTTTTTAAACAAATGATTATTTCATAGGATGTGGGCATCTATGACTGGTCCAGCACTTGATGCCCATCCCTAATTTCCTTTGAGAAGCTGGTGGTGAATTGCATTCTTGAACAGTTGCAGTTCTGGGGGTGTAAGAAAGTGAGTTCCCAAATTTTGACCCAGTGACAGTGAAGGAGTGGCAAGATGGATCCAAGTCAGGATGGCATGGGCCTCAGAAGGGAGCTTACAGATGGTGACATTCCTATGCATCTGCTACCCTGTCCTTCCATCTGTTAGAGATCAGGGGTTTTGAAAGGCCCTGAGAACGATATTTGCCAAGGTCTATGAAAGAGTATCAGTGGAGAACTGCATTAATAGTGTCTGGGGGTTTAATTTTCAATAATTAGTTCGGTCACATTATAGGGATGGTGTTGAGGGAAATTAGCTCTGAACCGATTGACCTGCCATCAGGTAATCACTGGCTGTTGATCTGCCTTTTATTTTTTCATCTGTCTCTGTTTCAGACAGTCTGAACCTCGATTCCAGTCTCATCATGAGCACCTCGGACATCACGCTCTTGTCTCGTTGAACCTTCACCTCCTCCTCTTTCTCTGTCTCTCCTCCACCATTCAGTTTCTCCCTGACGGTCTACCCAGAGATGTGCCGCTTCGGACCGATGCCCGCCGGCTGAGTGGTCAGGACGACAGGCTCCCCAGTGATGCCCATAGCCACCTGGTCATGCCTCCTCGAGAACATCGTTCGTGACTTTTTAACCAGCTTTTACACCGGCAGTTCTGAGGGATTTTGTTTTAGAAGTGTAGCAGGTATTGATGGATTTCTTAATAAAAGACAAAATACTTCACATCTCAATGTTTAAATGTGCATAATGTCATTTGTTAGGGGAGGCAATGGCCTAGTGGTATTATTACTGGACTGTTAATCCAGAGACCCAGGTAATGTTCTGGAGACCTGGGTTTGAATCCTGCCACAGCAGATGGTGGAATTTGAATTCAATAAATATCTGGAATTAAGGGTCTAATGCTGACCATGAATCCATTGCCAATTGTCGGAAAAACCCATCTGGCTCGCTAATAAGGAAGCTGCCATCCTTACCTGGTCTGGCCTATATGTGACTCCAGACCCACAGCAATGTGGTTGACTCTTAACTGCCCTCTGAGCAATTAGAGGTGGGTACTGAATGCTGGTCTAGCCAGCGATGCCCTCATCCCCTGAATGAATAAAGAAAGTTTGTCTGCTAATTATACTGTCTTTCTCTTTAAAGGACTGCTCCTCTGAATCTCCCTCAGTGCAACATTGGCCTATCAAACTTAGTCCTTTCAGAACTGAGTGCATAGAAATGAGGGTGCTACCAACCAAGCCAGGCTTGAATGAGTTTCTAATATTTGCTAAGAATTTTGCAACCTGTCCCTTTTTCAGTCTATTCACCTCAGAGATCGTTACATTCTGACAGGTATCCAACTCTCTCTTTTGAGAGATATCTGTACTCTGGTATCTCTTAGTCACCTGTCTGTCAGGGATATATCTGTACACTGACTGGTATCCCTCAGTTCCCGCTCCCTCAGGGAGATATCTATACATTGACTGGTATCTCTCAGTCCCTCTCTCTGGGAGGTATCTGTACACTGGTAACTTTCAGTCCCTTCCCTGGGGATATAACTGCAATGACTCTGTTTTGTAGTGAGAAAGTGTGTCATTGGACCTAGAGGACCACCACTCTTCTCGCCACCCCCCAGCAAGCCGACACCATCGCTCAGCTACAGACGTGTGCGAGTGTGTTTGCACACATTCGCTCCGAGGGTCTAAATGGCTGTAGACACTGGTTCTCATGTTTTATTTCTGTATTTGCTCTGGCCTCCCATATCTGTAGACCCTAATTTCTTGCATCGTTTTTGCTCTTTGCCCTGTGTGGACCTCTCGACAAAGAGCTCTGGTCTGATGTCGGCTCTCTGACAGCTCACAGTCTCTGTGGATATGCATTATTTTATCCCCGCCTTTGCTTCACGTTTTCAGTGGTTCCGAGGTGTGTTGCTGCTGCTGCAATACCAGTTGTCTGCCAGTAGCTGGCAGTATCGACCTGGATGAATGAATTGGCCTTCAGCTGACTGATATCAGAACTGGAGAAATTTAAAGAGGATCTGCAATTAATGATACATTTTCACACAAAAAAGTGCTTTATTCTCCAGATAGCACACTTTGTTCTTAGGTGCTTCAAAGTATTTGTTGAATCATTTTTTAAAATATAAAACTGATATCAGCAAAAATGACGGTCAGCTTGGAGTGGGCCACAGACTCCAGATTCTCTTCTCTAACCCCCTCTCCTCCTCCTCTTAAGAACCGTAATAAATAAGGACAGGAGTAGGCTGTTCGGCCCGTTGAGCCTGCTCTGCCATTCAGTCAGATCATGGATGATCCAACATTCCTCACATCCACTTTCCTCCCCCTTTCTCCATGACCCTTGATTCCCCCCGACTGATCAAGAATCTATTGATATCAGCCTTAAACATATGCAAGGACTCTGCCCCCACAGCTCTCTGTAGAAAAGTGTTCCAAAGACTCAGAGAAGAAATTCCTCCTCATTTCAGTCTTAAATTGGTGCCTGTTTATTCTGAGACTGCAGTCTGGTCCTATACTCTCCCATGAGGGGAAACATCTTCTCAGCGTTGACCCTGTTGAACCCTATAAGATGCTATATGTTTAAATGAGGTCACCTCTCATTCTTCTAAATTCTTGTAAGATGGTACTTGATATCTACTGCTTTGACCAAGCTTTTAGTCAGCAGCCTTTTGTGACTCATTGTCAAAGAATATTTGATAATTGTCCCTGTGGGCGCCCAAGAGTCTTTTACTGTGTTTACATTACTGTAGCTCCTTTAACAGTTGTTGCCTGGTTCATTACAATTCAGATAAATAGTCAAGGACAGACAAGCCTGTTTTTTATTTTACTTTTTAAAAACAATTTTGTATAATTTTATTACTTTTTCATTACGTTTTTTTAGCCCAGCTTCTTCCCCCAAATCACCCGGGGTTAATTCGATATTCTTCTTTTTATAGTGAGATAGAAAATTAAAGCAGCATCTATTTAAAACACCTATAGGATATTATTAAAATGGTGCAGATTCAGAAAAGATTTACCGGGATGTTGCTGGGAATGGAAGGATTGAGTTATAAGGAGAGGCTGGACATGCTGGGACTTTTTTCGCTGGAGCGTCGGAGGTTGAGGGTTGACCTTATAGATGTTTATAAAATCATGAGGGGCGTAGATGAAGTGAGTGGCAGGTGTCTTTTCCTTAGGGTGGGGGATTTCAAGACTAGGGGGCATATTTTTAAGGTGAGAGGAGAAAGATTTAAAAAACATGAGGGACGATGTTTTTACGCATAGTAGTTCACATGTGAAATGAACTTCCAGAGGAAGTGGTGGATGCGGGTGCAGTTGCAACGTTATGAAAAGGAAAGGTTCGAAGGGGTATGGGCCAAGCACAGGCAGATTGGACTATTTTAGTTTGGGATTATGGTTGGTATGGACTGGCTGGGCTAAAGGGTCTGTTTCTGTGCTGTATGACCCTGTGACTCTACGTATCGGAGCTTTGGTGATGCAGTGGGTGGTGTTCATGCCTCTGAGACAGAAAGTCCGGGTTTGAGTTCCGTTCCAGGACTTGATGGTCAAGGAAGGTCCACTTTTACCCCTTGGTTGAGTCACAGCCTGCAAATCATTCCGAGGCATGCCAATGACAGGCAGGAGGAGCAGGATTTCTCAGCAACTCTGTGTTGGAATAAACACTGGAACCTCTACCATCGCTGTTTGTAGCCCTGGGCCACCACATGTTAAATAAAAGTGCATCTAACCTGAGATAGAGTCATAGAGTCATGAGGCACGGAAACAGACCCTTCGGTCCAACCAGTCCATGCCAAGCAACTCAGATTTGCTTAGTACCATGCTCCAAGCCATTTCATTGTCATGCATCTCCAACCAAGTATGCTTGATTTCAGGCTACTCTAAAAAGCCATGAAAAGAGTAACATAAAAAAGAAATTAATTGCAAATGAAAACTAATACATTGAGTCATACTGCATGGAAACAGGCCCTTCGGCCCAACTCGTCCATACCAACCAGGTTTCCTAAACTGAACTAGTCCTATTTGCCTGCATTTGGCTCGTATCTCTCTGAACCTTTCCTTTCTATGTACCTGCCCAAATGTTATTTCAATGTTGTAATTGTACCTGCCTCTACCACATCCTCTGGCTGCTTGTTCCATACACGCTCCACCCTCTGAGTATAAAAAGTTGCCCCTCAGGTACCTATTAAATCTTTCCCCTTGCACCTTAAACCTATGCCCTCCAGTTTTGGACCCCTCCCCCCACCCAGGGGAAAAGATCTTGCTTATTCACCCTGTCTATGCCTCTTATGATTTTATAAACCTCTGTAAGGTCACCCCTCAGCCTCCTACACTCCAGGCAAAACCGTCCCAGCATATCCAGCCTTTCCTTATAACTCAAATCGTCCAATCTTGGTAACATCCTTGTAAATCTTTTTTTGCACCTTTTCCAATGTAACAACATCCTTTTCTAAAGCAGGGTAACTAGAATTGTGCGCAGTACTCCAAATGTGGTGTTACCAATGTCGTATACAGGTGTAACATGACTTCCCAACTCCTGCACTCAGTGCTCTGACTGATGAAGGCAAGCATGCCAAATGCCTTCTTCACCACCATGTGTACCTGTGATGCCACTTTCAAGGAATTATGTACCTGTACCCCTTGGTCTCTCTGTTTGACAACACTCCCTGGGACCTACCATTAACTGTGTAAGCCCTGCCCCAGTTCTTTGTTTTTGGCGAGAGCCTTTGAGTGTTATTTACTTTCCACACTGAGAGAGAGAGTTTGCTTTAAATTAAGGTATGATTTTGCAGAGTGATGACGGCCCATAGTCGTGTGTCAGTCAGTCATGGAAGACCTTAAGCTTACATCTGGATGTTGCCTTTTCCCTCTTCAAGAACATTCAAATTCATCTGCATCGTCATAAGTCCTTTTAGAGCAAATCAAATAAGGAAGCAAATTAAATAACAGTGTCTTAATGGGATACTGTATTTTCCTTCTTTTGCAACTGAACAAATCAGATAATTAAGAACCTGTCATTAAAGGGTCACATAATTCATTTGTCAAAACAAATTTATAAAATTAATAGTGATTTGGTAGTGCAGAACTTATATTGCCGAAATGGATACATTTTGTTGAAGCTTTTCATCTTGCACTCAACAGGACAGCTAGAGATGTGATAACTCTTCATTGTTTTATTATTTAGTTGGGGCAGTCAGGTGGCTCAGTGATTAGCAATGCTGCCTCACAGTGTCAGGGGCCTGGGTTTGATTCCACCCTCAGGTGACTGTGTGGAGTTTGCACGTTCTCCGGGTGTCTGCATGGGTTACCACCAGGTGCTCTGGTTTCCTCCCACAGTCTAAAGGTCTGCAGGTTAGGTGGATTGGCCATGCTAAATTGCCCCATTGTGTGCAAGCTATATGGATTAACCATGGGGACAGCAGGGTTACAGGGATAGGGTGGGTCTGGGTGGAATGCTCTTTCGAAAGTCAGTGTGGACTCAATGGGCTGAATGGCCTGCTTTCACACTAGGAGTTCAGTGTGTTAGATGCCATGGCATACAAGGCTGTGGACCAAGTGCTGGCAAATGGTAGCTAGGTGCTTAATGGCTGGGGCATGGGCACGATGGGCCAAAGGGTCTCTTTCTGTACCGTACAACACTATGACTCTAAAGAGTGAATGAGCGAGGCCAGAAGTCACAAGTGAAGGCTCAATTAGCCATCATCAACTTAATGACACAAAATCAGAGTTGGGGCTAATTTAGTTTAAGAAACCAGGTCAGCATGGAAGAGTTGGACCGAAGGCTCTGTTATGCTATGCATTTCCTTCACAGGCGTCCTCCAATTGACAATGGATGTGTCTACTGAAACTTAAAACCAATATCTTGTGATTGATACAATAGCAAGAACTGCAGATGCTGGAGTCAGAGATAATAAAGTGTGGAGCTGGAGGAACACAGCAGGCCAGGCAGCATTAGAGGAGCAGGAAAATTCTGAAGACCCGACCTGAAATGTCAACTTTCCTGTTTCTCTGATGCTGCCTGGCCTGCTGTGTTCCTCCAGTTCCACACTTTGTTATCTCATCATTTGATGTTTGTTTCCGGTTGGTATGGATGTGTTGGGCTGAAGGATCTGTTTCTTTGCTCTATGACTTAATGATTATTGGTCGCTGATTGTGATTGATTCCAGAATTGAGAAGGTTGGCTTATGAGGAGAGATTGAATAGACTGTGACTATACTCGTTGGAATTTAGAAGAATGAGGGGGATCTTATAGCAACATATAAAATTATGAAGGGAATGGATAAGATAGAAGCAGGGAGGTTGTTTCCACTGGCGGGTAAACTAGTACCAGGGGGCATAGCTTCAAAGTAAGGGGCAGCAGATTTAGGACAGAGTTGAGGAGGAAATTCTTCACCCAAAGATTTGTGAATCTGTGGAATTCCCTGCCCACTGAAGCAGTTGAGGCTATCTCGTGAATGTTTTTAAGGTAAATATAGTTAGATTTTTGAACAGGAAAAGAATTAAGGGTTATGGTGAGCGGGCGGGTAAGTGGATCTCAGTCCATGAAAAGATCGGCCATCATGTTATTTAATGGCAGAGAGGGCTTGATGGGCCAGATGGCCTACTTCTGCTCCTATTTCTTATGTTCTTGTCACTACCTGGTCAAATGATCTTATTGTGGAAGCTTGCTGTGTGAAAATTGGTTGCAACTTTTCCTGACAACAGTGACTACCCTTTAGAAGTTCTTCAACGTCTGCTTTGGGATGGACTAGCTTAATGAAAAGTGCTGTGAAAACACAAACCTCCCTTCCTTTATGACAAACCCTCCCTGTTTGTCACTGCCAGACCCTTTCTGACCAAGTAACAAATTGTATTCACTTCCCTGAGTCAAAGTCCCAGAGGCTTTCAATTCGAGGCTGATGTGTCAATTTCATCAGCACATGGTTCTCCATTCATGAGCTGCCTGGCACAAGGAATTGACGATCATGCCTCAACATGGACAGAATGTCAATGGATTCGCAAGATTTTCATAATAGGAGTGAGAGGGGACGCAGAGAGGTGCTTCGAAGCCAATGTCCTCACCCAGCTCGCTGTGGGCAGTGGTGTTGGAGTAACATTCAGTGTAGATTTGTTTTGATAATGGGAATAAACCATGTGTCATTTGCTAGGAACCCACAATTGGGTCTCAGCTCACATGCCCAGCCGATTTCACAGCATGATGGACACACAGGTCAGCACATGTTGGTCATTGTTAAGAGCAATGAAATCTTGCTTCAGATGTGCAGTTGGCGTTGGTGAGACCATAAGACCAACGGTTCCCAACTTTTTCAGTATCACAGCATACTTCCACGGTGCATCCAGTCTTTTCAGCTGAACTGCTTGCTTGTTTATTTGCATTTTTTACGGTTATGGCCTTACTGGAGAGGTTTGCAGCATCAATAAGCTAAAGAAGAATCGAAAGCATTACACTGTTTCTGACGGCGAGTGCAGACCCGGTTTCAAAACCCGCTCAACTCGACTATGTCCGTGCTTGCGCGGTGTTGCATCTCTTCTCACAGACGGTATCGGATGTCTACGCAGGGAACTGCTTGCGAGCGTAGTTGATAGGGGATCCCCGGTGCCAGCAGACACTGCCTTCGCTAATGGACACTGAGGCTCTGAAAGAGGTGGGAAGCATGGACATGGCCTCGGAGCTCAGACAAAGCAGCGCCACTTCCCGAAAATTTCGCAGTGCACTTCTCAGCTTGAGGCACGCACTCCTGAAGCGCAACAGAATATGACGCAGAATTCCCGTCTGCTTACATTCGGTGCAAAAGCTCTTGGGATCGACATGTTGAAAGGTTGGGGTTGTCCCGGACGAACAGCTTGTGCAGAATGAGCCGCTAGTTGACATTTGGAAGAATGAGAGTCGATCCCATGCGTTCATGTGCAGCCGATTGAAGTCTTGGGAGGGTAGACTCAGAGCCCATTACCCCCAATTTGGAGGTCAAGAATTGGAAGGGTGTGGGAGAAGCTTTATACTGAGTTGGTGGTTCAGCTATTAGCGCTGCATCCTCATGGCACCAGGGACCCGGGTTTGATTCCTCCCTTGGGCAATTGTCTGTGTGGAGTTTGCACGTTTTCCCTGTTTCTGTGTGGGTTTCTGCCGGGTGGCTTCCTCCCACAGTCCAAAGATGTGCAGATCAGGTGGATTGGCCGTGCCAAATTGTCCATAGTGTCCAGGGATGTGCAGGCTTTGTGGGTCAGTCATGGGGAATGTAGGATTATAGTGCAGAAGGTCAATGCAGAGCCAATGGGGGCCGAATGCCCTCTTCCCATACTGTAAGGATTCTATGAGGGCTCGGCTGTTTGGGGCTTCGATTTGAGGAGAAATTTCTTCACTTGGACGTTTGTGAGTTTTTGGAATTTCTTCAAATATACGATTAAGGAACAAGAGTTGGCCATTCGGCCCTTCAAGCCTGTTCTGCCATTCAGTAAGATCATGGACGATCTGGTTTTTATCGCCCTGTAATCTTTCATCCCCATGGGTCGTCAGGAATCTATCTACCTCTGCCTTAAATAAAATGGAAAAGTTCTGAATCTACTGCCTGTTGAGGAAGGGAATTCTAAAGACTCACAACCTCTGAGAGAGAGAGAAAACTTCCACCCCCATCTCCATCTTAAATGGGGTGATTGTTTAAGGGAGGAGAGAGAAGGATAAGGATGCTCCCTCATCGACCATACCCAAAGCTGAAATTGATCAATATTTGGCCACTGGGGAAATCGACAACACACAGGGATGGGGCGGAAAAGTAAAGCTGAAACTGCAGTTAGACCAGACCGGAGAAAGACTGAAAGGTTTTCTCAGACTCTTATTTCTCTTTGTAATTCACACCAGCAGAGCTGATATCTTCTCCTGCCAGTTTCTGGAGTCATGTCTGGTGTCTGATGTTTTTTCTGGGGCTACCTCCGGTCCTACAAGCTGTCTATCCTCTCACAGATATCAGGCTGACACAGACAGACAGTTGTAGTCCAGGGGCGTGTGCAGTTTCTCTGACATCAGGGACAGCAGTCCTGTTATTACATTAATGGAAGATGTGGAATCTGAAGTGCTGATTTGATGCTGTTTTTAGGCACTGGGCAGAGGGAGGAGAGAGTGGACCATCATTGTGCTGTTTGCCCTGAATGTCAATGTGTGAGTGCTGTATGTCCATTTCAGGTGGCGCTCCAGATATTCCCCGCACCAGGGAACTGATCTCTGTCCCCTCCCCCCAACAACAGCAAGTGAGGGCGGCTGAAAATGAGCTGGAGAAAAGGGCCTCAAATCTAACCAAAACTGACGAGTCTGTCTCCTGGGACTTTGAAGCTTCGGGTGGTATCAAGCTGATCACTGAACTTGCCAGAGTGCGTGTTAATGTAAACTACGGCTGTAATTAATTCACAGAGCTCCTGGGTCCATCACTGTCTGACAACTGCTGAAAATTGAAGAGGATGAAAGGCTGATGGAGATATTTATAAATCACCTTGCTTCTCATAGAGCCATACAAGAAACAGTCCCTTCAGCCCAACTCCTCCATGTCGACCAGGTTTCCCAAACTTAACTAGTCTCTTTTGCCTGCATTTTGCCCATATCCCTCTAAATCTTAGTTCTGAAGAAGCGTCATTGGACCCAAAATGTTAACGCTGATTTCTCTCCACAGATGCTGCCAGGCCTGATGAGTTTTTCCAGCAACTTCTGTTTTTGTTCCCTCTACGGCCTTCCTATTCATGTGTTCATCTGGATGCCTTTTAAATGTTGTAATTGTACCAGCCTCCATCACCCCCTCTGGCAGCTCATTCCGTACATGCACCACCCTCTGTATGAAAAGTTGCCCCTTAGGTCCTTTTTAAATCTTTCCCCTTTCACATTCAACCTATGCCCTCTAATTTTGGACTCCCCTAACCTGGGGGGAATGACCTGGGCTATTCACCTTATCTACACCCCTCATAATATTATCTTACACTTTGAGACCATTGGTAATGAGACACTGTCAAGCTCTGAAATACACTTGCCCTTACACCCTTTGGTTCTCTTTCCTCCTTTAAGACACTTTGCAAATGTATGTTGTTTTAATTGCAGTACCCCATGAAGACATTGTTCTTTAATTCATTTGCTTATTTGATTTGCTCTAAAAGAGTTTACACGGGAGCAGATGACCCAGATATATTTGGAGAGGGAACATGCAATGTCCACAGATTCGCTCTCATTCTCCCGTGACTGACAGACCACGTGGGCCGGAGAACATCATCACTTCTGCAAAATCACACTTTAATTGAGGTACATTACTTTTCCTTTGGAATTCATGGGTTTTTTTTCTTGCAGACCCCTCTTTATAGGATTTTTTTAAAATAATCTGGCCTTGTGTGAACGCAACCAGCTTCCAGTGAGCTGGTTTGCACAGGATAGGGGCCCAGGCATTCCTGTAGTGCCTTCGACATCCTCAGTACATCCTAAGAGCAGGTGACCGTAAGTGACAGATTGTGCAAAGTTGAGTCTCTTAAATCTTTAAATCATGGGATGTGGGCACTGCTGGCTAGGCCCAGCATTTATTGCCCATCTGTAATGAGGGGTTAAGAGTCAACCACATTGCTGCGGGGCCTGGAAACATGTTCGGTCAGACCATGTAAGGAAGGCAGATTTCCCCACCTAAAGGGCATTATTTTGATTTTTTTTCGGTTTGATTTATTATTGTCTCATGTACCTGAGTACAGTGAAAAGTTTTGTTTTGCGTGCAGTGCAGGCAGATCATACCATACAAACTGCGTTCGGGTGATAGAGCGAGGAATACAAAGTTAAGGCTGCAGAGAAGGTGCACGAAGAGCGAGACCGACAAACTAGATTTAAAATTTGAGAGATCCATTCAGAAGTCTAATAACAACAGGGAAGAAACTGTTTCTGAACTTGTTGATATGTGTGTTTAAGCTTTTGTATCTTCTACCCGACGGAAGAGACTATAATCGGGATGCGAAGGCCTTTGATGATGTTGGCTGCCTTCCTGAGGCAGCGAGAAATATAGATGGACCCAATGGACTCGGCTGTGTTCACAATTCTCTGTAGTTCCTTGAGATTTTACAGCAATTGACAGTGGACACATGATTGGCAATGGCCAGCTTTTGAATTCCTAAGTTTTAATAAATTCAAATTTCATCATCCACAGTGGTGGCATTCAAACCCGTGTTCCTTGAACATTAACCTGGAGTTTGGGAAGTATTAATCCAGTGACATTACCACAATGCCACGGCCTCCCCCTGGAGTACAAATATAACAGCAAAAGAGAGGTAGTGTTGGAAATAAAGATGCACACCACATTCCATAGCCTAGCTGCCCTGACTCTCTTTATATGGGATGTGTGAATGTGGGTACAATTAGAACATTTAAAAGACATTTGGACAAGTACATGAATAGGAAAGGGTTAGACAGATATGGACCAAACACAGGCAAATTGACTTCTTAAGTTGAACTACCTGGTCAGCATGGATGAATTGGGCCGAAGGGTCTGTCTCCATGCTGTATGACACTACACGGTCCCAGACCTGAATCGAACATCACCGTTTCCCCTGTGCATCTTCAATAACGTAATTAACAAACATTGACACTGTTATTCAGTAACATAGGCACCGCAGCAGCAAAATGGAGCACAGCAAGATTCCGCAATCTGCAATGTGATAGTTGACCAGATAATGGATTTGTGTCTCATCGCTTGAACATTGCGATAGTAGTTCGGAAGCAGGGATCTGAAGGGCTGTGCACTGGGAATAAACCTAATACCAAGACAAAGAATTGAGTCGTGCTTTGCACTTCACCACCCTGGTTTGGATTCGTTTAATGGTGGTGGGGGGGAGAGGGGGCTGGTCGGGGGACCGGTGGTGAATGTTGTCCCAGGGCACGGAGTTGTCAAGAATTGCATCTCCGTTCTGAAAATGTCATGGGATCTTTTCCCAGAGCTAGGATTGGGAAGATGCATTAAAGTAAACAGAGTGGTGACTGTGCAGATCAAAAATACCAACAGGGACCTGTTGGGCCAAAAGAAATCAGTTGAGCGGGTGTACAGAGTTCTGAATCAACGCTTTGTTGGAAAGGTAGCACCGTGGACGGCGCCATACTCCCTCTGCGGTAGTTCTATGGGAGTAGCCTGGATGAGGCATTCAAATCTCTTGAATGAAACTTGAATCTGCAGCATCTCTGACTCAGAGCCGAGTGCCTCTGGCAGAGGGACTCAGTGCAAACTTTGCAGGAAGTACACATGGCAATTGTGCTATTTAACAGAACACAGCCAGATGTGTCGTGGTCTTGCTGATGGTGAACCTCCGGTATGAAAGCAAAAGAACGGGATTCATCAGGAATCCAACAAAGGCGTAATGTAACCATGGACACTGAGCAGGGAAGGAGTTGCATTTATGTAGCATCTTTCCAGTTGTCTCAGAGCATTTTACAGCAAGATACTTTTGAAATAGGGTCACCGTGATGAGGTGGGGGACACGGCACAAAGCAGTGCACTGGAAGATCCCACAAAGCTACTGTTCCTGGATAATTTTATTTAAGAGCTGTTTGCTGGCTGAGAGGTTCACTGGATAATCCCAGTCCAGTGAACTGTGTACGCAGCCTGAGAAACCTGAGGATGGGCAGGATTTGCCTTCGAGAGTGCAGGGAAGATTCTGCAAAATCCACCCCTGCCCTGGATTATGGGATTGCCCAATGAGGAGAGATGAAGGCACTTGACACGCCGTAATATGCACTCTGTAGTCACTGTTCGACTTCAGGAAATCATGGCAGCCAATTTGTGCATAGAAAGATCCCGGAAACAGTCACAAGCTGACTGGCTGGATAATCCGCTTCAGGGTTGCTGTGTTATATAGCTCTGTCAATATTGGGAACTAGGAACTGATAGTTTAGTAGGCAACATTTCATAGCTGCACTTCAGTCAAGTAGCTGGACCTTTGTGATTTGGTGCAGAATAAGGTGATTTGGTGCAGAATAAATGGTGAACGCCATCTCTATAAGTAGCTTGCATGAACTAAAACAGTGAAGTTCTCATTTCTTCAAACTTGAAATGTGATTAATCAAACATCGTAAAACTCATGTAAGCATAACATGTTGGTTGGGAGAGGGACTCACAGGGAGAGAAGTCTAGGCTGGGGCTATTTTCCCTGGAGCATTGGAGGCTGAGGGGTGACCTTAGTGAGGTTTATAACATCATGAGGGTCATGGAGAGGGCAAATAGCTAAGGTCTTTTCTCCAGGTTAGGGGAGTCCAAAACTAGAGGGCATAAGTTTAAGGTGAGAGGGAAAAGATTTAAAAGGGACTTAAGGGGCAACATTTTTACACTGAGGGTGGTGCGTGTATGTAATGAGCTGCCAGAGGAAGTGGTGGATCCTGGTACAATTGCATTTAAAAGGCACCTGGATGGCTATGTGAGAGGGAAAGGTTTGGTAGAATATGGGCCAAATGCAGGCAAATGGGACTAGTCCATGCTGACCTGGTATCCCAAACTGAATGAGTTGGGCTGAAGGGCCTGTTTCCGTGCTCTATGACTCTAAAGTGTGGGATCTTCTGTTGGGTTGGCAAAGCTTTGGTTTAGTGTCAAATAAAAATGTCTAGCGCCTCTTGCAGGAACATGCCGTAAATGTCAGCAGGTCAACAAGAGGTGCTGGACATAAAGGTTATTGTCAACCAGAGCAATGGCAACACGGTCATCAATATTTTCATGCAACAAGATGTTGGGATCTGGAATTTTCTGCTCAAAAGGATGGGAGAGACTGGTTCAGTTGAGGTTGACGAGAGGGAATCAAGTTATTATCTAAAATGAAAGAATGTGGATGGGACTTAGGCATGACTGTGTGGCACTGATCAATCTGTGAACCACACAGAGATAATGGGCTGAATGGGCTCCCTCTGTGCTATCACCATTCAGTGCAGTATTTTGTGTTCACCTCTCTGGTGCAGGAATTGAACCTGCGACCTTCTGACATAGAGGCTCAGCTGGTATCAAGCATGGAGTTGCCACGAGAGCTCATAATGGGATTTTTGAGTGTATTCAGCTGGGAGTCACTGATTCATAATGAATAGCTTGTGAAGTGAAAGGTACCATTAATGAGAAAAGGGCACCTGGGCTTTACATTTTCATGATAATATGATGTCCTTTCAGACGGTAAACATCAAAGATACTTTAAAATTGTGTCTGTGTGTGTGGGAGAGTGTGCGAGTGAGAGAGTGTGTGTGTCTGTATGTGTGTATGACAGTGTATGTCTGAGTGTGTGTAAGAGGGAGTGTGTGTCTGAGTGTGTCTTTGTGTGGGTCAGTGTGTGTGCCTGAGTGTGTGTGTGTGTGTGTGAGAGAGTGTGTGTATGTGAGCAAGATTGTGCACATATGTGAATGTGTGAGAGCTTAAGTAAATGAGAGTGGCTGCAGGAACAGCAAATCATATTCAGCCTGGGAACCCTGCAGCCCAATGGCATCAATGTGGATTTCACAAGCTTCAAAATCTCCCCTCCCCCAACCGCATCCCAAAACCAGCCCAGCTCATCTCCACCTCCCTAACCTGTTTTTCCTCTCACCTCAAGCCACACCCCCATCTCCTATCTACTAACATCATCCCGCCCCCTTGACCTGTCCGTCCTCCCTGGACTGACCTATCTCCTCCCTACCCCCCTACCTACACTCACCTTTACTGGCTCCATCCCCGCCTCTTCGACTTGTCTGCCTCCTCTCCACCTATCCTCTCCTCTATCCGCCTCCCCCTCTCTCCCTATTTATTTCAGAACCCTCTTCCCCTCCCCCATTTCTGATGAAGGGTTTAGGCCCGAAACGTCAAGTTTTCCTGCTCCTGTGATGCTGCTTGACCTGCTGTGTTCATCCAGCCCCATGCTTGTTATCTCTGAGAGTGTGTGTGTATGCATGTCTGTGTATGAGATTGTGTGCGTGTATGTGTGTCTGTATGTATACATGTGTGTGTGTGAGATTGTGTGTGTGTCTGTGTGTCTGCATGTGCAAGTGTGAATCTGTATGTAAATTTGTGTGTATGTATATGTGTGTCTGTGTGAGCGTGTGTGTGTGTATGAAAGAGAGAGAGGCGGTAAGGACAGGCACCCATTGCTGTAATAACTTGACTGCAGGCTGTCAGCTGTAGCTCAGTGGGTGACAGTCACACCTCTGAATCAGAACATTGGGTGGGGAGTGCTTTATGTGGCACATCAGACACCTGAGCACATTACCTGGGCTGACACGCACCATGCAGCTGTGCTGGAGCTAGTGTTTCTCAGACGGAGGGCCCCTTCTCCCCTCATAATTAGAGCCAAACACCTCCATGGCCGTTCTGTCAGAGGAGATAACCCCCTGGTGTCCTGAGGAGAGAGAATGCTGCAAGTATAGACCATTCGGCACCTTAAGTTTATTCTGCCTTCGAATAAGATTGTGGCCAATCAAATCTGGCCTCATCTCCAATCTCCTGCCTTAACCCTCCCAATTACCAGTGACTCTCTTGTAGATCAAATACCTATCTAACCCAGCCTGAAATGTATTCAGTGACCTGGCTTCTACCGCTGTCCAAAGGGAGCAAATTCCAAACATTAGTGACATTGCAAGAGAAAAATATTCCTCCTCATTGCTGGCTTAAATGTGAGATCCTTTATTTTGAATCTGTGTAGCTTGGTTCTGAACTTTCATGAGCGGAACCATCCTCAGGTCAAGCCCCCTCAGTACCTTATTTCTTAAAATAATACCACCTCTCAGTCTCCTAAACTCTAGTGAGCATTATTATGATTTTTTTTTTGAAAGGTCTATTTGTGGGATGTGGGCATCAATGGCTGGCCAGCATTTATTGTCCGTCCCTAGTTGCCCCTTGAGAAGGTGGTGGTGAGCTGCCTTCTTGAACCACTGCATGTCCACCTGCCGTGCGTTGACCGTTAGGGAGAGAATACCAGGATTTTGACCCAGCAACAGTGAAGGATCAGCTGATATATTTCCAAGTCAGGGCAGTGAGTGGCTTGGAGGGGAATTTGAAAGCAGTGGTGTTCCCATGTATCTGCTGCCCTTGTCCTTCTAGGTGGAAGTGGGGTTTGGAACGTGCTGTCTGAAGATCTTAAGTGAATTTCTAGTGATTCCAATCCAGTGGATGGTACTGGACAGTCAGATTGCTGACAGAAAGCGAGCTAGGTAAGACCATATATTTTATTGTTCTTTTCTTAAATAAGTGAATTTTTACTTTGCAGTCTTTGTTTTAGCACCAAAACAAAACAGAAGTTTATGAACATCAGAAATGCAGGTAAAGAAGAAAAGAAAAACAGTCTATTCCTTGATAACACAGATTCAAAACTGCTTAAAGACACGGTAGAAATATCTAATGCTTCACCTCCAGAAAGATCCAGCCCAGCTTATCTCTTTTTTAAAGTTTTCATGCGTTAGAAGTGATTAAAATTTCAATTTATCTGCTAGAAGCGTAGATAACTTTTTCTTAAATATTATTTATATACTTCTGACTTAGTTTCCTTCCAGTACTATACTTCATTGCTCAGACCTTTCAGTAAAGGAATTGGGATGTCATATTGAGGTTGTACAGGACGTTGGTGAGGCATCTTCTGGTGTACTGTGTCCAGTTCTGGTCGCCCCGTTCTCGAAAGGATATTATTAAACTGGAGAGGGTTCAGAAAAGATTTACCAGGATGTTGCTGGGAATGGAGGGTTTGAGATATAAAAATAAGCTGGTAGTTTTTTTTCTCTGGCGCGTAGGAGATTAAGGGATGACCTTCTTGAGGTTTACGAAATCATGAGGGATAAAGATGTGGTGAATGACAGCACTGGAGGGCATTTTTTTAAGGTGAGAGGAGAAAGATTTAAAAAAGACAGGAGGGGCAATTTGTTTTACACAGAGAGTGGTTTGTGTGTGGAATGAACTTCCAGAGGAAGTGGTGGATGCGGGTACAGTTACACCATTTAAAAGACATTTGGAAAAGTACATGAATAGGAAATGTTTGGAGGGATATGGGCCAAGCGCAGGCAGGTGGAACTAGTTCACTTTGGGGTAATGGTCGGCATGGACTGGTTGGACCGAACGGTCTGTTTCCGTGCTCTATGATTCTATGACTAGTTGTCTAACTGTTTTGAGGGGCATGGGTTGGATATAGAAGGTAATAATCGACAGGCTTCACTACGTTAACAACACACCTTCCAACTCCAGCCAGTCATGGCTTGGGTCTTGAAGTGAGGTAGGAATGTTACTACTGCAGCGCAAGACCTCCCCCGCACTAGGCAGAACTCCCTGGTTAAGGTAGCCAAGTCTGTACACAAGGCACCAAGTCCTGTCCCCCTGGGCGCTCTATATCCCTCAGTGAGCATCCTGTGAATGGAGAAAACTAAAAGCCTTGTTACAGCTGTATAATATCTTGTTGAAGCCAGTTTTAGAATATTGCGTGTCATTCTGGATTCCCTGCTGTACGAAGGATGTTGTTAAACTGGACAAGGTGCAGAAAAAAATTTGCAAGGATATTTCTGGGGCTGGAGGGTTTGAGTTATAAGGTGCGGCTGGATAGGCTGGGAGTTATTGACCCTGGAGCATTGGAGGTTGAGAGGTGACCTTATTGAAATTTATAAAACCATGAGGGGCATAGATAGGGTGAATAGCCAAGATCTTTTTTTTCCCAGGGTAGGGGAGTCCAAAACTAGAGGTTTGAGGTGAGAGGGAGAAGATTTAAAAGGGACCTAAGGGGCAAGTTCTCCATGCAGAGGGTGGTGCGTATATGGAACAAGCTGCCAAAGGAAGTGGTGGAGGCTGGTACAATTACAACATTTAAGAGGCATCTGGATGAGTAGATGAAAAGGAAGGGTTTAGACGAATTTGCGCCAAATGCTGACAAATGGGCCTAGTTCAGTTTAGGAAACTTGGTCGACATGGACAAATTGGACTGGAGGGTCTGTTTCTGCTCTGTATGACTCTATGGCCCTATGACTCAGTATAGAGAAAGGATGGTTGCTTGCATTGAGTTAGCTAGGTATCTGAAGGACGACATGCAGTACAGTCAGAGGTGCTGTTTTCTCCTCATACGCCGTCCCTGGAATCAGCCTGGTAAACCTTCGCTGCACTCCCTCGAGAGCAAGAGCATCCTTCCTCAGAAAAGGAGACCAAAACTGCACACAATATTCTAGGTGTGGCCTCACCAAGGTCCTGTATAACTGCAACAACACATCCCTGCTCCTGTACTCGAAACATCTCGCAATACAGGCCAACATACTACTTACATACTTCATTACCGCCTGCTGTACCTGTACGCTTACCTTCAGCAACTGGTGCACAAGGACACCCAGGTCCTGCTGTGCACTCCCCTCTCCCAATTTACAGCCATTCAGGTAGTAATCTGCCTTCTTGTTTTTGCTTCCAAAATGAACTAAAGGGAGGGGCTGAATAGGCTGGAGCTATTTTGCTGGAGCTTCAGAGGTTAAGGGGTGACTTTATAGAGGTTTATAAAATCATGAGGGGCATGGATAGCGTGAATAGTCAAGGTGTTTTCCCCAGGGTAGCGGAGTCCAAAACGAGAGGGCATAGGTTTGAGGTGAGAGAGGAAAGATTAAAAAAGGAACCTAAGGGACAAGTTTTTCACACAGACAATGGAGTGTGTATGGAATAAGCTGCCAGAGGAAGTGGTGAAGGCTGGTACAATTACAACATTTAAAAGGCACCTGGATGGGTATGTGAATAAGAAGAGTTTAGAGGGATATGGGCAAAATGCTGGCAAAGGGGACTAGATTAATTTAGGATATCTGGCTGGTGTGGACAAGTTGGAGCAAAGGATCTGTTTTCGTGCTGTAAAATTCTATGACTCTATGAAATATTTCAGATAACGGCAGAAAGTGCTGGAAATACTTAACAGGTCAGGAAAATGTGTGGAGAGAGGGAAGAAAAATTTTAAATTAATTTTACATTAATGAGCTTTTATCAGTTCTAATTTCATAGTTTCAGCAGAACAGAGAATACCTACTCTTTAACACTCTTCTATTAGTTGTGAAGATGCTGTCACCTTAAAAGATTATTTTGGGTTTTTTTTGAAGAGTAGTTGTAAAAGCAGAGGTGATAAACTCGCTACTAAAGATGACTTAAGTAAACAGCATAGGAGGCTTTGGGTTTTTCTAATAGCCTGAATGGGTGTTGCCAGCTCTCTCAGACCCAGATTTATGGTTTTTGGTTTTTTTTCAGTAGCATCAGAGGCCTTTGGGATCTCAAAAGTGTTGGGTGCTCCAGTGAATGATTCGTAGTGGCTATTCTCTCTGAACTTTCTCTTGATGATTTTTTCCTCCTGGATTGGAGAAGTGCATATAAGAGTCTGTGACTGAATATACCTTTATGCCAAGGGGTGTGTTCATGGGATGGTACTATATTTTAACAGTTAATTAGTAATAGTTACTGAATCTATTATTCGGTTAATTTTCCAATAATTAAGTTATTCTAAATTCTTCTTTTCTTTGCTTGTATTTTAACTCAGTGTTTAAATAAATTGTATTTTCCTTAACGTCAAATAGCTTGACCAGTCACATAGCATCTGGAACACAGCAATTCACATCTACCTTAAAAATAAGAAAATGTTAGGGGCTAGGCCACCTTCTTAAAATATTTTGAGGAGGTCTGGTCTGGTCCATGACATAGTTGCTAAATATTTTCTTAGTTCGCCCTAATGCAGTTTGACAAACTGGGACAACTACACAGCATTATGAGTGTGACAGGAGGAAACTGGTGATAATCCAGACCCATAAGTCACACCATCAGTGTAATTTTGTTGGTACAATTGCTAAAATAGCAAATTGCTACTATTTTGCCCTTCTTCCAAAGAAAAAGTATTCGCCAACTTCTTTAACAAACTTAAATAATCCATTCATTATGAACAAAATTTATTCTTAAACTAAGTGGTAAACACAAGTTAATGCCTAAGTTATGATCTGGAATTAAAATTGCAACCCCGTAATCCACATACAGACATACTCACACAACACAAAGATACAAGTCTGCAGAGATGGTGAATTCATTAATAAAAATAGGCAAAATGCGCCTTTGTGGACTGAGGGTTGCAAGTAAAAGACAGCATGGGATGACTTCTCACATCCACAGGGTCTCCTGTTCAGGAAAGCTGAATTTTTGACAGTGATAGATTGCTGATGGATGTCCTCTTATGATTCTAACCAACTTGGATTTGAGTTGTTGGGCATCGGTTTCAGCCCACTTCTTCCAGTTTTACCAGATACATATCGGTATGTGGAAACTCTATCAGGTTTGCAGGAGCTCAAACTGAGAAAAAAAATCAGGAGAGAGTTTCTCATCTTGTGGGCTGTCTCCTTTACTTTTGGATCTGTAACATGGAAGTTTTAAGACCAGAAAGTGTTGCTAGGCAACTATTCGCACACAGTCCACACCCAAGACCTTTCAAAGCCAGGTTTTCCAATAAGCTCCATCTCTAATCTCCTTGAAAGCTTTGCTAAGCTGTTTTCTCCAAAGTTACTTGATTTCCTGTCAACAGGAAGTAAACCACAACACACTTGATACCTAAATTTACATTTCCAAGAAATCCATGTGGTTAAAAACCCTTTTTCATTCCCGAGAATGTCTAAATAGTTCAAAATCTTCCAGTATTTCCCAGATGGCTCTTAAATATAAACAAGTGTTCACAACGGAAGTCCAGATTGCAGTAAGATGCAGTGTCATGTGCCTGTTAGTTTTGGGAACTTTGAGTCAGATTAACAAGAGAAGGTACTGGGATCATTTATGTGAGTGATAATTCTAAACACAGGAAGAAACCCACAGCCACTTCCATTCCCTAACCTGGATACTTTAAGACTCGAAGTTAGATGACAAGACCATAATATTAAATTTTGGTAAAGCAAACTGTAGAATTAAAAGTAGGGCCTTGGGTAGAGTTGTAGAACAGGGGAACCTAGGGGTTCAGGTACATAATTCTTTGAAGTTTGCGTCACATATAGACAGGGTGGTTAAGAAAGTGTTTAGTACACTCACCTTCATTGCTCAGACCTTCGAGGATAGCAGTTGTGATGTTATGCTGCAGTTGTGCAGGACATTGGTGACGCCTATTCTAGACTACTAGTCGCCCTGTTAAAGGAAGGATATTATTAAGCTTCAGAAAAGATTTACCAGGATGTTGCCAGGAATGGAGGATTTGAGTTCTAAGGAGAGGCTGGGTAGGCTGGGACTTCTTTCACTGGAGTGTAGGAGGTTGAGGGGTGATCTTATAGAGGTTCATAAAATCATGAGGGGTATAGATAAAGTGAGTGGCAGGTGTCTTTTCCATAGGGTGGGGGATTTCAAGATTAGGGGGCATATTGTTAAGGTGGGAGGGGAAAGATTTAAAAAAGACATGAGGGCAACTTTATTACACAAAGTGTGGTTCACATGTGGAATGAACTTCCAGAGGAAGTGGTGGAAGCAGGTACAGTTACAATGTTTAAAAGATATTTGACAAGTACATGAATAAGGAATGTTTGGAGGGACATGGGCCAAGCGCAGGCAGGTGGGACTATTTTGGTTTGGGAACATGTTCGGCATGGACTGGTTGGAAAGAAGGGTCTGTTTCTGTGCTGTTTGGCTCTATTATTCTCTAAGACATGGAAGCAGAAGTAGGCCATTCGGCCCATTGAGTCTGCTCTAACATTCAATGAAATTATGGCTCATATGATAATCCTCAACTCCACTTTTCTGTCATTTCTGTATAATCCTCTTGAAATCAAATCTAATCCAGCTATAGTGGGGTGTGTGGATCCAGTATCGGACTGCTGAGTCACCTCAGGAGTGGAAGAAAGTTATTTTCGATCATGGGAGGTAGTTCAGAGAAGGTTCACTAGATTTGGAGGGATTGTCTTATGAGCAAAGGCTAAACAGGTTGAGACTCTACTCACTGGAGTTTAGAAGAATGAGAGGGGATCTCATTGAAACATATTGGATTCTTAAAGGGCTTGACGGGGTCAATGCTGAGAGGATGTTTCCCCTCATGGGAGAGTGTAGACCAGAGGTCACAGACTCAGAAGAAAGGGGTGCCTGAGATGAGAAGGAATGTCTTCTCTCAGAAGGTTATGAGTCTCTGGAACGCTGCCCCCGAGAGCTGTGGGGGCAGAGTCCTTGTGTATATTGAAGGCTGAGATAGATTCTTGATAAGTTGGGGAATCAAAAGTTACAGGAAAAGGGCAGGAAAGTGGACATGAGGAATGTCGGATCAGCCTTTAATCTCTTGAGTGGTGGAGCAGGCTCAAGGGGCTGAATGGCCTACTCCTATTCCTATTTCATGCGGTCTTACTGTCACAGAGTTTGAATAAGAAAAAAAGAAATGCAAGACTATTTTTGTACAAAACAAACTTTGTGCTAAACCTTTTCAACTTGATTTAAAATACCCTTGAAAAATCTGTCACTTCTCCTGATTTGTCTCTGAGTGCACCCTTGCAGCACTCCACATTGTCTCAGGACCCTCCTTGATGACCTTCTAAAACCCAAACTTATTATCTGTAGCTTTCGTAATTGCTTCATCAAACTCTTACCGATCACCTCCATTCAATCATTTACTGTAAGCAGGAAATCTCATCACATCTGAACGAGAGATTAAAAAATCCTTTTGCCATTGGGCACAATTTGCAGTAGACTCATACAGACATACAGAACAGAAACAGACTCTTCAGTTTAAATTGTCCAACCAGATATTCTAAATTAATCCAGTCCCATTTGCCAGCTTTTGATGGTGGATGTTAAGGGAAGCTTTACTCTATATCTAACTCCGTGCTGTCCCTATCCTGGGAGTGTTTGATGGGAACAGTGAAGAGGCAGCTTTTATTTAGTTTCTAATCCTGTGCTGTCCCTTTCCTGGAGGTTTTTGATGAGGGGTAGGGTAGAGAGAGCTTTACTCTGTCTCTTACCTTGTACTGGCCATATCTTGGGAGCTGATGAGAACCGTGACAAAGGAGCCTTGCTCTGTATCAAACCCCGTGCTGTCCCTGTCCTGGGGAGTGTTTGATGGAGAGAGTGTAGAGGAAGCTTTACTCTGTATCCATCCTTTCTTATTCATGTACCCATCCAGATGCATTTTAAATGTTGTAATTGTACCAGCCTCCACCACATCCTCTGGCAGTTCATTCCATACACACGTCATCCCTCTGCGTGAAAATGTTGCCCCTTATGTCTGATTTAAATTTTTCCCCTCTCACCTTAAATGTATACTCTGGTTAAATAGCCTTGGCTATTCACCCTATCCATGCCCCTCATGATTTTATAAACCTCTATAAGGTCATCCCTCAGCCCCGATGCTCTAGAGAAAATAGCCTATCCAGCCTCTCCCTCTAGCTCAAACCCTCCAGTCTCCGTAACATCCTTGTAAATCTTTTTCTGCACCTTTTCAAGTTTAACAACATCTTTCCTCAGGCAGGGAGATGAGAATTGAATGCAGTATTCCAGAAGTGGCCTAACTAATATCCTGTACAGCCACAACATGACCTCCCAACTCCTATACTCCGTGCGCTGACCAATAAAAGCCAGGATACTAAACACCTTCTTCACCGCCCTGTATACCTGCAACTCCACTTTCAGGGAATTATGAACCTGCATCCCATGGTCTCTTCATTCGGCAACACTTTCCAGGACCCTACTATTAAGTGTATAAATCCCGCCCTTGTTTGCTGCACAAAAATGCAACATCTCACCGTTATTCTAAATTAAACTCCATCTGCCACACCTTGGCCCAACAGCCCAGTAACAGAGCATTTGGGATGCAGGCTTTGGCAGCATTTATCGTCCGTCCGTAATTGCCCTTGAGAAGATGGTGGTGAGTTGCCAGTCCATGGGGTAAAGGTGCTGTTAGCAAGAGGGTTCCAGGATTGTGACCCAGCGGCAAGGAGAAAACCTGGCGATGTGTGACCATGGATGGTCGGTAACTCAGAGGGGAATGTGGTAACTGGCGATGTTGCCATGTGCCTGCTGCCTTGTCCATTGTGTACACTGCGGTTTGTCTTGACCCTGAGTTCAGCTGTTTGGTGGGGGACGGTGTAGAGGGAGCTTTATGCTGTATCTAATCCTGTGCTGTCCCTGTCCTGGATGTGTTTCGATGGGGACAATGTAGAGGAAGCTTTACGCTGTATCTAACCCCATGCCATCCCTGTCCTGGGAGTGTTTGATGGGGGACAGCGTAGAGAGAGAGCTTTACTCTGTATCTAACCCCGTGCTGTCCCTGTCCTGGGTGTGTTTGATGGGGGACAGTATAGAGGGAGCTTTACTCTGTATCTAACCCCGTGCTGTCCCTGTCCTGGGTGTGTTTGATGGGGACAGTGTAGAGTGACCTTTACTCTCTATCTAACCCCGTGTTGTCCCTGTCCTGGGTGTGTTTTATGGGGACAGTGTAAAGAAAGCTTTACTCCGTATCTAACCCCATGCTGTCCCTGTCCTGGGTGTGTTTGATGGGGGGACAGTGTAGAGTGATCCTTACTAACCTTGCACTGTTCTTGAGCAGGTAATGTATCAAGGTTGTGTAATCGTGTGAAGTCAAACATATTCCCCTGCACTAACACTCTTGCCTTCTAGACTGTTAAGATCTCAAAGCTAATTTTTCAACCATTGCACTTTGGCAGACAGTTGCGTGCTCAGGCCTGCAGAGGCAAATTAAGGCACTAGCTTTTAAGTCCACCTGATCATTCATTTGATATCTGAGCAAATCATGCGCTTATGTTTAGTATTTAATTTTATTTTGGATTATTGCCATTTGAACAACTTTGAGCATGCAGGAGGGGTTGCTGTCTGCCAGTGCTCCCAGCAATCGAGTTATGATTCCTCTTTGAAGCCCTTTTGTGGCTGAGATGATTTTCTCACTGAAGTAATTACCTTGTTATCAGGAAACGAGCTTTGTTGAACCCTGTTGCACTGAGCAATTCAGTCTCCTCTATCCACTTGAGTGAAGAGGCTTTGTTTTAATTAAAATGCCTCCACCACTCAGCTTTTAATCAATAATTTTGCTTTTGAAAAACATACTGATTGTTGTCAGGGGAGAATTCCTGCTGTCACAATAGAACCAAATGCTATTGTTTCCCAGCGCAAGGCTGAGTGGATTGGATTATGCTAGAAAAATATTGTCCATGCGAACAGCCCTTGATGTGTATCATCCCACAGAGGTGCTTTGGAACTGCGATACATGTGGAGAGTCAGCAATTACAAAGAACATCTGCCTCATCCCCGTTACTTTCCTGAACCTGCTGGGTTTCCACATGAATTGTCCACCACCACACCTCTGATTTTGTTCATAAAACTTGTTAAGTCACTTGACTTTGCATTTGCATGATGGTTTGTGCTGAGATTATTGCTGGGGGAGATCAATTAGCTCATAGAGGAGGTGATGTCCTAGTCTCATTATCGCTGGAATGTTAATCCAGAGACCTAGCCTTTGGTCCATCTCCCTAAGGGCAACATGGTGGCACAGTGGTTAGCACTGCTGCCTCACAGCACCAGGCACCAGGGACCTGGGTTCAATTCCACCCTCAGGTAACTGTCTGTGTGGAGTTTGCATGCTCTCCCTGTGTCTGCGTGGGTTTCCTCTGGGTGCTCCAGTTTTGTCCCACAACCCAAAGATGTGCAGGCTAAGTGGATTGGCTATGCTAAATTGCCTGTAGTGTGCAGGGATGTGTAGATCAGGTGAGTTGTAGGGGGATGGGTTGGGTGGGTGCTCTGAATGTCAGTGTGGACTTGTTGGGCTGAAGGGCCTGTTTCTACACTGTGGGGATTTTATGTTAGAAGCACTGAAATCAAATGCACTCAGTTGCTAAAATTAAATTATTAACTTGGTGAACGCTGTTTTAAAAATCAAAATAAATGTTTGTGAAATTGTAAAGGTGCCCACGGTGTATGTATTTTAATGTGATATGAAAGAAGCTCCTTCTATTCCCAGTATGGTTCTTCTTTTCAGGTATCATTTTCTGACTTAAAGCAGCATGAAGACAAGTTGGAGAGTTGTTTCCTTTTTCCTCCGTGCTTGGCCTGAAATTAAAAAAAACTGGAATTAAGAGTCTAATGATGACCATGAATCGATTGTTCTGAATCCACAGCTCTGAGGAAGGATCACCAGACCTGAAATGTTAACTCTGATCTTTTTCTTCACAGATGCTGCCAGACCTGCTGAGCTTTTCCAGCAACTTCTGTTTTTGTTCCTGAATCCATTGTTGATTGCTGGGAAAACCCATCTGGCGTCCTTTAGCGAAGGAAACTGCCATCCTTACCTGGTCTGGTCTACATGTGACTCCAGACCACAGACAATATGGTTGACTCTTAACTGCCCTCTGGACAACTAGGGATGGACAATAAATGCTGCCCTAGCCAGAGCCGCCCACATCTGAACACAACATAAGAACTAGGAGCAGGAGTAGGCTGTCCAGCCCTTCAAGCCTGCTCTGCCATTCAATAAGATCATGGCTGATCTTTTTGTGGACTCAGATCCACTATCCGCGCTCTCACCGTATCCCTTAATTCCTTTATTGTTCAAAAAAAATCTACCTTAGCTTTAAAAACGTTTACTGAAGTAGCGTCAACTACTTCACTGGGCAAGGAATTCCATAGATTAACAACCCTCTGGGTGAAGAAGTTCCTTCTCAATTCAGCCCTAAATCTTCTCCCTCTAATCTTGAGGCTATGCCCTCTTGTCCTAGCTTCATCTGCCAGTGGAAACATCCTCTCTACTTCTATCTTATCTATTCATAATTTTATATGTTTCTATAAGATCCCTCCTCAATCTTCTGAATTTCAATGAATATAATCCCAATCTACTCAGTCTCTCCTCATAAGCCAACCCCCTCACTCCGGAATCAACCTAATGAACCTCCTCTGCACCCCCTCCAGTGCCAGTACATCCTTTCTCAAATAAGGAGACCAAAACTGCACACAGTACTCCAGGTGTGGCCTCACCAGCATCTTGTACAGCTGCAACATAACCTCTCTGCTTTTAAACTCAATCCCTTCAGCAATGAAGGACAAAATTCCATTTGCCTTCCTAATTACTTGTACCTGCAGACCAGCCTTCTGTGATTCATGCACAAGGACACCCATAGCAGCATGCTGCAACTTTTTACCATTCAAGTAATAATCCTTTTTACTATTACTCCTACCAAAATGTATGACTTCACATTTATTTACATTGTATTCCATCTGCCAGACCTTTGCCCACTCACTCAATGTATCTTTGTTCCTCTGTAAGGTTTCACAGTCCTCTGCACACTTTGCTCTGCCACTCATCTTAGTGTCAACTGCAAACTTTGACACCCTACACGTGGTGCCCGACTCCAAATCATCTATATAGATTGTAAATAATTGCGGTCGCAACACAGATCCCTGAGGCACACCACTAGTCACTGATTGCCAGCCAGAATAGCTCTCATTTATCCCCACTCTTTGCTTTCTGTTAGTCAACCAATCCTCTATCCATGCTAATACTTTACTCCTAACGCCATGCATCCTTATGCAGCAGCCTCTTGTGCGGCATCTTGTCGAAGGCCTTTTGGAAATCCAGGTACACCGCATCCACTGGGTCCCCATTGTCCACCTTGCTCGTAATGTCTTCATAGAATTCCAAAAGATTTGTCAAGCATGACCTGCCCTTCATGAACCCATGCTGCGTCTGCCCAACGGGACAATTTCTATCGAGATGCCTTGCTATTTCTTCCTTGATAATAGACTCAAGCATCTGCCCTACTACAGAGGTTAAGCTAACCGGTCTATAATTCCCCATCTTTTATCTACCTCCTTTTTTAAACAGTGGCGTCACATTTGCTGTTTTCCAATCTGCTGGGACTGCCTCAGAGTCCAGCGAATTTTGGAAAATCACCGCCAGTGCAACTGCTATTTCTCCCGCCATCTCTTTCAGTACCCTGGGATGCATTCCATCAGGGCCAGGAGACTTATCAATCCTTAGCTCCATTAGCTTGCCCAACACTACCTCTTCCGTAATAATGACTGTTTCCAGGTCCTCACCTACCTTCATCTCTTTGTCAATTACTGGCATGTTATTAGTGTCCTCCACTGTGAAGACCGATACAAAATACCTGTTCAATGCCTCGGCCATTTCATCATATCCCATAACTAAATTCCCTTTCTCATCCTCTAAAGGGCCATTATTTACTTTAGCCACTCTTTTTCGTTTTATATATTTATAGAAACTTTTGCTATCTGTCTTTATATTCTGTGCTAGTTTTTTCTCATGTTCTATCTTACGTTTTTTTATAGCTCTTTTTGTGGCTTTCTGTTGACCTTTACAATTTTCCCAATCTTCTACTTTCATGCTGTTTTTGGCCACTTTGTATGCCTTCTCTTTCAGTTTGATAGCCTCCCTTATTTCCTTAGACACCCATGGCAGATTAACCCTTTTCTTACAGTCCTTCCTTTTCACTGGAATATACTTCTGTTGAGCACTTTGAAAAATTGCTTTGAAAGTCGTCCACTGCTCGTCAACTGTCCCACCATAAAATCTTTGTTTCCAGTCTACGTTAGCCAAGTCCTCCCTCATTCTATTTTTAGTCCCCCTTGTTCAAGCACAGGACCCTGGTATTGGATTTTATCTTCACACTCTCCATCTGTATTCTAAATTCAACTATACTGTGATCACTCCTTCCAAGAGGATCCCTAACTATGAGGTCATTAATTATTCCTGTCTCATTACACAGGACCAGATCTAGGATAGCTTGCTCCCTCGTCCGTTCCATTACATACTGTTCAAGAAAACTATCACATATACACTCAATGAACTCCTCCTCAAGACTACCCTGACTGAGCTGGTTCAACCAATCTACATGTAGATTAAAATCCCCCATGATAATTGCCGTACCATTTTTACAGGCATTAGTTATTTCTTCGTTTATTGCCCGCCCCAATGTGATGTTATTGTTTGGTGGCCTATAGACTACGCCTATCAGTGACTTTTTCCTCTTAGGATTTCTAATTTCCACCCAAATCAATTCAACCTCATTCTCCATAGAACCTATATCATCTCTCAGCACCGCCCTGATGTCGTCCTTGAATATCAGAGCTACACCACCTCCGTTGCCTTCCTGTCTGTCCTTCCGAATAGTCTGGTACCCCTGGATATTTAACTCCCAGTCGTGTCCATCCTGTAACCACGTCTCCGTAATGGCTACCAAATCGTATTCATTCGCGATGATTTGTGCCGTTAACTCATCAATCTTGTTACGAATGCTGCGAGCATTCAGGTAAAGTGCCTTTATGCTAGCTTTCTTACCCTCATGATTTCCAACATCTCTAATAATATCTCCTGAGTTATCCTTCCTTTTTGCTTCTTTCATAGTCTGCCTTTAACTTAAACCCTCCTGCACACATGCTAACCTGCTGCTTACCTTTTTATTTACCATCATACTCCCTGTCGTTTTCCCTTTCCCTTCCCCCCGAACCACTAGTTTAAAGTCCTAGTGACCACCCTATTTATCCTTTTCACCAAAACACTGGTTCTAGATCGGTTCAGGTGAAGACCATCCCATCGGTACAGATCCCTCTGGTTCCAAAACTGATGCCAATGCCCCATCTCGTGAGTAAATTTTAAAAAAATCTACCCAAAATATATCTGACGGTGCCAGAAGTGGTAGCAACATTGTTTAAGTGTTAGGAGCTCTGTGTTGTGTATGACCTCATGTGCTTTAGTGCCTGCCCAGCACTTTCTGCCAATTTGACCTCAGAGCAAGGCAATGGACCGGGAAAGTTATATGATTTGTAGGCCTCTGTTTGCTCCAGGGTCCCTCTTCTTAGCCAGTGGAGCGATCGCATTTCTGTTCGCCACTTCCCTGGCGATAGATTCAATCAGTTTGCTGGGGAGAAATTCTGAATTCCGAGCCCCCATGAAACTGACAAAGTTGCTGCACAATTTAGTCTGCTTCATAACTTGCGAAGAGTTTTAATATTTCAAATTAAGAGAAAAGTAGAATTATTCAATCCCTGATAGGTGATAAATTATTTTCATGAACATGATGTATAAACAAACTGATGTGCCAAGTAGCCTGTTTTTCTGTTGTGGATTCGGTGGAAGAGTCTGTTCAGGAACAAATATTGTCAGTCTCTGAACCCAGACCCTGCTTTTTCGTAAATAGGGAGTCATTTTCACTTTGAAATAATACAGCTCACCTCATGCTAAATGGCTTAATTTATTCTGATTTTATAACGGGCATGCGGCTATGTGTCAGCCAGATCTTCCAGCTCTTTTCTGACACCTACCTTGTTTGCAGCTATTAGATCTTATGGACTGTACAAAAAGAAATGAAAATTCTGAATCATAGAATACATTGAAGAACAGGAGATGCCTCACTCCATCAAAGCTGACTCATTATCTCTCCCAACGAGCTATCATTTTGCAATCAGAATGATCCCAAAGCTTTTAGCATCTATCACCCTGTCCCACTTACATTGTGCCTATTAGATTGACACATCTACCTGTTCATGACATCACTCAACACATTCTGCCAATCACACACAGGATTAGCAGGTCACAGGGAAGGCAAACGCGTTGCTGGCCTTTATTTCAAAGGGAATGGAATAGGGAGCGGGATGCCATCCGGGACAGAGCAGCCCGTTTGATTGGCACCACAAAGAGCCATAGGATCATAGAGATATACAGCACGGAAACAGACCCTTTGGCTAACTTGGACATGCCGATCAGATATCCTAAATTAATCCAGTCCCATTTGCTAGCATTTGGCTCATATCCCTCTAAACCCTTCCTATTCATGCACCTATCCAGATGCCTTTTAAATGTTGTAATTATACCAGCCTTCAACATCCACTCCTCCGCCACCGACACTCAGTAGCCACACTGTGTACCCTCTCCAAGAAATTCACCAAAGGTCCTCATACAGCACCTTCCAAACCCACAACCACTTACATCTAGAAGGGCAGCAGTTACATGGCAACACAACCCCCTGCAAGTTCCCCTCCAAGCCACTCACCATCCTGACTTGGAAATATATTGGCTGTTCCTTCAGTGTCCCTCGGTCAAAAACCTGGAAGTCCCTCCCTCAGGACACTGTGTGGGTGTCCCTACACCACACGGGACTGCAGCGGTTCAAGAAAGCAGCTCACTACCACATCCACCAGGGCTATTAGGGATGGGCAATAAATTCTGTACGAGACAGTGACAACCACACTGTAAGTGAATAGAAAAATCAAGATTTTGCTAAAATTATGTAAAGCACCAGTCAGATCACAGCTAGAATACTGTGAACAGTTTGACTTATCTAAGCATATCTTATTTATATTGGCATTAGAGGCAGTCCAGAGAAGGTTCACTCAGCTGATAACAGGCATGGAGGAACTGTCTTATGAGGAGAGGTTGAGTAAGTTGGGCCTGTACTCATTGGAGTTTAGAAGAATGAGAGGCGACCTTTATCGAAACATACAAGGTTCTTGGGGGACTTGACTGGGGAGACGTGAGGAAGTTATTTCCCCTTGTGGGAGAGTCTAGGACCAAAGGGAATCATCTCAGAGTAAGGGGTTTCCCAGTGAAGACAGAGATGAGGAGGAATTTCTGTCCCCCAGAGGGTGAATCTGTGGAATTCTTTACCAACATTCAACCCCTACAATAGAAAATCCAGTCATTGTTGCTTGTGGGATGAGGCCCTCAGGACCCTACTTAGGTCAGTGCCATTTACTATTTTTGCTCCCCTGCTGTCAATATCCTGGGTGTTATCATTGATCAGGAATTGAATTGAATGAGTCATTTCAATAGGGTAGCTACAAGAGCAGAGCAGAGGCTAGGAATCCTGCAGAGAGTAACTCACCACTTGATTCCTTAAAACCTGTCTACCATTGGCAAGGCATGAAGGTGGAAGGATATGGGCCAAGCTCAGGCTGGTGTGATCAGTTTAGTTTGGGATTATGATCGGCATGAACTGGTTGAAGCGAAGAGTCTGTTTCTGTGCTGTATGACTCTCTGGCTCTATGAGTCAGGAGTGTGAGGGAATACCCCCCACTTACCTGGATGGGAGCAGCTCCAACAACACTCAAGAAGCTCGACACCATCCAGGACAAAGCAGCCCGCTTGATTAGCACCACATCCACAAGCATCCACTCCCTCCACCACTGACATTCAGTAGCAGCAGTGTGTACCATCTACAAGAAATTCACCAAAGATCCTCAGACAGCACCTTCCAAACCCTCGACCTCTACTATCTAGAAGGACAAGGGCAGCAGATACATTGGAACACTAGACCCTGCAAGTTCCCCTCTGAGCCACTCACCATCCTGACTTGGAAATATATCGCCGTTCCTTCAGTGTCGCTGGAGTCAAAATCCTGGAACTCCCTCCCTCATGGCACTGCGTGGGTGTCCCTACGCCACCCAGACTGCAGCGGTTCAAGAAGGCTTGCTCCCACCTTCTCGGGGGCAACTGGGGGCAAATTCTGACCCAGCCAGTGACACCCACACCCCACAAAAAATAAAAATAAGCCCCTGTGACTGTGTTCAATAAAAGACAAAGGCATTTTTGCATGGGACATTGGTGAGGCCTCTGGAGCACTGTGTGCAGTTCTGGTCACCCTGGTATAAGATGGGTATTATTAAGCTGGAGAGGGTTCAGAGGGTGGCATGGCGGCTTAGTAGTTAGCACTGCTGTATCACAGTGCCAGAGACCTGGGTTCAATCCCACCCTTGGGTGACAGTCTGTGTGGAGTTTGCACATTCTCCCCACGTCTGTGTGGCTTTCCTCCCACAGTCCAAAGGTATGCAGGTTAGGTGGATTGGCCATAGGGAAATTGCCCATAGTGTTCAGGGATGTGTAGCTTAGGGGGATGGGTCTGGGTAGGATGCTCCAAGGGTCAGTGTGGACTTGTTGGGCTGAAGGGCCTGTTTCCACACTGTAGGGATTCTATGGTCTATGAAGAGATTTGCTGGGAGTGGAGGGTTTAGTTTATGAGAAGAGGCTGGTTAGACTGGGACTTTTATCACTGGAGTGTAGGGGGTTGAGGGGTGACTTTATGGAGGTTTATAAAATCATGACGGGTATAGATAAAGTGAATGGCAGGTGTCTTTTCCCCAGTGTGGGGGATTTCAAGACTAGTGGGCATATTTTTAAGGTGAGAGGAAAAAGAGTTAAAAAAGACATGAGGGGCCATTTTTTCACAAGAGAGTGGTTTGTGTATGGAATGAATTTCCAGAGGAAGTTGTGGGTGCGGGTACAGTTCCAATGTTTACAAGACATTTAGAGAAGTACATGAATAGGAAAGGGTTGGAGGGTTATGAGCCAAGTACAGGCGGGTGGGACTAGTTTAGTTTAGGATTATGTTTGGCATGGACTGGTTGGACCGAAGGGTCTGTTTCTGTGCTGCATGACTCTATGACTCTATCTCAGAACAATATTTATTCTTTGATCAACACCATCCAATGTAAATTAACTACATGGGAATTTTTACCACAGTGAACTGTTGGCTTAGAACAGGGGAGATGTGTTTGCTGTATTGCGAGGTTACAGAGAGAAACAGACTTGAGACCATTCGAGACTTGAAGCTCCTTTTGAAAGTGTTGTCAAAAGATGACTGTGAGGAAACAGCCTGAGTGTGATTACATTGTCACATCTGCAGCCCTAGCTAATAGCACCATTTATTTGAGAGATAGTAGGAACTGCAGATGCTGGAGAATCTGAGGTGTGGAGCTGGATGAACACAGCAGGCCAAGCAGCATCATAGGAGCAGGAAGGCTGATGTTTCGGGCATAGACCATTCTTCAGAAAAAATTTCTCGGCCTGAAACGTCAGCCTTCCTGCTCCTCTGATGCTGCTTGGCCTGCTGTGTTCATCCAGATCTACACCTGGTTAACACCGTTTATTTATTTGTCGACCTTACTTCCTTATTTCACCTCTTTGCCTTGCTGGAGCTGAGTCGCTTTTCTCTTCTGTTAATTCCTTTTTGACTGTGTTGATGAGTTCCTGATTAAATCTCTTTGTTCCATGTTTGAGGTGGTCTGTCATAGTAAACATTCACTGCTCTTATAGAGTCATACAGCACGAAAACAGGTCCTTTGGTCCAACTCGTCCATGTCAGCCAGATATCCTATATTAGTCTAGTCCCATTTACCAGCATTTGGCCCATTTCCCTCTGAACCCTTCCTATTCATGTACCCATCCAGATGTCTTTTCAATGTTCCAGCCTCCACCACGTCCTCTGGCAGCTGCTTCCACACATGCAGCACCGTCTGCGTGAAAACGTTACCCCTCAAGTCCCTTTTATATCTTTCCCCTTTCACCTTAAATCTACACCCTCTAGTTTTGGAGTCCTCTACCTTGGGGAAAAGACTTGACCACTTACCCTATCCATGCCCCTCATGATTTTATAAACCTCTATAAGGTACCCCTTAGCCTCTGCACTCCAGGGAAAATAGCCCCAGCCTGTTCAGCCTCTCCCTTTAGCTCAAACACTCCAACCCTGGCAGCATCCTTGTAAATCTTTTCTGAACCCTTTCAAGTTTCACAACATCCTTACAATAGCAGGGAGACCTGAACTGAACACAGTATTCCAAATGTGGCCTAAGCAATGTCCTGTACAGCCACAACATGACCTATACTTAGTGCATTGACCAATAAAGGCAAGCGTGCCAAATGCCATCTTCACTACCCTGTCTACCTGCGACTCCACTTTCAAGGAACTATGAACCCCTCATCACTATCTGTGTGGAGCCAGAGCTAACACCTTCTTGCAAAGTGGATTTTGGTTGGTGTTGACTGCTGACAGAGTGGGTTCACCAGCCAGTATTCCTTTGCCAACCTGCCCTATCTCCCACTTTCATGAGGGATGTGACTTTAAGGAGGGGAGAGATGAAGTGGGTTTTTCTCGAGACTCAGCCTGGCCAGCTCTCTGACACTTGGTATCCTTGGTTCCCAGCCAAGCACAATGATAGATGGAAAATACCAGTATGGATAGGCCATTTAGCCCATTGAGACTACTCCACCATTCAACTAGATTGTGGCTGATTTTCTATCTCAATGCCATTTTCCCCACACTGTTCCCCAATCCCTTTGACATTTGTCCTGAATGATTGAACCTCTGAAGCAGAGGAGTTCAAACATTCCCACTGCCTCTGAGTGGAGGAATTCCAGCCCTAAATGGCTTGCCTCTTTTCTGAGACTGTATCCACCCCCCACCCTCCTGGTTTTAGATCACCCTCCAACCAAGGGCGAATCAACCTTGTCAAACCCTGTAAAAGATTTTCACCCTTCGACGAGATCATTGCTCATTCTTCTGAACATTTCGATGAGATTTATTGCATACAGTTTCTGGTTGCCCCACTACCAGAAGGATATAGAGTCTCTGGAGTGTGTACAGAAAAGATTTACCAGGATGTTGCCTGGTTTGGAGAGTATTAGTTATGAGGAGAGATTGGACAAACTTGGTCTGTTTTCACTGGAAGGACTAGTGGCCTGATGGAAGTTTACAAAATTATGAGAGTCATGGCTGCTACGGAGGGTCAGAGTTATTTCCCAGGGTAGAAATATCAATTACGGAATGCAGGTTTAAACAAAGAGGGTGTGAGTTTATAAGATGTAAGTATTTTACACAGAGAGTGGTAAGTGCCTGGAATGCGTTGCCAAAGGAGATGGTGGAGGCAGATACAATAGCAATGTTTAAGATGCATCTTGACAGATACATGAATAGGTAGGGAATAGAGGGATACGAGGCAAAAGGTTTTTACTTTAGAAAGGTGTCATGTGACGGTGGAGGTGGGCCGAAGGGCCTGTGCTGTACTCTTCTTTGAGACAAAGTCAACTGCTGCTGGAGGACCATTGACTCGGATGAAGGACCTTCTTGTGTCTGCCTGGGATTTTCTGATCTTCAGAAGGGAAGTGTTGAGGGAAGCACCAAACCTCAGGGAAGCCTTTGTGAAAGCTGACCAGGGAACAGCCTCAATCTAAGGCCCCTTTGAACATCAGTGCCTTGAAACCAGAGAGCAGCTCAGCTGGGTACTGGTCTACATCTGTGGGAGGCCACATTATCGGAAAGATGTGAACACTTTGGAGAGCGCGCAGAAGCAATTTGACAAGAATGGATCCAGACAAGAAACTCTTCAGTGATGAAGATAGATTGAAGAATTTGGGACCGTTCTCGCTGGTGGTATGGTGGCACAGTGGTTAGCACTGCAGGCTCACAGCACCAGTGACTTGGGTTCAATTGTACCCTCGGGTGACTGTCTGTGTGAAGTTTGCATGTTCTCCCCACATCTATGTAGGCTTCCTCTGGGTGCTCCAGTTTCCTCCCACAGTCCAGAGATGTACAGGTTAGATGGTTTGGCCATGCTAAATTGCCCCATAGTAGGTGGGTTAGCCATGGGAAATGCAGGGTTAAAGGGCTTGGGTGGGATTCGCTTTGGAGGGTCATCGTGGACTCAATGGGCTGCTTCTACATTGTAGGGATTCTATGGAGAAAAGGAGGTTGAGAGGAGATCTAATAGAAGTTTTCAAATTCAACATTATGACAATTAGTTCTGATTCAAAATCATGAGTGGGGACTAGACAGTGTGGATAGGCAGAAACAGTTCTCACTCATAACAGGAATGAGAATGAGAAGGGCATAGATTTAAAATGATTTTTAAATGAAGCAAGGGTGACTTTGTCACACAGTGAGGGTGTTAGGGTCAGGAATACACTGCCTGGAAATGTGGTGGAGGCAATTGAGGCATTCAAGGAGGGTGGATCAGATGGTTACTGGGACAAGAGGTGGTGTGCAGGGATACGGGGGGGAGGGGGGGCGCAAAAGGCAGGAGATTAGTGCTAGAGCAGTGCGGGCACGATGGACTGCATGTACTGTAACAGTTCTGTGACTGGCATGCATTTTATCTTGTAAATACAGCCTGCCAGTGTAGAGAGGTGCCTCAGAGTGCAATGAACTCCATTGAAAGAAATTAAGCTGCTTTTCACTTTAGATCATGTCCAATTGAAGCTGTTATATAATGTAACCAGCAGGTTGGTGCAATGCGCCTACTGTTTGGGTGAAGACAGTTATCAGGATTTCTACCTTGCTGTGTGGCTACAGAGGGAGCTGCTGACTTACCTAGTACACGTCGTGGGTTCAAGCAGCTGGATTTTGTTTCTAATTCTTAAAAATGTCACAAGACTATCATTTTGCTTGTGGCAAAAACTCATCTGGTTCACTGATGTCAATTAGGAAAGGATGTCTGCTCGCCTTGCCCTGTCTGGCTTACACATGACTCCAGACCTACAGCGATGCATCGTTGATCCATTTGCAGATTACTTTAAATCTATTCCCCTCTTGTCTATGTTCCTTTTGTGAGTGGGAACTGGCCTTCAAGTGACTTCAGACCCACTGCAATGCAGTGAGGCCAGCACTCGATTCTTGCCTGCCCCTCTGAGATGTCTCCAGCAAACCTCTCCAAATAAGGACAGTTAGGGATTGTGCCAGGAAAAGCTGCTTTGCTCACATCCCGTCCAGGAATAATAAATTTTCGACTCACTCAATGGGCCAGCGTCATTGCAATAGAAAGCCAAGAGATTTTGATTTGATTGATTATTGTCACGTCTACCAAGGTACAGTGAAAAGTTTTGTTTTGCATGCACTACAGGCAGATCATCCTATACAGAGTGCATGAGGGTAACAGAACAGAGCGAGGAATACAATGTTATGGCTGCAGAGAAGGCACACAAACAGTGAGGCCAACATTAAATTTAAAATTTGAGAGGTTCATTCCGAAATCTGGTGACAGCAGGGAAGAAGCTGATCTTGAATTTGTTGGTGCGGGTATTAAAGCTTTTGTATCTTCTGCCTGATGGAAGAGGTCAGAAGAAATTAGAACCGGGGCAGGAGAAATCTTTGGTTATGTTGGCTGCCCTCCTGAGGCAGTGAGGTGACTGTGACCTTCCCCAGCACCCCCATCCCCTGTCGTCAGTATTTAGCCTCTCCACCAGCAAGTCCTCAGCACCGCCTCCTCATGGTAACACATGGAAACTGCTCCCCTCATGGCCTGAGGTTCAGGCTTCAGAAGAAGTCAGAAGACATTAGGTCCTGTGACACACAGCAGGATTTAAAACACTGGTTCACCATTATCTATCCAGCTATCTATCTATCTATCTATCCATCTATCCATCCATATATATCCATCTATCCAAAAATCTATCTATCATCTATTTATCTATCCAAATATCTTTCTATCTAAATATCCATCTATTTGTCTGTCTATCTATCCATCCACCCATCTATCCATCAATCTATCCATCTATGTATCCATCTATCCAAATATCTATCTACCCGTCCATCTATCTATCATCTATCTATCCAAATATCTATCTATCTATCCATCAATTCAAATATCTAGCTATCTATCCAAATATCTATTTTTCTATCCATCTATCCAAATATCTATCTATCTATCATCTATCTATCTATCCACATATCCATCTATCTTACCTATCTATCATCTATCCAAATATCCATCTACCTATCCATCTATTCAAATAGCTAGCTATCTATCCATCTATCTATCCATCTATCTAATGTCACATGTATCTTGTTACAAAATACCATAAAAAGTGTTGGAAAGTGTTGCCACTCTCCAGCCCCATCTTAAAACATGGAAAAATTACTAAAACATAGAATGTAAAGGCAATAAAGTAAGGAATAAAGTGTCCAACTTCACAGTCCTTCTTGTTAAGTGCTCCATCACGGTCTGGTTGCCAGGCATAAGACCCCTTCACCGTGCCACCATCGCTGGAACAAAGGCCTCCATACTTTGGCGCCATCTCGTCTCCATCAACACCCTTGACACTGTGAGTCCTCACCAATGCAGGTGTCAGCTGGGTACTGCACTGGCCTGAACTCGACTCCGGTGCCGCCATGAGCCTACTTTGGGCCCACCTGGCCGATGCCACCTCTGCTGATGCCGCGGGGTCTCGTACTGGGCCCAAACTTGCCTTGACTCAGCAGCTACGAGTGGGTACCAGGACCCCACTTGTCGATGCAGGAGCGCTGGGCTCAAGAGTATTGCGTCCAGCACCGTGTGCTCCACATCAGGAGACACGTGTGAGAGAGAGCGGAGAAAAGATTCACTGAATAGATGAGGCATGCAATTACCCACACAGTGGCCTGGACAGATTGGAAAAGTTTGGACTCTTTTCCTCAGAGAGGAGATTTATACAGTCATAGAGTCATACAGTATGGAAGTAGACTCTTCGGCCCAACTTGTCCATGCTGACCAGATATCCTAAATTAATCTAGTCCCAATGTAGTTGACTATTAACCACCGTCTGGGTAATTAGGAATGGGCACTAAATGCTGGCCTAACCAGCTATGCCCCATCCTGTGAATGAATTAAAAGAAAACAGAACAGCACCTGTCATCGCTGTCTGAGAGTCTGATCTCCATCGATTAGATCACCTCTCAGGATCCTCACACAGCTCACGGAGCATTCTAGAAAACTTCGCTGAGGAAGCTATGAGTCGGTATGTGTGGACTGTCAGTAAACGGGTGACTACAGGAGGTCAATCATGTGGAAGGTTCTGCCTGTGCGAAGCCCTGAACAAGTGTGCCAGCTGGGCACTGAAATGTCTCTTGGCATCAGACCATTTCGCACTCAGCTGAATGCACCAATACACTGTCATCCTCTACAGCTGGGAGATTACCCCCTGGGGTCTTGTCGCACAGCACGGCTCCTTTGACTTGTTTCTCGCATTAACTCTCCGAGTCCTGGAGGCATTCGGTTCCATGTTTCTTAAGGAATGGTAATTTGTAAAACTTCATTCACGGGAATTGGGCATCACTGGCTGGGGCCCCGGAGAAGATAGCGGGGGGATGGGGGGGTGGAACCACTGCAGTCCCACATGTGGCGTAAGGACACCCACACAGTGCCGTTCAGGGGGGAGGTTCCAGGATTTTGACCCGGTGACACTGAAGGAATAGCGATATATTTCCAAGCCAGGATGGTGAGACACTTGGATTCTGGGTAAATCCTAGCATTTACACAGCTCCTTGAACAACCTCAGCCAATTAAGAAAAAGTTTAAGTAGTAGACTCTGCTGTGAAGTTGAAAGGGGTGGTCTTATGGGTCAAACACAGGCAAACGGGACTAGTTTAGTTTGGGAAACTTAGTCAGCACGGATTGGTTGGACCGAAGTGTCTGTTTCCCTGCTGTGTGACTCTATGGCTCAAACTGTTGCCCCTGTCTTTCTCGATGGTAGAGTTCTTAAGTTTTGAGATGCTGTTGGAATAGCCTTGGTGAGTTACTGCAGTGCATCTTGTAGGGAAAAATCCAGTTACCAAAACAGTAATACTGGGAAATGAACATACTGGTCTTACTGGAGTTCTCTTTTGAAGTATACAAGAAGTGTCTGACCAGTATGTCTCATTTAATTGTTTCTTTCCTTTCCTGCCATCTCTGAGCGTCAGTGGTGAAGGGAGTGAATGTTTGTGGATGTGGTGCCAATCAAGTGGGGGCTGCTCTGTACTGAATGGTGTCGAACTTTGAGTGTTGTCGGAGATGCCCCCATCCAGGGCAAGTGGGGAGTATTCCCTCACACTCCTGACTAGTACCGTGTTGATGGTGGACAGGCTTTGGGGCGGTAGGAGGTGAGTTACTCGCTACTGGATTCTCAGCCTCTGCCCCGCTCAAGAAGCCTCATGGTTTATATTTCTGAAGAAGAGTCATAACCAGGCTTGAAATGTCACAGAACATTTTGCAAATACATCCTTGCGTTTGGCTTCATTCTCTTAGACTCTCCAATCACCCTTTTGCAGACTTTGCAGTTTATGGGACTTGGCCTGACATATTCCATTATACTGTACCAACTAGTTTCCCACATTATAGCAGTGTCCACTCCTTAAGCATTTTTCAGTTGGCTGAGGTTGCTTAAGGATTTACCTTCAGTGCAAGCTGAACAATGGACGTGTATCAGTTAAAGACTTGTTTTTGATCTATATTGGAGAACTGTGTTCTGTGAGCGCTGACATTTAATCATAGGAATTCTACAGTGTGGAAGCAGGCAGGGAAGGATGTGATGCCATAGTCATAACAATTGGTGGATTGGGAATCTGGACAGTGTAAATTTGGCAGTGCCTTCATCGAATCCCCACTATCAACGTTCTGGGGGATTGTCATCTTGACAAGTGTGAGGTGATGCACTTTACTGGACCAACCATATAAATGAATAAACGCACAATACTGCGGATGCTGGAAATCTGAAACAAACACCAAAATTGCTGGAGAAACTCAGCAGGGTCTGTGAAGAGAGAAATAGAATTAATGTTTTGAGTTCTCGGAAGATGAGACATACCAGATTCGAAATGTTGACTCTCTTTCTCTATCCATAGATGCTACCGGACCTGCTGAGTTTCTCCAGCACTCTGTGTGTTTGTAACATAATTTACTCCCATGGTACTTTACCTGGGTAAGTGATCAGACCCAATCGGTTTTTGAGATGTCGCTTGAGGGGCAACTATTGGCCGAGCAAGTGATATAAATGATGATAGCACCACTCTGTCTTTTTTCTGCACCAAGGCAGTAAAAGCCTCTGCCTCATTAGAAGGACAGCACCTCCTGCAGTGCAGTACCTCCTCAATGCTGAATTGGACTCACCATATAAACACAGTGGCTACAACAGCAGGTCAGAGGCTGGGAATACTGCAGCGAGTAACTCACCTCCTGACTCCTCAAAGCCTGCCCACCATCTACAAGGCATAAGTGAGGAGTGTGATGGAATACTCCACAATTGCTTAGATGAGTGCAGCTCCACCAATACTCAAGAAGCTTGACACCATCCAGGACAAAGCAGCCCCTGCTCGATTGGTACCATACCCACAAGCATTCACCCCCTCCACCACCGACGCTCAGTAGCAGCAGTGTGTACCAGCTACGAGATGCATTGTAGCAACTCACCAAAGATCCACCGACAGCACCTTCCAAACGCATGACCACTTTCATCTCGAGGGACAAGGTCAACAGATACAAGGGAGCACAACCCTCTTTACAAGTTGCCCTGAAACCATCCTGACTTGAAAATAGTGTCAAAATCCTGGGATTCCCTCCCTGATCGCATTGTGGGTGTCCTTACATCACATGGACTGCAGCAGTTTAAGAAGGCATCTCACCACCACCTTCACAAGGGGCAGTTAGGGATGGGTATTAATGTTTGACCCGGCAGCAACACCCACAAGTGAATTAAAAATATATTTGGTCCACCTTACTTACAGAGAGTCAGAGAATCATAAGTAATGCAGCATGGAAATAGGCCCTTTGGCCCAAATTGGTCCATGCTGACCATGGCACCCACTCAGCTAGTTCCAATTGCCTGTATTTGGTCTGTATCACTCTAAACCCTTTCCATCCATGTACCTATCCAAATGTTTTTTAAATGTTGCTATTGTACCTGCATTGTACCCGTTTAACAATGTCTTTCCTGTAACAGGGTGACCAAAACTGTACACAATACTCCAAGTGCGGCCTCACCAATGACTTATACAACTGTAACATAACGTCCTAACTCTCATACTCAATGCCTCGACCATTGAAGGCCAGGATGCTAAATGCCATCTTCACCACCCTGTCCAACTGTGACACTGCTTTCAACAAACTATGTACTTTACTCTTAGGTCCCCCTGTTCCGCAACACTACGCAGGACTTTATGCTTTACTGTATAAGTCCTACCTTGGTTTGACTTTCCAAAGTACAACACCTTACACATATCTGCATTGAAAAATTGCACTTGCCAATCCTCAGCCCACTTCCCCATCTGATCACGATCCCTCTGTAATTTTTGATGAATTAGGGAGCAGGAGTAGGCCATTCAGCCCCTCGAACCTGCTCGTCCATCCAATAAGATCATGGCTAATATGATTAGAACCTCACATCGCCATTGCTGCCTGCCGGGATAACCTCACAGCTCATCAAGAAGCTATCCACCGCTATCTTGAAAAATATTCAAGAAAGAGTTCCAAAGACTCTCAACTCCCGGAAAACTGTTCACTTCATCTGTTTTGAATGGGTGACAGCTGATTTTTAGACAGTGGCTCCTTGGTCAAGATTCTTGCTTAGAGATATTCAGCACGGAAATGGACTCTTTGGTCCAGCTTGTCCATGCTGACCAGATATCCTAAATTAATCTAGTCCCATTTGCCAGCATTTGGCCCATGTCCCTCTAAACCCTTCCTATTCATGTACCCATCCAGATGCCTTCTATGTGTTATAATTGTACCAGCCTCCACCACCTCCTCTGGCAGCTCATTCCATGCACGCACCACCCTCTGAGTGAAAAAGTTGTCCCTTAGGTCCCTTTTTAATTTTTCCCCCCTCACATCTTAAACCTATGCCCCTCTAGTTTTGGACTCCCCTACCCTGGGAGAAAGACCTTGGCTATTCACCCTATCCATGCACCTCATGATTTTCTAAACATTTATAAGGTCACCCCTCAGCCTCTGACGCTCCAGGGAAAATAGCCCCAGTCTATTCAGTGTCTCCATGTAGCTCAAACCCTCCAACTCTGGCAACATCCTTGTAAGTCTTTTCTGAAACCCTTTCAAGTTTCACAACATCTTGCCTATAGCAGGGAGAACAGAATTGTATTCCAAAAGTGGCCGAACCAATGTCCTGTACAGCTGCAACGTGACCTCCCAACTCCTACATTCAATGTACTGACCAATAAAGGAAGTGCACCAAGTGCCTTCTTCACCGCCCTGTCACCTTCTGACTCCACCTTCAAGGAACTATGAACTGCACTCTAAGGTCTCTTTTGTTTGTTGGAAGACCCCTTCTGGTTTATCCCTCATCTGTTTGTTGTGCACCGTGATCCTAGTGTGTTTGGAATTTCTGCTGGATTCTAACAACCATCTACCCATTTTTCCCTGTCCCTGTGCAGCCTCCCCCTTCTCTCCGAACATTCAAAAATGTCCTCTCCTCCTTCTTAAACAAAAACTCCTTAAAGCCAAGTTTGGGTCATTGGTCCCCAATGTCTCCTTGAGTGACTTGTTGCTAGTTTCTACTCAATCGCTCTCCTGAGCAGTTCCTTTCGGCCACAGCATTAAAGGTGTTAGGTCAATGCAGACTGTTGTTGCTGGCAATGAACATCTGGTCAGTCTAGGGCGACTCAATCCTGTCTTCCCTGATGTACCACCACCAGTTTCCCGGAATTGAATACATTTTCGACTCATCGCTAATTACTGTTTTGGAGGAACTGTTTCTAAATAAAGAGAATGACTATGAGCAATTTTATGGCTCCCCATCCTTTGGTTGCCTCCATAAGAAATTCATCACACCCCCTTGATTATGCAGTGCTCCATTTTACTAAGAGCGTGCACTGATTATAAAGAAACTGTGGTTGAAACACCGACCCTCTCTGTGAACAGCTAATAGCACGGCGTTAGATGCAGAGTTAATTTCTCTCTGGTCTTTCAAACTGAAAGTAAAGCTCATACTCTTTTCTTATTCTGAATGCGAAGCTGACTCTATTCTTTTGAACTGAAAGTAAAGCTCACTCTACACTGTCCCCCATCAGACACTCCCAGGACAGGGACAGTATGGCATTAGATACAGAGTAAAGCTTTCTCTACACTGTCCCCCATCAAACACTCCTAGGACAGGGATAGTACGGGGTTAGACATGAAGTAAAGCTTCCTCTACACTGTCCCCAGCAAACACTCCCAGGATAGGGACAATACAGGGTTAGATATAGAGTAAAGCTCCCTTGACAGTGTCTAGATACAGAGTAAAGTTTCCGTTACACTGTCCTCCATCAAACACTCCCAGGACAGGACAGCATAGGGTTAGAAAGAGTTGAGCTCCCTCTATTTGGTTAAACTGAAAATTAAGCTCCTTTTCTAACCTGAGAATAAAGCTCTCTCTACATTTATAGACTGAAAGTGGAGGTCCCTCGACACTGGGATGCAGGCACTGCTGACAAGGTCAGCATTTCTTATCTGTTCCTAATTACCTTTTGAATGGCTGGCTTGCTCATCAATTTCAGAGGGCTACATCAGCTGCGGGTCTGGAGTCATGTGGAAGCCAGGCCGAGAAAGGTCGGCAGATTTCCTTCCCTAAAGGGGATTAGTGAACCCAGATGGGCTTCTTTTTCTATTACAATAACCAATGATACCGGTCACTTTCACCATTGCTGAGACTAGATCTCAACCTCGGATTTATTCACTGAATTTGAATTCCATTCAAACCCACATGTCGCTGGGTGCCTGGAAGACTAGTCTGTTGACATCGCCACCATCACCCCGACTAGTTTCTCTCTTAAAAGCTCTATATAAATGCAGAATCTGTTATTGTGCCTCTTTTCTGATGGTGGTATGTGGAAGAGCTTGACAGCCTGACTAATTGCTACATGACTGAATGAAAGGTCAGCTATTCTCCCCAAAATGATTTTGTGCCCTGCTATGACGTTTACAGTAGATGAGATAATTTGAGGCTATGTCTTTATCATCATCAGATGTAAGCCAATGACTGGGTTCATTCTTCAATGTAGTTTGATTAACCAAGCTGATTAAAATCACCAGACATAAAAATCTCATTCTCTATTCATCTCACCTGTCACTCCTTCAGTGTTTGTGGTTCAGAACTTCATTCTTATTCGTCCCCAGAGAAAGCTTGTGGGAAGATGTTTCTGACTCCCATTCATTGAAAAAAAAGGAGATAAATAGAGAGATGGAAATTGAGAGAGTCAGAGAGAAAGCGATAGAAATTCCCAGAAGGGGAGGCAGGCAGAGAGAGAGGGACAGATTGAGAGAAATGCACAGAGTCAAAGAGAGAGATAGAGATGTGCAGAGTCACTGAGAGAGGGGGAGACAGAGAGATTGACAGAGTGAAAAGAGACAGGCATACAAAGTAACAGAGAGAGACAGCGAGAGAGAGAAGGTAAAGAGAGAGGGAAAGACGGAGATAGCTATAAACTGACGGAGAGATGCACCAAAAGACATCATAAAATCGACAGAAAAAGAAAAGCAGTGAGCAATGAAGACAAAGCAAGGAGAGGTACAGACAAAGGGAGACAGGGAAATTAAGAGACGAAGAAAGAAAGATTGAGTGTTTGTGGGAAGCTGAGAGAGAGAGAGAGTCAGCGTGAGACAGAAAGAGGGAGAAGAGTAGACTAAGAAAATCAGAGGGGCTGGGATATACAGAATGTTCCCTTTACGGAGCTGAACAAACAAACTGGCTGCAGAACACATTTTACATAAGTGAATAGTTACCATTTGTTACCAGTGGCACAGACAGAGGTACACTGACAGGTACCCACACTTGTACACGCACATACATAGACAGTGTGAACAGGTACGCAAACCCATGCACACAAACATTCTCATTCAGAGGGACAGAAGGGTGCCCCTAAAGAAATACACAGGTACACACTCTTGTTGACACTAATATGATCATAAATTCAAATATATGTACTCACTCACTCACTCTCACACACGGTCACTTACACACACACACTCTCGCAAACAGTCACGCACACACATACACAGACACACTCACTTTTGTGCACATATACACACACTGACTCTCACAAACATTCGCACATTCACACATTCACTCAAACACACCCATGCATTCACAGACACACACACACTCACTCACATGCGCATATATTCACACACTCATGCACACTCACACTCACATTCACTCCCTTACACACTGTCACACACAAACTCACACACACATAAACACACATGCATTCGTTCTCACACACACTCACACATTCATGCACATACATTCAAACACACCCACTCATTCATACACACACACACACACAAAACACACTGACATAAACACACCCACACACAAACACTCACACACAATCACGCTCACACACAGTTGCATGCACCGGCACATGCACAGAGTCTCACACACACAGACACACACGTGCTCACTCACACTCACAAGCAAACACACACACAGACATACATATACACACAAATATACATGCTCACACACACACATTGTCTCACACATGTACACACACATGCACACTCACACATATACACATGCTCACATTCACACAAGCACACACACAGTCACACACACACATAGACACACACATACACACAGTCACAGTTTCACACACGCGCGCACACACATGCACACACACATATACACACGCTCACATTCACACAAGCACACACACATAAACACACAGACAGACATACACACACACACAGACATACACACACACACAGACATACGCACACACACACACACATACATGCGTGCACACACATACAGACATTCACGCACATATTCACACACTCTCACTCGGGGGCCCACATACTCAATATTCACAGGTGCTCACTTTTCTTCAGCTCTTTCGTGGTGGAGCCATCGATCTCCGCACTGGCTTCTAAGTTAGACCACCAGTTCCTGTGGCTACTATCACATCCCACTGTGGCAGCCTCCCCACACACGGTCAGCTTAGTGATCAGAGCTGGAACACAGCAATCCAGAAAGGACAACCCAGATCAATGGTTGTCTCTCATGTGACATATCAATTGAGTCACAGGAAATCTTACTGCATTAACACTCAAGGATACGAATCCTCAGAATCCTCATACAACTAACACATCACACAGATCATTGTGAATGGCAAAGAAGCTGTGAAATTAATAAAACCATTTTAATTCCCCACCAACTCAGAAGACTGCAATTCTACTCTTGGTGAGGTTTGGCTTCTTCCGTTCACTTTTCCACTCCTTCCCATCTCTTCCTTTGATGGTTGCGACCTCAGCTTCTCTGCTTGTGTTTTCGGAAAGGAGTAGAGCAAATGCATGGACATTTATATCCCTGCTGTCACACACAGGTCTCTCACACGCGCACTCTCAACGTTTCACAAAGAACGCAGTCACATTCTGTAACAAGCGCGCACACACCCCTCCCTCTCTCTCTGTCACACACTCACAGTCACACACACTCACACACACACACACACTCAGTCACCCATACATACACACACATACGCACACAGTCACACATACATACACACACATACACACACAGTCACACATACACACACACAGAGTCTCACACACAACACACATACACACACACAGTCTCATACACACACAGTTTCACACACACACAGTCTCACACACACACATACTCACATACACACACACAGTCTCACACATACACACAGTCTCACACACACGCACATACACACACAGTCACACACACAGTCACTCATACACACACACATACACACACAGTCACACACACAGTCACTCATACACACACACATACACA
>JAHRHZ010000117.1:2634881-2697306 GCA_024137785.1 Ginglymostoma cirratum | reverse complement strand
AGACCCTTCTTCAGACCCTTTTTCTGAAGAAGGGTCTAGGCCCGAAACGTCAGCTTTCCTGCTCCTCTGATGCTGCTTGGCCTGCTGTGTTCATCCAGCTCTGCCCATTGATTCCAGTTTTGCTAGGACTCCTTGATGCCACACTCAGTCGAATGCAGCCTTGATGTCAAGGATATAACCTTGATATCCCCTCTGGAATTCAGCTCTTTTGTCCATGTTTGAACCAAGGCTGTAATGGGGTCAGGAGCTGAGTTGCCTTGGCAGAACCCAAACCAGTCATCACTGCTGAGCAGGTGCTGATTGATAGCACTGTTAGTGACACCTTCCGTCACTTTACTGATGATTGAGAGCAGACCAATGGGGCAGTAATTAGCCAGGTTGGATTTGTCCTGCTTTTTATGTACAGGATATACATTGCTGGATAGATTCCAGTATTGTAACTGTACTGAAACAGCTTTGATAGGGGAGTACAAGTCTTCAGTACTATTGCTGGAATGTTGTCAGGGCCCGTAGCCTTTGCCGTATCCAGAGTCTCCAACCGTTTCTTGATATCACATGGAGTGAATTGAATTGGCTGAAGACTGGTATCTGTAATGCTGGGTACCACTGGAGGAGGCCGAGATGCATCATCCACTCAGCACTTCTGGCTGAAGATTGCTGCGAAAACTTCAGCCTTATCTTTTGCTCTGATGTGCTGGGCTCTTCCACCATTGAGGATGGGGATATTTGTGGATCCTCCTCCTCCATTGAGTTGTTTAATTGTCCACCACCATTTACGACTGAATGTGGCAGGACTGCAGAGCTTAGATCTGACCCATTGGTTGTGGGATCGCTTAGATCTGATTATCACTTGCTGCTTTCGCTGTTTGGTGTGCAAGTAGTCCTGTTTGGTAACTTCACCAGGTTGATACCTCATCTTCAGGTATGCCTGGTACTGCTCCTGGCATGCCCTCCTGCAATCTCCATTGAACCAGGGTTGATCCTCTGGCTTGATGGTAATGGTTGAGTGGGGGATATGCCAGACCATGAGGTTATAGATTGTTGGAGTACAATTCTGCTGCTGTTGATGACCCACAGCATCTCATGGACGCCCAGTCTTGAGTTGCTAGATCTGTTCGAGGTCTGTCCATTTAGCACGGTGATAGTGCCACAGAACATGATGGAGGTTATTCTCAACGTGAAGGCATTCACACAGGTGGTTAGGGTCTGGAATGCACAGTCTGAAAGTGTGGGAGAGGCAAGTTCATTTGAATTTTAGAAAACAGAGAGGAGGAACAATGGTAGCTTTGACAATAAGATAAACCCAAGGTAACAGATGGAACAAAGAATTTTACAAATTAAAAGACAGGGAGTTTTGTACAAACTCACAGAAGCAGGGATCTGTAAGAGGCAGTCTGATAAGTTTGTAGTTTAGTAAGAATTGGAAGTATGATCCCACAATACAATCTACATTTAACATTCAGAGATTTGGTTGAATTCCTATAGATCAGGAACAGAAGGCTCCTTCCTGTTGACAAGGGCAACTGAATGACAAAAGGATAAGCAGAGGTCACCAGCTTGAATACAAGAAAATGAACAATGGCAGCTTCGCAAATAAGTGAACGTAGATAATGATGAAGAACAGTCAAATGAATTCTTATGTCCAAGGATAAAGGGGAGAAGTTCAGAGACATCATGTTAACCTTAGGAATTCAAACAAGATTCTTGAGTTGGGAAAATTATTTCAGTCTTATCAGTAGAATTTGAATTGATGTCTTATTAAGTAAAGTGGTGTAGAAATAGAGTAGGGACAGTGAATTTCATCTCAAAAGAAATCCAGAATCTGGACAATATCCAGGCTTGGGCTGACAAGTCACAAGTAACATTCACGCCTCACAAATGCCAGGCTACGGCCATCATCAATAAGAGACAATCTAACCACCATCCCCTGACATTCAACTGTGTTACCATCACTGAATCTGCATCCTCACCCCACCCCAAATTCCACAATCAACATCCTGGGAGTTATCATTGACCAGAAACCCAACTAGACTCACCACATAAACACAATGGCTACTTGAGTAGGTCAGAAACTGGGAATACTGCAGCGAGTAACTAAGCTCCTGACTCCTCCCCAAAGCCTGTCCACCATCTACAAGGCACAACTCAGGAGCGTGAGGGAATACTCCCCACTTACCAGGATGGGGGCAGCTCCAACAACACTCAAGAAGCTCGAAACCATCCAGGATAAAGCAGCCCGCTTGGTTGGCACCACATCCACAAACATCCACTCCCTCCACCACCGACGCTCAGTAGCAGCAGTGTGTACTATCTACAAGATGCACTGCAGCAACTCAGCGAAGATCCTTAGACAGCACCTTCCAAACCCAGGATCACTTCCATCGAGAAGGACAAGGGCAGCAGATACATGGGAATACCAGCCCCTGCAAGTTCCCCTTCAAGCCACTCACATCATTCATACTTAACTTTTTATCAGAACTGACGTTATGAATTTTATAGCAATTAGTAGGAATTAGCATCTTTTTGGATCTCCTGTAATAACTGTGAAGATTGGAATGTAAATGAATGAGATGCATTGCAAGATCCCAAAGACTATTGATAAAGATGTGCGGTAAACATCATGAGATAATGAGGGAACATAGGGCTGCCCATCATTGATCGTGTATCACAGGATTGGATGTGTCGGTCAGAGGGGATGTGGCAAGTGCTGATGTCACTGTTGCATATAACCATTATTATGTGGAATTCATAAATATTATGTACTTTATTGGGATAGTTAGAGTGTCCTGAAGACCTCCCCTCTGATCTGAACCTGTAGTTAAGAAGGCAACTGGGCCCAATGTGAAAGCCAGATTTGGAGCGGTCTCTGGCCGCTCCCAAGATTTGTGCTACGAAACACAGGACTCAGACTCCTCTTCTAAATCCCTCTCCAACAACGTCAACCCAGAGGCTCAGGCTAGAGCTTTGGGGATAGGGGTCCAAATCCCACCATGACTACTTTTTAAAACAGTTGTTCTAGGAATTTAGCAATCTTGGCTTAGATAAAAGAGCAGTGAGGTCATGTTGGAGCTGTATAGAACTTCGGTTTAGGCCCCAGCTAGAGTGCCTTGTGCAGTTCTGGTCCCCACGCTATAGGAAGGACGTGATTGCACTGGAGGGTGTGCAGAGGAGATTCACCAGGATGTTCCCTGGAATGGAACGTTTCAGCGATGAACAGCTCAGGTTGTAAGCGATGAACAGCTCAGGTTGTTTTCTTTAGAGCAGAGAAGGTTGAGAGGGGACCTGATAGAGATTATGAGGGGCATGGACAGGGTGGTAGAAATGGACGATAACAAGGGGGCATAATTTTAAAATGAAAGGTTTAGAAGGGAATTGAGAAAAAATGTCTTTTCAGCTGGGTGTGTGGAGGTCTGGAATGCACTGCCTGGGAGGGTAGTTGAGGCGGGAAACCCTACAACCTTTAAAAATTACTTGGATGAGCATTTGACATGTCATAACATTCAAGGCAATGGGCCAAGTGCTGAAAAGTGAGACTAGTGCGGATTTAGAGCAATTTTGGTTTGTTGGTGCAGACCCGATGGGCTGAAGGCCCACTTCTGTACTGTATGACTCTGGGATGTGGGTGTCAAAGACTGGACCAACATTTGTTGCCCAATCCTAGTTCCCCGAGTGATTTACTTGGCTTTTTGAGGGGATAGGTAGGGACAAACCACATCACTATGAATGGCAGATTTTCCCACCCTGAAGGGCGTTAATGAATCAGATGGGGCATTTGTGACAGTCGACAATAGTTCTATGGTCACCACTTTGCTAATTTTTTGTTTCAGATATTTATTGAATTCAAGTTTCACCATTTGCCAATGCTAGGATTCAAACCCACCTTCCCAGAATATTATTCTTGGGTAAATTTTCGGGAAGGAAATCTGCCTTCTTTACCTGGTCTGGCCTACGCGTGACTCCAGACGCATTGCAGTGCAGTTGACATATTGGCAGAGGAGGGACAGTGGTTAGCGCTGCTGCCTCACAGCACCAGGGACCTGGGTTCAATTCCACCCTTGGGTGTCTGTCTATGTGGAGCTTGCATGTTTCCCCCATGTGTCTGCATAGGTTTGCTCTGGGTGCTCTGGTTTCCTTCCACAGTCCAAAGATGTGCAGGTTAGGTGGAGTGACCGTGCTTAAATTGTTCCACAGTGTCCGGGGATGAGCTAGCTACGTGGATTAGTTATGGGAAATTCAGGTATAGGTTAGGGGTTGGTGTGGACTCAATGGCCTGAATGACCTGCTTCCACACTGCGAGGATTATGACTTCTAACTGCCCTCTAGAATGGTTGAACAAGCCATTTAATTTAAAGGGAAGTTAGGAAAGGGCAATAACTGCTGACCCAGATGTGTCACCCAAATCCTTTGAAAACAAGACCATAATGTTATGAGAATAGGATGGTGTCCACAAATGCAATTGTGCATTTATTTTATAAAGTGTATTCTATACACACCTATATGGAAATATCACCACTTTCACGCACAATAGAAGGAAGATACGAATTGGAAAAATAAAGGAGAGGTGGACTGAGGGCATGATACAAAGATAAATGGAAAAAGCGAGCAGACAGGACAAAATCAGAGGGAAAGAGTTCAAGATAGTCAGAAAGAGCTAGAAAGTGTATGTGTGTGAGAGAGAAATTGGCAAAGAATGACAGCGAGTGAAAAGAGAGAGGAGCGAGGGAAAGGGGTTGGAGAACCAGAGAGAGAGACAGAGAGAGAGAATGGAAAGAGGGAGAGAGAAAGGAAGTGGGAGAGTCAGAGAGAAATGAAGTGGAAGAATCAGAGGCAGAAAAAGAAAGGGGAGATAGAGAAAGTCGGAGGGAGAGAGAGAAGATGGGAAATTTGGAGACAGGAGGAAGAGTCAGAAAGGGGAGGGGGTGGGGAAGGAAGAGAAAGAATCAGTGAAAGAGAGGAGGGAGAAAGAAAAAGGAAAGAGATAAAGAGAATCAGGAGAGAGAGAGACTAGTGGGAGGAACAGAGAGATATAGGAGTAGAGAGAGAATAGACAAATGAAGTGGGTAAGGGAGAGGGGTGAAATAAACACTGACAACAGAGTCCAGGGGAAAACAGAGGGAGACAACCAGGTGGCGAAACAAAGAGGGTCTAGGCCCGAAACGTCAAGCTTTTCTGCTCCTATGATGCTGCTTGGCCTGCTGTGTTCATCCAGCTCCACACCTTGTTATCTCGGATTCTCCAGCATCTGCAGTACCTACTTTCTCTGGCGAAACAGAGAGGGCAGGTTCAGAAGTCAGTTGGAGACACAGCAGGAATTCCCAGTGTGGAGTCACTCACTGAAACTGCGGGGGGAGGGGGGGTGGTGGAGGGTGTGTGTGGAGCGTTTCAGCCCAGGACACCGCAAACAGCTGAGCCTCACCACCCGGCCCAACTCATCTCCACTCCCACCCCCACCAATGTCCTGTTTTCTCTCGCCCACCCTTCCTCTCTCTCACTCCACCCACCCGTCCTCTCTCTCTCTCTTTCCCCACCTATCCTCTTTTTCTCGCTCCCTCACCCCCCTTTTCTCTCCCCCTCCTCACCCGTTCACCCCTCTCTCTCTTTTCCCCATCTATCCTCTTTTTCTCTCTCCCTCACCCCCCCCTTCTCTCCCCACCCCACCTCACCCGTTCCCCTCTCCCCTTTCTCTCTCTTCCCCCCTCCAGCCTAACAATTTCATCTGAGCCGGAGCTGCGAGTGGTATCGTCTCTAGGAATCTGTCAGAGAGAGAAGAGCGAAAGCGAGAAAGACAGGGAGACTGAGAGAGAGAGACATTGAGAGAGTCAAAGAGGGACAGGGACAGAGAGACATAGAGAGAGAGAGTCAAAGAGGGACAGGGATAGAGAGAGAGAGTCAAAGAGGGACAGGGACAGAGAGAGAGAGACATAGAGAGAGACAGTCAAAGAGGGACAGGGACGAGAGAGAGAGAGAGGGAGTCAAAGAGGGACAGGGACGAGAGAGAGAGACAGAGAGAGAGAGAGTCAAAGAGGGACCGTGACAGTGACAGAGAGAGATACAGACAGAGAGAGGGAGACGTATAAGACCAGACTAACCAACGCTATGTCTTAATTCTCAAACTGACCGGCCCCATCAGTTTCACCTTAAACTGACCAGTCGGTTCTGACCATCCTGTGACTGACCCACGGCTGTTGATTTCACCAAGAAACTGACCGGACCTTCCTATTTCAGCTCAACTGACACCTACACCTTCCATTTCATCCCTGAAACTGACCACAGCCCAGTTCCTAAATCCACCACTGGAGCCGCAGCCCCCACCGCAGGGACACCGAGAGGAGACAGACACCCCCCGGAGGAGGTGGGGGGACGGTGTCAGTGACCATCATCATGTTTAACGAGTCTAGCTTCTCCCGGGACTATCTCCTCCAGACCTACCGCACCTTCAACGAGTCCGCCTTCAGCAACACATCCCTGGAGATCCTGAGGAATATGATCTACTCAGTCCGGCACGGCACTGGCTCTCAGAGCGTGACAGTCAGGGGATTCCTAATCGGGGTTTACACACTCACCATCACCATCTCCCTCTTCGGAAATCTCCTCGTGTGCCAGGTAGTGCTAAAGAACAAGAGGGTCAACACAGCGACCAGCCTCTTCATCGCCAACCTGGCTGTAGCGGACTTGATGATAACCCTGCTCAACACTCCCTTCACTGTGGTAGGTTGGATTCCATTCACTATCTGACTGGTTCACGGCTGAATTTGGGAGTGGGGGGGGGTTAGGAGTTTCCCCGTACCCTAACTCTAAACCCCACACCCAACACCCTACATTCATTTCCCTACACCCAACACCCTACCCCAGCTCCCTACCTCCAACCCCTTCCTCCAACCCCATTCCTTCTAAAACCCTACCTCCAACTCCCAACTTCCTACCTCCAACCCCCTTCCTCCAACACTCTAGCCCCAACTCCCTACCTCCAACCCTTTCCTTCCAACTCCCTACCTCCAACTCCCTACACCCAACACCCTACATCCATTTCCCTGCCTCCAACCTGCTTCCTCCAACACCCACACTCACCTCCCCACACCAACGTCTTGCACACTCTCCACCCTACACTCACCTCCCCCAAAACCCCTCCCCAACACCCACCTCTCCCACACAATCTTCCCTATCCCCTACACCATATATCCAGCTCCCTCTATCCTACTCCCTACACCCAATCCTCTATTCCCTACACTTCATTATATCCCTCCATACTTCCTGCCCCCTCCCCTGTCGGCCCAGTCACCTCGCTCGGATGTTAGTCACTCCTCCCTCTCTTTCCCCCTCCCCCCACCCCAACTTTCAGAGAGATGGGGAGGAAAGGCTGTATTTGTGTGGCATACCTTCAGGAGCCCTTACCCCAACCCCCAAGCTTTTGCAAATGGAGGAAACTGCCTTAGAGATACTGATCTGTCGTACAGTGAGATCCCATGAGCAGCATCGAGATAAAAGGTCCCACATATGCAGGCCAGGACACTGGGGACAGCGGACGGACAATGTGGATCTGGGATGGTGTTTCGGGGAATCCTCAGCTCCCTGCTTAATCCCAGAACATTTTCAATTGTGGGAGATTCACACAACATGATGTATGAAAGTAAAGAACTTTACTTTGTATCTAACCCCGTGCTGTTCCTGTCCTGGGAGTGTTTGATGGGGGACAGTGTAGCGGGAGCTTTACTCTGTTTCAAACCCCATGCTGTCCCTGAAGGGTTTAGGCCCGAAACGTCAAGTTTTCCTGCTCCTATGATGCTGCTTGACCTGCTGTGTTCATCCAGCCCCATGCTTGTTATCTCTGTCCCTGTCCTGGGTGTGTTTGATGGGGGACAGTGTACAGGGAGCTTCACTCTGTTTCTAACCCCATGCTGTCTCTGTCCTGGGAGTGTTTGATGGGGGAATGGAGTAGAGGGAGCTTTACACTGTATCTAACAGATACATTACCTCTAACCCTCTTCAGGTACCATGCTCTGAAGATGGCATTGTTGACCATGCATTTTGGTCCATGGCTACGTTGTGAAGTTTTGCTGTGGTTAACCGGTTGGTACTGTAACTCTCCCTAGCGGGCAGACTGGGCATGTTATCAAGGCACCTCGCATGGCCACCAAGCTGGGGAGCTGCCATGTTGGAATTCATCCTCCTCCAGAGAGTCACGGTGTTGATAAAGCCTTTAATTCTTTAGCCAGTCGGAAGAACATTAGTTTCAGAGCAGTTCCAATACTCTACTCTCCTGTGCCCCTCCACGCTCATTTTTCAAGTGAACCCTTTAACCCCTGCCTTCTGTTCAAGGCCCAATCCAGAGCGTGCAGTTGATAAACGAGGCTGACACTCCCACAGATGTACTGCAGGAGGCGCTGAGCTGTCCTCCAGCTGAGATGTTCAACCTGCTCTCCCCTCTTAAGTGCAAAGGATCTGCCTTACTCCGACAGAGAGCATGGATTTCTCCCAGTCGCAACACAGATTATGGCACTTTGTATCCTGCTTTGCTGCTTGTGGGATCTTGCTGTGCACAGCCTGGCCACCGCGGCCCTCGCATTTGCGCTTCAATTCCGTTCGGCTGCGAAGAACTCTGCGAGGTTCTACGGTTCTGGAAGGTGCTACCTAAATGCAAAGTCTTTCCTTCACTCCTAAACGTGCCAAAACGATCACAGATTGACCTCTACCGCGGTGGTAGCGTCTCAACCTCTGATCCTAAGAGGCTCCGGTTTAAATCCCACCTGCTCCAGAGAGTGTGTTTTACCATCTTTGAATAGATTGCATACAGAAAGTGGATTCACCTTGCTTAAGGCACGGTGGCTCAGTGGTTAGCATTGCTGCACTGAGGACCTGGGTTCAATTCCAGCCTTGGGTGGAGTTTGTAGGTTCTTCCTGTGTCTGCTTAGGTTTCCACAGGGTGGCCTGGCTTCCTCCCTCAGCCCACAGATGTGCAAATTAGGTGGATTGGTCATCCTGTAGTGTTTAGGGAAGTTGTGGGGGAATGGGTGTGGACTTGTTGGGCTGAATGGCCTTTCCCCATACTGTGGTGATTCTACAATGGAAGCTTTTTTGGGGTTGGGCCGGGGTAGGGAGGTCTCTCAGGTTACAGGGTGGGTGCGAGACGGGGAGGTAGTGCAACCTCCACCATTGAGCTGTATTGTCGTCTATTAGGTCCGTTTTGTGAACAGCACCTGGGTCTTCGGCAAGGCCATGTGCCACATCAGTCGTTTCGCTCAGTACTGCTCACTCCACGTCTCCGCGCTCACGCTGATGGCCATCGCCCTCGACAGGTACCAGGTAGGTCTGCCGTGCTTTCATGTGCCTGGCTCCCCTCCCTTCAGTACTCGAGCCCTCGTGTCCAGCCACTCTCTCCCGAACTCAGGCACTGTGCCTGTTCTGGCGAATTGGGGAATTTGAGTGGAGGCTCCCCAGAGATTTCCAACATTCATTGATGTAACTCCACCAAGTATGGCCTGGGAGCCAGCAACCGTAAATAGGCACCATAGCAGCCATCAAAAACCTAACTATCCTTGACGTTCAAGGGGAATATGCTACCCAGCCTTGTCTGGGATGCATGGGTACCTGATCCTGCCTCCCCAGTCCAACTCACATGTAACTCCATCCTCTCTTCACTCTGATCTTTCCCGCACTTTTGTTGCGGGGGATTATGCACCACCTTCCCTCAACCAAATCAATCATCATGTTCCATATTCCCTGACTCCCTCACCTTCCAGCTTCCACCAGCTGTAATCTGTAGTGCTCCATCCAACGTCTCCCTGTGCAAGTGAGCTCCACAATCTCCCCATTCTTTGGGTGAAGATGATTCTCCTGATTACCCAATTAGATTCATTATTGGTGGTGTCCCAACTTTCCTCTTCAACAGGAGAGGCAAGACAGAAAAATAGAAAAGAGCAGTAGGCCCTTTGAAGCTGAATTACCATTCAATATCATCATGGCTGACTGTGCAATTTCAGTCTCCCTCTCCCATTTTCTCTCCATACCCCTTGATCCCTTTAGTTGCAAGGGCCATGTCCAGCTCCCTCTTGAATATATCTAATGATCTGGCCCCCAACAGCTTCCTGTGGTAGAGAATTCTACAGGCTCACAACTCTCTGAGTGAAGAACTTCTTCCTCATCTCTGTCCTGAATGGCTTACCCTTTATTCTTAGACTGTGACCTCTAATTTTGGACTTCTCCAACATCAGGAACAATCTTCCTGCATCTAGCCTGTCCAGTCCCATCAGGATTTTATACGTTTCTGTGAGACCCTCCCCAATTCTTCTAAACTCCAGCGAGTACAAGCCCAGTCAATCCAATCTTTCATCATACGTCAGTCCTGCCATCCCAGGAATCAGTCTGGTGAACCTACACTAGACTCCATCCTCAGACGAGGAGAACAAAACTGCACACAATACTCAAGGTGTGGCCTCACCAAGGTCCTGCATCATTGCAGTGAGAGACATTTCCTCTGTCTCTGATCTTTCAGAAATCTTCCATTATTTTCCTGACATTGATTAAGTCATCCCTCAGCCTTCCCTTTTCAAGAGAATTAGAGTCCCAGATTGTCTATCTTTTTCTGATATCCTTTCCAGATATATTTCCTGTTGCTATAGAGTCATACAGGAAGGAAATAGACCAGTCCATGCCAACCCATAATCCCAAACTAAATTAGTCCCACTTTAACCCCTTAACACCTTGTGAGAGCACTGATGCCCCAAGGATGGCAGGGTTTCAAGAGGTTGGGCCACTTTCTGGGGCCATTAGGGGAACCATGGTGGTTCAGTGGTGATGTTATAATGGTGATTTACACTCCTGTGTACTAGGCAAATCACTCTTGAAGACGTGTGTTCAAATCCCACCCTGTGGTGTTTGCATCTACTTTGTGTGAAATATAAAGCCAGTCTCAGTCAAGGTGACCAGGAAATTATTACTAGTTGTCATAAAAACCCATTGGTTCACCAGCAAAACCTGCTGTCCTTACCCTGTCTGGCCTAAGCGTGACCCACAGTTTGGGGGTTCGCTCTGAAATGGTCACCAGGGCAATGATAAATGAGCAAATTAATGTTACCCCATTCCCAGTAGATGATTCAATTCCATTAAAGAATTTAAAAGAAAAGAAATTGAAGCCTGATTTCCAAAACGAGACCACAGTCCTCACAAGGAGAATGCCCTATCCTTTTCACCCACTCCCGAACCAGGGCCTTTGAAGTTCTATAGTCATGTACAGGAGGCTGTTCAGTCCATCGAATCCATGCTGTCTCACCTCTAGGATAGATTGCCAAATCATTTTTTATGATTTAAGTACCCAGTCTAATTAATGCTTCAAAATCTCCCCACCCCCAACCGCATCCCAAAACCAGCCCAGCTCGTCCCCGCCTCCCTAACCTGTTCTTCCTCTCACCTATCCCCTCCTCCCACCTTAAGCCGCACCCCCATCTCCTACCTACTAGCCTCATCCTGCCCCCTTGACCTGTCTGTCCTCCCTGGACTGACCTATCTCCTCCCTACCTCCCTACCTGCACTCACCTTTACTGGCTCCATCCCCGCCTCTTTGACTTGTCTGTCTCCTCTCCACCTATCCTCTCCTATCCGCCTCCCCATCTCTCCTTATTTATTTCAGAACCCTCTTCCCCTCCCCCATTTCTGATGAAGGGCCTAGGCCCGAAACGTCAAGCTTTCCTGCTCCTATGATGCTGCTTGGCCTGCTGTGTTCATCCGGCTCCAAACCTTGTTATCTCGAATGCTCTGGGTAGGGCTGTTTTCAAAATCCACCATGATATCTGGAGGAATTTAAGCTCAACTAATAGTCATGGAATGTGGACGTAACTGGCTGGGCCTGCATTTATTCCCAATCCCTCATTGTCCAGGGGGCAGTTTTGTGTCAATCTCATTGCTGTGGGTCTGGAGTCACATGCATCATAGAATCACCACACTGTGGAAATAGGCCTTTCGGCCCATCGCAAACCTCTGAAGGGCATCCCATTCAGACCCACCCCTTATCCTATCCCTGCATTTCCCATGGCTAATCCACCCAAGCCTGCACATCCCTGGATACTGCAGGGCAATTTAACATGGCCAATTCAGCTAATTTGCACATCTTTGGACTGTGGGAGGAAACCGGAGCGCCCAGAGGAAGCCCACACAGTCACAGGGAGAATGCGCAAACTCTTCACAGTCGCCCGAGGGAGGGATTGAGCCTGGGTCCCTGGCATCATGAGGCACCAGTGGTAACCACTGAGCTACCGTGCTGCCCAACATGTAGGGCACACTGGGTAAGGATGGCAGATTTCCTTCCCTAAAATGAGCCAGATGGGTTGTTATGACAATCAAAGATGGTCCTTCATTCCAGATTGTTATCAAATGGCACCGTTGGCCAAGAGGGGGATTTGACCTTGTATCTCCAAGACATTAGTGTATGGCTCTGGTGACATTGCAACTGTGCCAACACCTTCCCATAGCTTAAAAGGTTATCTCAAACAACAGTGACCGTGAATTTGTCATGAAAGCTCTCCCTAATACCCTTCAGGGAACAAAATATGCCATCCTTACCAGCCTGGCTTACATATGTCTCCAGACCCTATGATGTAGTTGACTCTGAAATGGCGAAACGGTCCACTCAGTTCGAAAGCAACGAGAGACGAGCAACAAATGCTGGTCTCGTCTGCTTCCCAGACTGACACAGCCCAGGTATGCTGTGACAGGGGAAGAGCTGAGGAGCCTTTGTCTTAGCTGAGGAAGTCGTTTTGAACTGGTAACAGCAACATGGACTCATTGAAACACAGTGCGCGCACGGTGTGTCACAGGCTGAGCCAGGCATGAGTCACTGCATTAGGTTCAGTGAAAGTTTCAGTGGGCCTCTGTAATTACATAGCTGTCGGTGTTTGTTTTCAGGCCATTATGCATCCCCTGAAGCCTCGCATGTCAGTGCCTCGAGGTATCATCTGCGTCATCGGTATCTGGGTCCTGGCCTCCTGCTTCTCACTGCCCCACGCTATTTACCAGAGGCTCTTCCGCTTTGTGTACAGGTATGATGACGCGCCAAGCCGCGCTGTACAGGAGCACAGAAAACGACAGAAGGTAGAGTCACACAGAACAGACCCTTCGGCCCATCGAGGCTGAGACTAAACCCTCCACTTTCCAGGCAATGGCCTCAGAGTTTGGCTGCAAGAGATGACGGGCCCACTCCTCCACAGGTCAGCTGGTCGGTCATCATGGTCCCGTGAGCATTATGAGCAGGAATAGGCCGTTTGGCCCCTCTAAACCTGCACCACTTCTCGATGAGAGTGTGGCCGATCTCATTTTAGCCTTGAAGCTCACTCCCACCAACCTCTTACAGCATTTGATGCATGAGTAAGTCAAGAATCTAACTGCCTCTGCCCCAAATCCACCACCCTAGGGTGGGGTGGGAGATTTCCAAAGATTCTTGGCCTTCAGAGAGGAAAGAAATCTCTGCTGTAATACTCTATTCCCCATTCTTGTCTATTATCCTGATGGACTTATGTGGAATCATAGAATCCCTACAGTGGGGAAGCAGGCCATTTGGCCCATCAAGGACCCTCTGAAGTGCATCCCACCTCATCCCTATAACCTTGCATTTCCCATGGCTGACCCCCTACCTGGACACTTTAGCATGGCCAATCCATCCTAACCTGCTCAGCTTTGGGCTGTCGAAGGAAACCAGAGCACACAGAAGAAATCCATGCAGACACGGAGAGAATGTATAAACCCCACACAGTCACCAGAGGGTGGATTTGAACCCAGGTCCTTTGTGCTGTGAGGTGGCGGTGCTGACAACTGTGCTACCGTGCCATCTAGCTATGGGCTGTGTGGTGAAAAGTATGATCTGCCTGAATAGCATGCAAAACACTATTTTTCACCGTATCTCAGTGCATGTGACAATAATAGATCAAATCAAATCAAATTAAAAACTTCAAGCTTGAAGTCTAATTACTCAAACATCTTGGAACTCATATTAGCATAACATGTTGGTTGGCAGATAAATGCTAACTCAGGAAGAGAAGTCAAGGCTGGGATTTTTTTCCCTGGAACATGGGAGGCTGAGGGGTGACCTTACAGACGTTTATAAAATCATGAGGGGCCTGGATAGGATGAATAGCTAAGGTCTTTTCCCCCAGGGTAAGGGAGTCCAAAGCTAGAGGGCATAGGTTTAAGTTGAGAGGGGAAAGATTTAAAGGGATCCTAAGGGGCAACTTTTTCACTCACAGGGTGGTGTGTGTATGGAATGAGCTGCCAGAGGAAGTGGTGGAGGCTGGTACAATTATAATATTTAAAAGCCATTTGGACAGGTACATGGATAGGAAGGGTTTACAGGGTTATGGGCCAAACACAGGCAAATGTGAATAGTTTAGTTTGGGAAGTCTGGTCGGCATAGACGAGTTGGACCAAAGGGTCTATTTCTGTGCTGAATGACTCTATGACTCTGAATCAAATCAAATCAAAGGGATAGAGCCATGATCTTTGAAACACTGTCCTTTAGTTCTAGTCTGTCTCAGAATTGGAAACAAGTTCTCACCTTCAATCCTGAGGATCCCGTAGGTCTCAATAAGATCACCTCTCATTCTTTGAGAGACAGAGCCAGTCTGTATCCTCTCAGGATAACTCCTCCCATCCTAGGTGCCAGTCAAACATACGTTCTCTGAACCCCTTCTAACATACCCAAGAGCAATTACAGTGTTTTTCTTACATCTATAAAAATAGGCTTGCACGTAGCTCTCAGAGAAAAGTAGAACTGAACTGGAATCTTTCTGTGTAATGTAGTTACAGCAGCCTTTGGGGATGTGATGATTGGGCTGATGGGAGTGGAGAGTGATTAAAAAATAGTAGTTTTCAGTTTACAGTTCTGAAGAAGGGTCACTGGATCCAAAATGTTAACTTTGCTTTCTCTCCACAGACCTGCTGAGTTTTTCCAGCAATTTCTGTTTTCATTACTGATTTCCAACATCTGCAGTTCTTCATTTTTGTCTTGTCTAGCTCTCAGTTTACCTGTTGGCTCAGATCTGCAGTGTGCAGATATCTGGTGGTGTGGGTGATGACAGAGAATTGATCTTCTAGCCCTTGCTAACTTGCCTCAGGTACTGCAAGAGTTAAATACACATGGAGGTGACAAGAGTCCTTGTCCATCTCATAGAATCCCTACAGTGTGGAAACAGGCCCTTTGGCCCAACAAGTCCACCCTGAACCTCAGAGCATCCCAGCCAGACCCATCCCCCTATAACCCACCTAATATACACCTCCCTGAACACTATGGGCAATTTAGCATGGCCAATCCACCTAACCTGCACATCTTTGGACTGTGGGAGGAAACCAGAGCACCTGGAGGAAGCCCACACAGGCACGGGGAGAATGTGCAAACTCCACACAGACAATTACCAGTGGTTGGAATTGAACCTGGGTGCCTGGCGCTGTGAGGCAGCAGTGCTAACCACTGTGTCACTGTGTCACCCCATGGCATCTATCCTCTCTCCTTTATTGGCTGAAACCTCAGACCTGGGTTCCTGACGCTGTCTTAATTCATAGATCCATACAGCGCAGAAAAGGACCTTCAGCCCATCGAGTCTGCACTAACATAACCAACGATAAAAGTGTGCTCATCCCAATTTCCTGCACTTGTCCCAAATCCTTGAATGTTATGACATTTGAAGTACTCATCAAAATTTTTTTAAAACGTTGTTAGGTTTCCAGCCTCCACTTGACGGTTCGAACTTCTTATGAACCTCCTCTGTACCCCCTCCAAGGCCAGCCCATCCTTTCTTAGATACGGGGCCCAAGCAGGTCACGATTTACCTAATGCTGTCTGACCCGAGCTTTACACAGACTCGGCAGTACATCACAGCTCTTGCGTTCCAGCCCTGTCAAAATGAGTGCCAACATTGTGTTTGCCTTCATAACTACCTCCTTCTGCACTGTAAACAATGCCGTTATCCTGGTACAGAGATGGTGGGATTCAGGGAGGCAGTTCCAGAACTTGGAAGCTGAAGGTACAGTGACCAGTGGTGGAAGGATTAACATTGAGAATCCATGAGAGGTTGGCATTGGAAGAGCATGAAGACCTCTCATTAGCTGGAGGAGGTTGTGGAGATATAGACGAGGAGACTTTGTGAGGATCTGCTTGGGAGGAAAGAAAATGATAAAGTCAAGCTGGTGCTGGAGACAGGAGAATTATCGAGAGCAGTGGAGGCGTGAGGGGTTGATGAGTGAATGAGACGTGCTCCGAGTTGAGATTTGGACAACCTTTTTACAGCACGTGGGAAAGTGGGCGTCTGCTAAAGATGGCCCTCAACTGAAGCAGCACAACGCATGAGGAAGCCAGTCAGCCCTTCGATCCTGACCCATCGTTTGATAAGGTCAGGTCAGATTGTGGTCTTAGCCAATTCCCATCATAGAGTCATAGAGTCATACAGCATGGAAACAGACCCTTTACTCCAACAAGTCCATGCCGACCATAATCCAAACTAAACTAGTCCCCACCTGCCTGCGCTTGGCCCAAATTCCTCCAAACCTTTCTTATTCATGTACTTATCCAAATGTCTTTTAAACATTGTAACTGTACCTGCATCCATCACTTCCTTGGGATGTCCACTCCACACACGAACCACCCTCTGTGTCAAAAAGTTGTCCCTCATGCCTTTATTAAATCTTTCTCCCACCTTAAAAATATGACCCCCTAGTCTTGAACTTCCCCACCCTAAGGAAAAGACACCTGCCATTCACCCTATCCATGCCCCTCATGATTTTATAAACTTCTATAATGTCATCCCTCAACCTCCTATGCTCCAGTGAAAAAAGTCCCAGTCTATCCATTCTCTCCGTGTAACTCAAATCCTCCAATCTCGGTAACATCCTCCCACAGTCCAAAGATGAGCAGGTTAGGTGGATTGGCCATGCTAAATTTCCCCTAGTGTTCAGGGATGTGTAGATTAGGTGGGTTATAGGGGGATGGGTCTGGGTGGGATGCTCTGAGGGTTGGTGTGGGCTTGTTGGGCCAAAGGGCCTGTTTCCACACTGTAGGGAATCTATGATTCTAAATCTTTTTTGCATCCTTTCCAGTTCAACAGCATCCTTCCTATAACGGGGCGACCAGAATTGTATTCAATGTTCCAAATGTGGCATTGACACATGGAAATTCCTCCATCCTTGCGATGGAGGTCAACATTTGCTTTCTTAATTTGCTGCCTGTTGAGTGTGATTCATGTACGAGGACCCTCTGCACTGCAGCATTCTGAAATCTCGCTCCTTTCAAATAACAATTGCAATGTGTAAAACCAATACAACTGCTCTTGAGAATGCCTAAAGCATGTCTTGCTGACCCATCTCGGAGAGAACTGTGCCCATTTGATTTCTAAATGGCAACGCGCGCAGGTGAAAGATTTCCAACATAGCCAAAGGAATAATCTTAAAAGCTTTTCTCATTTGTTTCAGAATTGAAGTCCGTACGAAAGCTGTGTTACCTACCAGCTGGAATGTGTTGCATCTCACTGACTTGTAAATTGTATATTGTAAGTTGAGTGCAGCTCATCCAGAGGGTGAGTGTGGCATTAGATTGAATACAGGAATGAAGTGTCTGCTGCCTACATTCTGTGCCTGTGACAAGAAACGCATCAGTCCTGGTTGTGCCCAGACTGGATTTGATCATGTTGTAGAACAGAGAGACCGAGAGGTTCAGGTATATAATTCTTTAAAGTTTGCATCATATGCAGACAGGGTGGTTAAGAAGGCATTTGGCACGTTTGCCTTCATTGCTCAGGCCTGTGAGTACAGGAGTCGGGACGTCATGTCAAGGTTGTACAGGATGTCGGTGAGGCCTCTTCTGGTGTACTGTGTCCAGTTCTGGTCACCCTGTTATAGGAAGGACATTAGAAGCTGGAGAGAGTTCAGAAGAGATCTTCCAGATGTTGCTGTGAATGGAGCATTTGAGTTATAAGAAGAGGCTGGGACTTTTCCCCCTGGAGTTTAGGAGGTTGAAGGGGACCTTATAGAGGTTTATAAAATCATGAGGGGTATAGATAAGGTGAATGTCCTTTCCCTCAGGTGGGGAATACAAGACAAGGGGCATATTTTTGAGGTGACAGGAGAAAGACATGAGGGGCAACGTTTTTACATAGAGAGTGGATTGTGTGTGGAATGAACTTCCAGAGGAAGTGGTGGATATGGATACAGTTACAACATTTAAAAGACATTTGGATAAAAACATGAATAAGAAATGTTTGGAGGGATATGGGCCAAGCAAGGGCAGGTGGGGATTAGTTTCGTTTGGGATTATGGTCGGCATGGACATAGGCAGTGGAGTGAAGAGTCTGTTTCCGTGCTGTATGACTCAATGATTCTATAACTGATGAGTGTTTTATGACTGACCTCTGGTCTGCAGGCACTCTTATGTGCACTGCTTTCACCCAGTTCAGCAGTAGGCTCCTTGTTAACTTCTGATTCCAACTCCTGCACCTGATAGTGAGCCATCCATGCCATTCAAGTGGAGTCAAGGATGAAATAACTCCACAGAGGCTGGTATCCCATCATGAAGTCATCTTTTATTTAAGTGTGCATAGCACTTGACACTGGTCTGGCTTCCTCAGAGCCAGCTCTCAGAGTGAACAGAACTTTTGACCCTCCTGGTTATATATATTTTTCGTTTCCTCTTTTTAAATTTTTTTTTAAAAACCCCTACACTAATGCTGTGCAGCAGTAGTGCTTATTTTCCCCGGTACCCTCGTTTTGCGTGTGCAGGCGTGAGACGTAGTAAAAAAATAGAAATCAGCTGTGCAAATAATTTTACTAACACACCACCAACAGGAAAAGCACCCTCGTGACCAAAGCATCGGTATCAAGCAGAGTCCCTAGGGGCAATGCCTATGTGAAAAAAAATGTAAGAGGGAACGTAGGGATCAAATCAAAATAGAGGAAACAAAGCAATCCACACTCCACACCTCTCCCGGAAGGCATCTATGCTCCTGTTTATATCTGTCAGCCAGGGCTCCCAGATTGGACCAGATTTACAGCCCCAATTAGGAAACTCATATTCCATGAGGTCCATCTGGCTGACCTCGTTACAATCACTACAGAGGAGTGTTGGGAAGGCAATAAACCTGTCTGCCTTCACAAGTGGCTTGTTCCTGAACTAGTCAGCCTGTTCCCTCACAGAGATTTATAAAATCACGAGAGGCACAGATAAGGTGAATAGCCAAGGTCTTTTCCCCAGGGTAGGGGAGTCCAAAACTAGAGGGTATAGGTTTAAGGTGCAAGGGGACCTAAGGGGCAACTTTTTCACGCAGAGGGTGGTGCGTGTATGGAATGAGCTGCCAAAGGACATGGTGGAGGCTGGTACAATTACAACATTGAAAAGACATTTGGACAGGTACATGAAAAGGAAGGGTTTAGAGGGATGTGGGCCAAACGCAAATGAGACTAGCTCAGTTTCAGCAACCTGGTCAACGTGGATGCGTTGGACTGAAGGATCTGTTTCCACGGTGAATAACTCTACGACTCTAAGTGGGTTGGGGTCTGGAATGTGCTGCCTGAGAGGGTGGGGGAGGCAGAAAGAAGGAAGTGGGTGATTATCTGAAAGGAAGACTGTGCAGAATTACAGGGAGAAGATGGGGGAGTGCTATCATATTTGATTACACTTGTCCGATGATAGGTCCTTGTACAGAGGTTGACTGCTTTAAGCTGTAAGTGGAGCTATCAAATACAGCAACTCCCTCATGGCTCTCAGGGAGAAAATTCTAGAACGATCTGGGAAGCCCCGCAAGAGACCGCATGAATGATGAAACTTTCCTGAAGTTCTAAGATGTGTAGAAACATAAGATAGGCAGCAAATCCCAACCCAAACACAATGGGATTTACCAAAAAAAAACCAAAAGCAGAAGCTCAGCAGGTCTGGCGGTGTCTGTGGAGAGAGAGAAACAAGGCTAACATTTTTGAGTCTAGTTCCGAAGAAGACATTGACTGTGTTTCTCTCTTCACCAGTCCTGCTGAGTTTCTCCAACAATTACAACTCTCGTTTCAGATTTCCAGCATCGGCCGCACTATTTTAAGCATCAGTACAGGGCGCGCCGTATCGTCTGGACAGTCAGCGCAGGAGATGATTGCGCCTGTGATTCTCTGAATGAAGACATTTCTCTTCCTTTCAGTCCTTGACTATTGTCCGTTTGCCAATCCTAGGGAGATGACAGTCCGAAGCCTTTGCGTTCCCGCTTTCCCGCAGCCGTCTGACGTGTTCTGGAAGTACTTGGACCTGGCTACCTTCGGTCTACTGTATGCTCTGCCACTGTTGGCCATCACCATAGCCTACACCGCAGTCGCCAAGAAACTGTGGCTGAGGAACGCCATCGGGAACATCACCATGGAGCAGTATGTTGTCCAGCGCCACAAGAAGAAGAAGACCATCAAGATGATGCTGCTGGTGGTGGTGGTCTTTGCCGTCTGCTGGTCACCCCTCAACTGCTACGTGGTACTCATATCCAGCCAACTTGTCCAGAGCAGCAACGTTCTCTATTTCACCTTCCACTGGCTTGCCACCAGCAGTACTTGCTACAACCCCTTCATCTACTGTTGGCTCAACGACCGCTTTCGCTCTGAGTTGAAGGCCCTGGCCGGCAGGTGCTGCGGGCCGAGGAGCTCGGAAGGCAAGGTGGCACCCCCTGCTTCCAACAGGGCCATTCGGAGGGCCTGGCCAGATGCCCAGAGCTGCTGCGATCCTCAACCTCCCAACACAGTGATGAGATCTAACCTGCCTGGCCTGGTGGACAATAGTGGAGGCGTAAGTGTATGTTTTAACCAATGGGTGTGTTCCCAGTGTTCCTCAGTCACTTTATGTGTAGAAGAGTCAGGAGACGGACTTCAGGAAGTCACTCCACAGCACCACCTGCTGGCCAGAGCCCAGGGCTACACCGTTACTGTTTACATACAAAGGTTCTCGTTTTGAACCATTTACGCGGGCAGGGTGGGAATTTCCTCTCCCTGGATGTGGAGAGAAGAGGAAATAATTGGGCGGGTTGCCCCGGGTACGTTGCTTGCATCCCATCACAGTGAATTTGCCGAAGAAAAGGCCCAAACGACCCCTCACCAATTGTAAGGACCCGAAGTGGTCAATCAATGGCCACTTGAAAAACCTCAAACACCACCTCCTCTCCCGATTGCCCCCGTTCCCAGCAGGAAAGGAAGACTGGGAATCCATGGCAACCTGCCTGAGGGATTGGAGAGGCCTCCGAATGCCCCATTCGGGGGGCAGTAAGAGGCATGGATGATGGTCAAGGCTGTAGTCTTGGAAAGAAAAACCCCTCCTCTTACCCCTAATGCCCCAGACCCTGTGTCTTTCATGAGAGAAAAATAAACATTCATTATTTTGCTACTGAATCCCAGCTCCCCACGAGGTGCGCATCAGTATGACTCTGTTTAATATAACAGGGTTTCTCAACCATTTTCCTACCAAGCCACGTTAAAGAATATCACAGATTACTGGAATACAATTTAAGTACGAATTTTCTGTGTAAAAATTAGTTAATGAGCACACAGACTTTTAATTGTTTTATGTTTCAGTTAATGTGAAACTTGTTGCTGTTAATGAGTGATAATTCCGCTTAAACGTTAAGGTAGTTTTGACAAAAGTAGGCACAAAAGTGTAAATGATTAATCCAAAGGTCAACCAATGTAAGCAGGGAGCAAGTCTGGGAGGAAAATGGACAGGGTGGTTAAGAAGGCATTTAGCACGCTTGCCTTCATTGCTCAGACCTTTGAGTATAGGAGTTGGGACGTCATGTTGAGGTTGTACAGGACATTGGTGAGGCCTCTTCTGGAGTATTGTGTCCAGTTCTGGTCACCCTGTTATAGAAAGGGTGTTATTAAGCTGGAGAGAGTTCAGAAAAGATTTACCAGGATGTTTCCGGGACTGGAAGGTTTGAGTTATAAGGAGAGGCTGGATAGGCTGGTACATTTTTCACTGGAGTGTAGGAGGTTGAGAGGTGACCTTATAGATCTGCGAGAGTGATGCAGTCCTGATAGAGTGATGCAGTGCTGAGGGAATAATGCAGTGCTGAGGGAATAATGCAGTGCTGAGGGAATAATGCAGTGCTGAGGGAGTGTTACAGTGCCAAAGGAGTGTTGCAGTGCCGAGGGAGAGATGCAGCGCTGAGGTAATGTTGCAGTGCCGAGGGAGTAATACGGTGCTGAGGGCGATATACAGTGCTGAGGGAGCGTTGCAATGCAATGCCAACTGAGTGCAACGGTAAAAAAGATCTGCCCCCACAATGTAAACTTTTCCCTCCAGTTGGGTATTTGAACTTTATGAGGCACTACTTATGTTAGCTCCTGTAACTTAAGAACCAGACAAGCGAGTAACAAAGCATTGAAAGATTCAACAGAATTTTATTACAGCTCCTGGTAGGTGTACTGCACTACCGTGTCTGGGCTAAGAGTAAGCAATCTGGTTGCAAACAGTCACACACGTCCAACAGCATACCATGCTTTAAGAGATCCCAGTTAAGATGGAGACTGAGATACTGGTCTCCTCAGGTTGCACACTATCATACAGTGAGGATATCACAATTATTTCAGGGGTGTACCACGTACTTGCTTTTGAGATGTAACACAACAGCTACATTATCAGAGTGGCTGGTAAGACTTTGGCTGTGCTGTCATTAGGAGGACTGTTTGTTTGATTACATTAACTAAAGTTGCAGGCAGGAGACCACAATGTGACACCATGAAATGAGCCAAAGGGCCATCTTTTTAATTCCACACTCACCTGATTACCTTTCACCTGCAGGCCAATACATCAAACCCACGTAACCTGTGATGGCCGTGTGCACATGTAACGTATATTGAGGTAAAGCCTGGAAATAATAACTCCACTCTGGATAAGACAACCTCGATGATTTATAAACGAAGATCCGCTCAAGATTCGAACCTCATATTCATCTCCGGGGTTCGTTGCAGATATTTGGTAAAGCCTTTTTGTTTCACAATGCTTCACCTTTCACCTCTGGTCGCCAATCTCAATTCATCACAACCTTTGCCGTATTTGTTGATACAACGCTCATCATCAGGAACTTCACCTCCACATTCATTCCGGTCACCTTGAATGGACAAGACCATCTCAAAATATTTTAAGTAGGTCAACCAGACCCTAACTCTTTCTTATTTTAAAGGTGGATGTGAAATGCCATGCTCTAGCTGCGATGCAACTGGTCAAACTACTCAACATTAAGCAAAGCATAATACATTTAAATGCTATAGTTAAAATACAAACAGAAGAAAGAGGAATTTAGAAGAACTTAACTATTGGAAAACTTAACCGAATAATGGACACAGTACTTATTACTAATTAGATGTTCCAATACAGTAACATCGCATCCCTTGGCAAAAAGGCAAATTCAGCTACAGATTCCCACATCCAGGAGGCCAAAAAACATCAAGAGAAAATTCAGAGAGACTAGCAGCCAGGAGACATTCACTGAAGCTTCCAACTCTGTTGAGACCCCAATAGCATCTGAGGCTACTGAAAAAAAAACGACCACCAGAAATCTGGATCTGTGAGAAGCCACACCCATTCAGGCTGCATTTAGCTAAAAAAAAAATTCCAAGGCCACCCAAGCTGTTTACAACACACCAGACTGCTCCACACTTCAGCCTTATAACCTCTCTTCAAAAAAAAACAGGATGAAATAACCTCCCAAAGCTGCTACATCATCACAAGAATCTTCTCCTTCATTGCCGCTACATTGAAATCAAAACTCCTGGATGGTGTCCATACAGTGCAGGAGGGGAGTATGGCCATTTGGCCCATCAAATCCATTCTGTCATTCAATGAGATGATGCGGGTTGGAATGAGCTGAAGATAAATGTTAACAGAAGGTGACACTGGTGATGCGAGTGTTAGAAGGAGGATAAAGAATTGGAATTAGCTTTATTGTCACAGGTGCTCAAACGGACAATGAAACATGCAGGGTAAAGAGGTTTGGATTAATTTTGCAAAGATGAACAACAAAGAAGTTTACAACAAAAAGCATCCTCGCAAGGCACGCCATTCTATCCACTTTCCTGAAGGTCTGCAAAATCTGGATACTAAATAAAGATTTGTGGCAGTAAAGAGAGGTCTTTGAGAAATGCATGTGAAGTATTTGCTGAATATTCCACATGCAGACCAGAGGAAAAGGTTCTTGAAATTGCAAGAGAGGAAAGAAATCTTAAGGAGTAATCACCAGAGAAGAAAATGTCACAATTTCAGCTGCTCAATCAGAATTAGAAAGCTACAAGAGGTGCTTCCTGAAGGGATCTTGGGGAGCAGCTTCTTAGTTCCTTGAAAATGAAGTCGCAGTGACAGGATGGTGAAGGAGGTGTTTGGTACACTTACCTTCTTTCGTCAGTGCATTGAGTGTAGGAGTCGGGATGTCATGTTTCAGCTGTACAGGACATTGGTTCGGCTGCTTTTGGAATATTGCATATGGTTCTAGTCTCCCTGCTATTGGAAGGATGTTAAACTTGAAAGGACGCAGAAAAGATTGACAAGGATGTTGCCGGGGTTGGAGGGTTTGAGCTATAGGGAGAGGCTGAATAGGCTGGGGCTATTTTCCCTGGTTCATCAGAGGCTGAGGGATGACCATATAGAAGTTTATAAAATCGTCAGGGGCATGGATAGGGTGAATAGCAAGGTCTTTTCCTCCAAGGTAGGGGAGTCCAAAACTAGAGGGCATAAGTTTAAGGTGAGAGAGGAAAGATTTAAAATGGACCTGAGGAGCAACATTTTCACACAGAGGGTGATGCATGTATGGAACAAACTGCCAGAGGAGGTGGTGGAGACTGGATGGAGACATGAACAGGAAGGGTTTAGAGGGATATGGGTCAAATGCTGCAAATGGGACTAGATTTATTTAGGACATCTGGTCGGTATGGACGAGTTGAACTGAAGGGTCTGTTTCTGTGCTGTACAACTCTATGACACAGCCTGGGAATAGTTGGTCAACCCTATGGTACCCCTACAGCCTTCCACTCCAAAAACAGCCTATTTATTCCATCTGCTCTGTTTCCTGTCTGCTTAACAATTTTCTTTCTAAGCCGATATCTTACCTCCAAACCAGTGTGTGTTGATTTGATACAATGACCTCTTATGTGACAATTTCTCAAACCTCAAATACACCACATCCATTTGTTCTCCCTCATCTATTCTGCTCATTAGGCAAAACACTAGTTACTTTGTCAGACACAATTTCCCTTTCAAATCTCCTTTGTTTAATCTCGTTGGTATTTTTTCAGCATTCTGTCATCACCTCTGCTATAATAGGGTCCAGCATTTTCTCTTCTGCTCACATTCAGCTAACCAGCCTCTAATGCTGGTTTATTCCCTACCACCTTTTTTAAGATAGTACACAATAGATTTGCCACCCTTCAGTTTGCCAAGACAGTTCCAGAGTGTGCAGAATTCTGGAAGATACCAGCCAACGTATCCACTATTTTCATGGCTAACCCTTCCTTTAGCACCCTGGGTTGTAGATTATCAGGCCCAGGGATAGGTCAGCTTTCAGTCCCGTTAATTTCTCCAGCACCTATCTTGTTTTTATGAATAATATTTGCCTTCAATTCCTTCTTTGCTAAAGACTTGTGGTTCCCTAGTTTGCCTGGAAATTCCTTTCATTTGCAGAGAACGCATCCCTGTGAATGAATGTATGTCACTTCAAGTTTAGTGTAAATGAACCACATTTTGGGCTCAACTGACGATCTTCAATTGTTGGTTGGTGTCGCTATTAGCACCTTTGGGATTGCTCATCAAGTGTTGCCTTGGGAGCCTATAGTTCCCTGTTTCATTCTCCATGGGAACACCTTGGCCAATCAGGATCAACTTGCTAACCAATCAGCAACCTTTTCGCCAGCAATACAATTTGTCCTGATCATTTGAAATTTGGCATTCTTGAGTGGTGTCCTGATGAGTACCAGGATAAAAGCTTTGTCGGAATGCCTGTCCTTTCACACACAGAATATTAGATAGCAAGCCATTTAAGGACGTCTCAGGACAGGTTTTGTCAAGGAGAAATATTTGATTAGCAGGAGTGAGGCAGAAAGGGTTATTCAGGGGGATCTGGAGGTAAAGACCAGGTGATGGAAGGCATGGTCACTGATGGGAGGGTAAAGGAAGAGAGGATAAGAAATTGGTTCAAACTGGAGGAAAACAGAATAATTGCAGGGCTGTAGGAAGATGTTGAGATAAGAAAGAGTGAGGTCATGGAAGGTTTGGAACACAAGAATGCAAATTTTTAAATCATGGTGTTTCTAGACTGGTAACCAATACTTGTTAATCTTAAATTGAAAAGTAAAGTTTATGGTAGATGCCAAATCCAAATGTAAATATTAGCTTGTGATGTGATATGTTCTAGTGTTCGTTTACTTGGCATTCTTAATAGTAGCAATTTAAATAAACTTGTGAAAAGTGATTTATCCTTCCTAAAGATTTTCTTTTAAAATACATGTATACACTTGTTATGCAGAGGTAGGTGAAAAATACAAGTTTGTTTATTCCAGATGACAATAGAGTGGCTAGACCCGTCAGAAATTAAATACATGGCACCTCCTAATGCCCGGAGGCTGTAGCTGAACTGTTACAGTTGACATGGCAAAACTGAGTGGGATATGTTGGCATAGGAATTCAAAGTGTGATCAAGGATTATGACAATGGCACAGGAAGTGCAGAGCCTGTGTAATTCTAACAAGAGAGTAGAATTGAGTGTAGTTGGAGAAGGGAAGACAGTCTGGTGATGGCTCAATGTGGACTTTACCAGTTTCAAAATCTCCCCGACCCAGCCTCATCCCATCACCAACCCCTCCCTCTCATTCCCTGCCTCATTGACCTGACACAACCTGTCCATCTTCTCTCCAACCTATCCGCCCCACCCACCTCACTGACCAATCCCCACCACTGCCTGCCTGCACTCACCTATCACCATCCTACCTACCTTCCCCAGCCCCACCCCTCCTCTCTCTTTATTTCGGAGCTCCCTTCCCCCTCCCCCATTTCTGAAGAAGGGTCCTGACCCGAAACGTCAGCTTTCCTGCTCCTCTGATGCTGCCTGGCCTGCTGTGTTCCTCCAGCTCCATACTGTGTTATCTCTGACTCCAGCATCGGCAGTTCTTACTATCTCTATGTAACTGATTAGTATTTCTTGCATCTCTTTCCTGGATATTGACTGAAGCTACGACTTTAAACAATGTAAAAACCATTCTGTAGGTCATTAGTATTTCAGAACATCAACACAAAGTTTGTTCATCTGATGGAGTTAAAGGGTCTGATTTTTTTCTGATGAAGAGCTTTTTCTTGTCTTTGCTTATATAGGAATAAGGAGAAAATAAAAGCAAGGGCATATTTTTTATTTAGTGAAGATATGTCTAAGGATCTCAGGCCTGTGATTTGCACGATGTGGGAAATCAAAGCTGTTCCTGGTGGTTTGGATGACCCTGGATGCAGGAGGTACCCCTGACTCTAGAAACTCAAGTTCATGGATTTGGAGTTTGAGGGCACTGCCAACTTTCAGGAAGTACTGACAGGAAGGGGGAATGGGTGACCGCCAGAGAGAAGAAAGGGACCAGGCAGGCAGTAAGAGAATGCACCCGCATTGATCTCACTCACAAACCATTTCTTGGGCCTAGGAAAATGGTGAGGGTGACAGTTCCTCTGTGGAGGCCAGGCAGAGCTTCCTCAAGAGGGGAGGAAGAGGCGTGGAAAGGCAATAAAGGTGGGAAATTCACTAGCAAGAGGAGTAGACAGGCACTTTTGTAACCGTAGATGTGACTCAAAGCGGCATGTTGCTTAGAATCATGGAATCCCTACAGTGCAGCAGAGGCCATTCAGCCCATTTAGTCTACACCAACCTTCTAAAGAGCATCCCATTTTGGATTTTCCATGGCTAATCCACCTAACCTTCGTATCCCTGGACACTATAGGCAATTTAGCATGGCCAATTCACCCTAACCTGTACATCTTTGGACTGTGGGAGGAAACCAGAACGCCTGGCAGATACCCACACAGACATGAGAAGAATGTGCAAACTCCACACAGACAGTTGTTTGAGGGTGGAATTGAGCCATGATCCGTGGTGCTGGGAGGCAGCAGTGTTCACCGCTGAGCTACCATGTGTGTCAAAGTCAAAGATGGCTTGGAATGAAGGGAGAGGGTGAACAGCCTCGTTGGGACTAATGATGTAGGGCAGAAGAAAAATGCAAACAACTTTAGGGAGTTATGTAAGGAATTGAAAAGCAGGACTTCAAAGGTATTAATCTCTGGATCACTCCCAGTGCCACGCAGTAGCGAGTTTAAGAGTAGAAGGATGGAGCAGATAAAGGGGTGGGTGGAGATATTTAGGAGGGCTTTAGACACCTGAAGCATTGGGATTTCTTCTAGTCCAGTGACCATTCTTCTGAACTCACTAGACCCGAAACGTTAACTCTGTTTTCTCTCCACAAATGCTACCAGACCCACTGAGTTTTCCAGCACTAATTTCTGATCTTGTTTCCAGCATTAATTTCCAGCATCCGCAGTATTTCTTTTTTGTATTGGTGTGCGCACTGACCAATTCCTCCTTGAGTGCCTCTGCAACAGCTTTACCTGAAACTGGGTGGCTCAGCGGTTAGCACTGCTGTCTCACAGCGCCAGGGAACCTGGTTTGACTTCACCCTCAGGCGACTGTCTGTGTGGAGTTTGTGTGTTCGCCCCGTGTCTGCCTGAGTTTCCTCCAGGAGCTCCAGTCCAAAGATGTACAGGTTAGGTGGATTGGCCATGCTAAATTGCCCCTTAACGTCCAGGGATGTGTAGGTTAGGTAGATTAGCTGTGGGAAATGCAGGGTTACAGGGATTGGGTGGGTCTGGGTGGGATGCTGTTCAGAGGGGCAGAGTAGACCTGATGGGCTGAATGGCCTGTGTACAGATCTTAGGGATTCTATGATGGTAAGGTGGTAAGTAGGATGGTAACTGTAAACTGCAGGAGGATCTCAACAGGGCAGTCCAGTGGTAGATGGAATTCAACTCAGAAAAGTGGGGAGGGCTAACAAGGTAAGGGATTACACTCTGATTAGTAGAACCCTGGAATGTATGGACATCAGAGAGACCTTGATGTGCTTATCCACAGATCCCTAATGATTGCAGGGTAGATAAACAACGTGGTCAAGAAGGCCTATGGAGGGCTTACCCTTTTTTAGCTGAGGCATGGCATATGTTATGCTGGAACTGTACAAAATACTGGTTAGGGCACTGCAGTTCTGGCACAGACAAAGTCACCATAGTCCCAAAGGATGATAGGGTTGTCCTCTCAAGAGAGAGATGACTGGTGGTGGTTTAACCTGAGCGTCACCATGCCTCAGGTGAGGAGGTCAACAAGGTGTGTTCAAGGGCCTTAACTCTTCAATGACACCAACCCTGCTTCATTGAGTGAGGGTGTCACTCCAAAGGCCTCTGTCTCTCCATCTCACTGCCTCAGCCTTTCAATAGAGGCCTTTCACCACCCCACTGCATTCTGGGATAGGTCCTCTGCCATTGACACTGGGCAGAGCACCAGCAAGCATCCCAATGGGACAGGAAGGGAGAGCACTGGATGGGGAAAAGAGAAGAGAAAAATAATGTAGAGGGGGAGATGAGGGCAATGGAGAGCCAAGACTATGTTAACATCACCTAGTCATCCCCTTGTAGCCAAATACTTGGTATTTCTTTGTACTAACATCCTCCTGATTATGGTATCACCTAAGACATATTTGCCACTGATTATAGCCAGGAATTAACATGAAATCATGACTCCATATTCCTTCTGGGAATGTTGCAATAAGAATGAAAGGTGACCTTGTTGAAATGTGTGAGATCCTAAAGGGATATGAACAGGGTGGATATTAGAAAGATGCCTCCCCTCGGGAGACAAGACTAGAACGAGAGAGAGCTGTGTCAAAACAGGAACGGTCATTCAAGATGGTAATGGTTTTCTCTTAGAGGGTCATGGGTCTTTGAAACTCTTTTCCAGAGGGGAGGCAGAGGCATTTTTATGACTGAGGTAGATAGATTTTCAACTAAAAAGGGGAACAATAACAGGCAAGAAGGCAGAACTGAGGTCCCAATCAGATCAGAGCCGATGGAGGAACAGGTTCAAAGAGTTGAATGGCCTTAACCTATACCTAATTTGTGCAATCATAATGCAATAAGTCTGCATTTGGCTACTGCCCTTTTGCGAATTCATCAAGGATCCCATCAGCAATCACAACTTGCTTGATTGAGACCACTTGAAAAGAAACCAGCGCTCAGCTTTCCAAATCGTAAGCAGGAGGTGAGTACACTATGAAGCTCGCTGAGAGATGGCTCATCGATCGGGGTTAAAGTGGGTACCTTTGTGAATGACGAGAGCAACTGACTGGGGACAGCCTGCTCCATTTGCCACCTGGGACTGGATTGAGTCAAACGCAGGTCTCCGTCGTGGGATGAATACACTCTTCTGAATAACGGGGGCAGGGCTTGCCAGCACTCCTAGTGTAACTTCCCTGATGCACCTCACACTAAGCTTGGGCAGCACAGTGGCTCAGTGGTTAACACTGCTGCCTCATGGCATGTTCGATTCCAGCTTCAGGCTACTGTCAGCGTGGAGTTTGCCCATTATTCCCGTAGCTGAGTGGGTTTCTTCTGGGTGATCCGGTTTCCTCTTACAGTCCAAAGATGTGCAGGTTAGGTGGATTGCCCATGGGAAATTGTCCGCAGTTTCCAGAGACACGTAGGTTAGGATTAGCCGATGGGAAAAGCAAGGTTATAGAGTTGGGGTGGGGATGGTGGGTGGTGTGGAATGCTCTTCGGAGGCTTGGTGTGGACTTGATGGGCCAAATGGCCTGCTTCTACACTGTGATACCCTCTGTTTGCCCTGTTGGAAATGAAGAATGAAGTCGCAATTCAAAGGAGGGCCATTTGGCCCATTCTGTGGGCACTGAGCTCTTCAAATGACTCTTTATGCTCTCCCCCCACCTTCCACTTCAACACCACACCCCCAACCCTTTCACATTGTTCTGTATCAAAGGGAGACTGTAGCAGAGTGGTGAAGTCGTGGGGCTAAGTAATCCAGCAGCCCTAATGTTCTGGGGACGCAGGTTTGAATTCCACTGCGGAGATGGCGAAAATAAATTACTGAAAAATCTGGAATTAAAATGTAGCTAGGCTGATGGTGACTGTGTAACTGTTGCTGTAAAAAACCAGTCGCTCATGCCCTTTAGGAAATGCAATACTTGATTTGATTTATTATGGTCACATGTACCAACATACAGTGAAAAGTATTTGCATGCTATCCAGGCAGATCATACCTTACATAAGCACATCAGGGAAATAGAACAGAATGCAGTATTTAGTACAGAGAAGGTGCAGAGAAAGATCAACTCTAATATCTAGAGAAGGAAATCTGCCATCTTTACCCATTCTTGCCTGCATGTGACTGCAGACGTACAGTAATGGTTCTGATCCTTAACTGCCCTCTGGCCAATTAGGGATGCGCAATAAATGTTGGACCACTGGCACCCACAATCCAATAAATTTTAAAATAAAATTCGTCTTTTAAAAGTATTGATTGAACCTGTCCAGACCTTAACTATTCACTGTGTGAGATGGTTTCCCTCCATGTTGCCATTACCAATTGCCTTAAATCTATGCCCTCTTGTTCTCAATGGGAATAGGAACACAGTTGTCCCTCTGTCCAGTTCCTTCCTGATTTTGAAGCTCCCCCTCAATCAAGTCTCCTCCTAACATTCTCCATAAGATATCGGAGCAACCGATTGCGTCTCTGCTATTCAATGGGATCACAGCTAATCTGATAATCTTCAATTCCGCTTTCCTGCTGTTCTCCCCCACCCTCAGTTCCCTTAACTGATTAAAATTCTGTCTCAGCCTTGAATATATGACCCAGCCTTGACAGCCCTCTGTGGTAAAGAATTCTACAATCCCCTGACCCACTTTTCCATGGAAAAAGTAGTCTCAACCTCTTCAGTCCATCCACAGACCTGAAGTTCCTCATCTCTGGAACCATTCCCAGGGATGCTGATGTAGTCTGGCATACTAATGTCTACATTGCAGAGGCTGAGCGCCAGCTCTCAGATACCTCCTCCAATCTTCCCCTGGACCATGACCCCACCATGGCACCTCAGGCCATTGTGTCAACTACAGTAACTGACCTCATTGCATTTGGTGATCTCCACCCCCACATCCCCGCCTTCCCCTGCCCTTGCTGCCTCCGAGCTGATAGCCTCCCAGCTCCACACAGCTCGCTTCTACCTCCTTCCAAAAATCCACGAACAGGACTGCCCGGATACACCCATTTTTTCAGCCTGCTCCTCCCCCACAGAACTCACCTCTTCCTACCTTGACTCAGTTTTCTCTCCACTGGTCCAGTCCCTACCCACGTACATCCATGATTCCTCTGATGCTTTACGTGAGTTTCAGAGTTTCAAGTTTGCAGGCTCCAGCCGCCTCCTCTTTACCATGGATGTGTAACCCCTTTATCTGTCCACCCCCGACTAGGATGGTCTCAGGGCTCTCTACTTCTTCCTGGAGCAAAAGCCTGGACCACTCCACCCACCACCAAATTCCTCCACTTGGCCAAGCTTGTGCTCAACCTCAACAACTTCTCTTTTAACTCCTCTCATTTTCTTCAGGTCAGGGGGTGGCCATGGATACGCACATAGGCTCCAGTTATGCCTGTCTCTTCGTGGGGTACTTGGAACATTCCTTGTTCCAGGCCTATTCCAGCTTCCACCCCACAACTCTTTCTCCGATACATTGATGATACCATCGGTGCTGTGTCCTTCTCTCGTACAGAATTGGAGAAGTTCATTGATTTCACTTCCAATTTTCACCCTGCCCTCACTTTCACCTGGTCTATCGCTGACTCCTCCCTTCCCTTCCTCAACAACTCTGTTTGTATTTCTGTGGATAGGCTGGCCACTAACATCCACTATAAACCCACTGACTCCCACAGCTACCTGGACTATATATCCTTGCACCCTGCTTCCTGTAAAGACTCCATTCCATTCTCTCAGTTCCTCCATCTCTTTCACACATGTTCCGATGAGGCCAACTTCAACAAGGGAACCTCCGAAATGTCCACCTTCTTCCTCAGCCATGGATTCCCCAGTACCATTGTTGACACGGCACTCATCTGGGTCTGACACATTCCCTGCACTCCCACCCTCACCCCCTCTCTTCCCTCCTGCAACTGCGATAGGGTTCCACTTGTCCTTACCTACCGTCCCACCAGCATCTGCATCCAGAAGATCATTAGTCACCATTTCTGCCACCTCCAGAGGGATGCCACCACCAGACGCATATTCCCTTCCCCTCCCTTGTCCACCTTCCACAGGGAGCAATCCCTGCGGCACACCCTGGTCCTCTCTTCCATCACTCCCAATACCTCCCAACAGCCCCATGGCACCCTCCCCTGCAACCACTGAAGGTGTAACACCTGCCCATGTAACTCCTCCCTCCCCAGTATCCAAGGGCCCAAACATACCTTCCAGTAAAGCAGCACTTTACCTGCACTTCACAGAATCTAGTCTACTGCATTCGCTGCTCACAATGTGGTCTCTTCTATAGCGGGGAAATGAAGCATACACTGGGTGACCACTTCATAGAACACCTACATTCTGCCCACAGAAAAAGACCCTGAGCTTCCAGTTGCATGCCTTTTCAACACACCACCCTCTTCCCTGGCTAATATCTCTGTCTCTAGCTTGTTACAGTGTTCCAGCGAAGCTCAGCGTAAGCTGGAAGAACAGCACTTCATTAACCACTTGGGGACCCTGCAGCCCTCCTGACTCAATATTGAGTTCAATCATTTTAGGGCCTGAATTCTCACAGGTCCTAGCCCCCTACCCCACACACCAGGCCTTGTTATCACATAGTCTACCATTGCTTACTACCTATTGTTAGTTACTAACAGTCCCGATTAACAGCTATTCACCCTCCTAGCCAGATCGTCATCAACCCCTTTCTCTGTCGAACTGTTCTTCTCTATCTTTGGGCTCTATTCCCCACCTATTGGTTACTTTTTACTCCCTCACCCCACCCTATCTTCTGCATATAAACCGACATTTTCCGAGCTACCATCAGTTCTGAAAGTTTGGAAAGGGTGCTCAGCAAAGCAAAGGAGCTTGACCACAGTAGCAATACTTATGCATTTGGAAGGAATAATCTGCTTTAATGAAGACACTGAGTTTACAACATTTTCAGAATGAGATGGCCAGACCCAGTTTATGGGTGCGAAAAGAAACTGGATTTGAACACAGCCAGAGAGATAACTTGCACGGAGCATAGTTCATGAGTTGGAATCCCACTGGAAAACCTCATCACTGCAAGTGGAGTGTTCCTGAAGGTGAATTCAGAACCTGCACCATTAAAACCAACTTCAACCAGCCAGAACTGATCCAGGAAGACACACCAGTGCCACCAGCTCGTGTGAAAAGTGATTTTGGCAACAGACTAACGTTTGAGCCAATCTGTAAATATTTATTTTCCTGCATTTAACAGTCACTTAGTCAAAGAACTTGCTTGAGCAGAATCTGGTGTTGTCTTCATGTTATTTTTCAAAAAGGTTAAATAAATATTTACATGATTTAAAATTTTGTTAATGATCTTCACATCTTTGCTTCAATAATATATTGATATAACGTATGCAATTAGCAACATCACCACCCTTTGTAAATTCATATTTGGTTGTGACAGTGGAAGAATGAAATGAAATGAATGAATCTGTTCACCTCTTCGAACTTGGTCAGGGCACCATTGAAATGTAAACAATTCTCAGAGAAGTTAATGCATAGTGTGAGGGATGATGCAGGGGTGAGCTTTCCTGTTAACTGTGTTCTCGGATCACACCAATGTGTTGACAACGCAACAGTATTCCCGAAGGAGACGTACTTTTTCCCCTTGTCTTTGGTGGATAACTGAGGTACTACCTCTGACGAGGGGGTTGACCTTAACGCCAATACCCAATTCTGCAGCAAACACCATTGTTGCCTGTGTGATCTGCTCGGCAACCTTTCCCTTTCAGAAGGTGCGGTGGGCACTGGTCACTTTGACTACAAGATTGCATCCTTTTGCCTGAGGCAGGGTTACTTTAGCTGGCAATGCTAGTGATGTAGCAGGAAAGATGAGGACCAAAGTAGGAGTGGCTGCTCTAAGCTTGTAAGTATCATGTCACTTGAGGGCCAGCTAGCTGTTACTACGCTGACATGTCCAGCAGGATCTGGGGTTATGACCTGAAATAGCACAGCTTGAGGTGGAGCAGAAACCATGAAAGAAAAAAATTGTTTTTACATAGTTTAATTCTGTTAAAAAAAATGATCATATAGGAAATATGACTCCGAAACAGGCAATGTTTCCCTATCGAGCAATGCAGGTTCTTAAAAAAAATTCCCAGAGAATGTAGGCATTGCTTATTAATCATCAGCTATAGCCCAGCCCAAATTGCCTTCAATAAGCTGGTAATGAAGCATTTTCTTGCCATCCATGTGGTGCAGGTCCAAAGTGCTATTAAGGAGGTTACAGGATTTTACTCCATTTGTGCCTCCTTCCCTTTTTTCCCCATCTAACTGTATCATTATGACCCCGTGTTCCTTCTCCCTCACATGCTTGTCTGCTTTTCTGTGTAATGAATTAATATTGTTTGCTTCAACCATTTCCTGTGTTAGCTGAGTTCCACATTCTCGCCATTCTTGGGGTAAAGTTGTTCCTTCTGCATTGCCTGTTGGATTTCTCAGTGACTATTGACTGGGTCGTTAAGTATATCGAGACTGAGACAGATTTTTAATCAGGAAGGGAATCAAGTGTTATGGGGAAAAGGCAGGGCTTATCAGATCAGCCATGATCTCATTGGATGGCAGAGCAGTCTCAATGGGTTGAATGGCCTACTTCCTATGGTCCAGTTGACAGCTTTTGATTATGCTTGAGGAAATAATCTTATCAAATCTGTTTGAACCTTTAAAGGCCTCTATTCAATCGCTCCTCAGCTTTCTTTTTGTAGGAGAAAAGTAATCGGTGACTACTTTCCTAATGTATTTATCCCATGCATTTTGAGGATCAGCTTTCTGTCGTTGATATATTGGCAGTCACAGAGACTCACAATGGGTACCATGATAGCTGGTTATCCCATTGGCCTGTGATGGAGATCATGTGGATATGAGAAGAATGAAAAGGAAGTAGATGAAGAGGTGCTCTCCAAACCAAAAACATAAAGGGCTGCTTGAGAATTTCAAAGGGGAGCCATTTAGCCCATTATCCTTGTTCCAGCTCTTTGAAAGAGCTTTATATTGATCTTAAGAGTAAAGCCCTTTGTTGCAGGTTACGAGGCAAAACTTTATTTCCAATGTCCCAGAAGGACCAGATCAGCAGTTCATTGCCATGTGTTAGATCTACATGAGGGAATCTGTATCAAGCTGAAAGCACTGCTCGCTTGTCCTACAGTCCCCTTCTAAGTGTAATATTGGAATGCACCTCCCGATGTCCTTGGGGAACAGAGCAAACTGACTCATTTCCTTGCCAATTCCTTTGAGTTTGAAAACATTTTCCTGGCATTGTTCTTTGCCTGCGCCTTTCCTTTTTTTTTGTTTCCCTCTTTTCCTTTGTTTTTCCTCCTGTCTTGATTGTACATCTGGTGCTCTGGGCTTTTTCCCCTCTTCGTCGAAATTTCCCTCACACATCTGTATTCAAACTGGGATTCCTGCTCAACAAACTGGGATTCCTGTCCTGGATAAATTAAAGCGAGCACTTTATTACCCATTGAGGAGACTGTTGAGATTAGGGAAGGTCACTGCAGTATAACATAATTAGCCAAACAAGTATCACATTCATTAATCATGTCCACATTGAGATATGAATTGAGATCCTTTTCTTGAGTGTGGCATAAATTTTCCTCTTGACGTTTTGACAGTTTGTGAATACATTAATTTCGGTGCCTGGGAGAAACATTGTGGCTTCTACATTCATCTCAATGTGATGTTATCTGTTGGCAAGCAGAACCTGATTTTGATTTGCCCAGATCCAGGACCATACTTGCTGAAAGGTTCCTGAATATTGTTGAAAAGTGAGTCAGGATGTTGCTAGGAATGGAGAGCTTGAGCTATAGGGAGAGGCAGAATAGGCTGGGGTTATTTTCCCTGGAGCGTCAGAGGCTGAGGGGTGACCTTATAGAGGTTTATAAAATCATGAGGGGCATGGATAGGGTGAATAGGCAAGGATTTTGTTTTCCCAGGGATAGGGGAGTCTAAAACTAGAGGGCATAGGTTTACGGTGAAAGGGGAAAGATATAAATGGGGCCTAAACAGCAACTTTTTCATGCACTGAGTGTGCATGTATGGAATGAGCTGCCAGAGGAAATGGTGGAGGCTGGTACATTTACAACATTTAAAAGGCATCTGGATAGATATATGAATAGAAAGGGTTTTAGAGGGATATGGGCCAAATGCTGGCAAATGGGGCTAGATTTATTTAGGATATCTGGTCGGCTTGGACGAGTTGGACCAAAGGGTCTGTTTCCATGCTGTATAATTCTACGACTCTATGACTCATACAATCTATTGGACAACAAAAAGGGGATGATTATGCAAGATGAAAGGAAATGGCAATGATGCAGATAAAAGAAGCAAAAGCTGGGTCTGGGGGACATCTAAACAACATATCCATGACCTACAGCTGGTGTCTGAGGAACTGGGAACTGTGGCTACAATCCGAAATGAGTAGAGTTCATAAGGTGTAAAGTGCCCACTTTTGGATATTGTGTACAGTTATCCTTCTATAGGAAGGACATTATTAAATTGGAAAGGGTGCAGCAAAGATTTACAAAGAAGTTGCCGGAACTGGAGGGTTTGAGTCATAGGGAGATCCTGGGACTTTTTTCACTGGAGCGTAGGAGGTTCAGAGCTGACCTTATAGAAGTATTTAAAATCATACATAGATAAGGTGAATAGCAAAGGTTTTTATTTTCTTTTCTCAGGGTAGCGGAGTTCAAAACTTGAGGACATAATTTGAAACAAAAAAGGAATTGCTGGAAAAGCTCAGCAGGTCTGGAAGCATCTGTGCAGGGAAATCAGAGTTAACGTTTAGGATCAAGTGATCCTTCCTCAGATTCACAGGATCTACAATTCTTTCGGTTTTTATTTAGACCATAATTTTAAGGTGACAGGAGAAGGAATTAAAAGGGACTTGAGGGGCAACAAATTTCACACAGAGGATGCTTACTGTATCGATGAACTGCCAGAGATTTACAACATTTAAAAGACATTTGGACAGTACATGGGTAGGAAAGGTTTAGAGGGATACGGACCAAACGCAGGCAAATGGGACTAGTCTAGTTTGGGAAACATGGCATGGACGAGTTGGGCTGAAGGGTCTGTATGACCCGACGACCCTCTCCTGACGTAGAAAAGACAATAAGCTTGAATACTAAGTTGCAATGAGTTATTTTGGATCAGGCCAGGGATTTGGATGCTCCCCAATTTTTACAGCGCAGACACATAACAGTGAGACCTCACTGCGTGTCTCAAAACTGGTATGTATATAGAGCCAGCAAGCGACGGTAACTTTCCAGTGCATTGGGAAAGCAAACTCCAGCTAAAATAATTGGCTCGGAGATAGCAAGAACTGCAGATGCTCGGAGTCAGAATCAATACAGTGTGGAGCTGCCACACTGTTGATGACTTAAAATGAATGGGCCATAGTTTCCAAGGCGAGAGAAATGCACTTCAGTTGTTACAAACCCGAGTCCACAGTGTGCTCAAGAATAGTCAGTTCCATTAGCAGAAAATAACAAGTCATTTCACTCATCACATGAAGCATCAAAAAAAAACACAGGGATTGATTAATGAAAGCTGCAAAATGCTGAAATTCAATGGAGATTGGAGTCCAAATTGTTGGGCCACTCGTCTTCGGTAAAGTACTCCTTCACTTTGATGTAATCCATTAAGCGGCATTGGTTAGCTCAGGAGAGAGACTTGCAGGAAAGAAGGCTTGCAGAAGCAAAGAAATTGCACTAACTATGCTATGTTGGTTCCGGGGGGTATATATGAACGCAAGAAATAGGAGCAAGGAGTGGGCTATTTGGCCTCCACCTTCCCCTTGTTAGGCAAACCCCTTGAGCCGACAAAAACAGCCCAGAGAACTTTTCTTGAACAGCCTTCAATGCAGATACATACATCTTTAAGTAAGGTGATCAAAACTGTACTAAACTAGGTGTGGTCTCACCAACCATTTTCAGGTGTAGCAAGACTTCCCCACTCTTTCCCCTGGGATAATAAAGACAGACATTTCACTTGCCTTTCTAATTACTTGTTTATGGGGCTGCCCTTTTGTGACTCATATGCAGAGACACTCAGATCCCTCTGCAGAATTCTGCAGTCACAGCATTGTACAGCACGGAAACAGACCCTTCCGTCGAACTCGTCCAAGCTGACCAGATATCCTAAATTAATCAAGTCCCATTTGCAAACATGTGACCCAGATCCCTCTAAACCCTTCCTATTCATGTACCCATCCAAATACCTTTTAAATGTTGTACCTGTGCCTGCCTCCATCACTTTCTCTGGCAGCTCATTCCATACACGCACCAGCCTCTGTGTGATTTTACACACTTCTATAAGGTCACCCTTCAGCCTCTGATGCTTCAGGGAAAATAGATCCAGCCTATCCAGCCTCTCCCTGTCGCTCAAATCCTCCAATCCTGGCAACATCCTTGTAAATCTTTTCTGAACTCTTTCAAGTTTCATAACATCCTTCCCAAAGCAGGGAGATCAGAATTGAATGCAGTATTCCAAAAGTGGCCGGACCAATGTTGTACAGCTGCAACATGACCGCCCAACCCCTATACTCAATGTACTGACCAATAAAGGCATGCATACCAAATGTCTTCATCACTATCCTATCTACCTGCAACTCCACTTTCAAGGAACAATGAACCTGCAACACTCCCCAGGACCTTACACTTAAGTTTTTCATTCATGCCCTGATTTGCCTTTCCTAAATGTAGCACCTCACATTATGTAAATTAAACTCCATCTGCCACCCTCCAATTTGAGCAACAGTCTGATTCTTGGCTTCCTGCCTCAACAGTTTTGTCAAGGCAAGTTTCAGTCATGGCGCACAGGAATAGGAAGGGCTCTGGCTGAGTCAGTAGGGCTACCTCTGGTCATTGTGAAGCCCCATGAGGCTTAAGCACCAAGTCTAGGTTGACACCCCACAGTGCACTGCTGCACTGTCAGAGCTGCCCTTGCACAGAACAACGTTGAACCTCATCCCGCCCAGATCTCCCTGGAACTATTACAGATAAGGTTAATAATCTACTTGGTGGACAATAACATTGATAACAACAAGATGAATGAGTTGGCTCTTGTACTGACCCAATGGTTAGTGTTCAACAGCAGCACTCAAATAAAAACAATTCAGTCTCTGTTGCCTTTTGCAGGATCTTCCAGTGGGCGAGAAGGGCTAACTGCTAAATAAAAGCAGATGCCAGAGATCTGAAGTAAGAGTAGGTAGTGCTGGAAAAGCCCAACAGGGTCTGCCAGCATCAGTCGGTAAAGAGAGAGTGAGAGAGATGTAACAAAATCTGGACAGTATCGAGGCTTGGGCTCACAAGTGGTAAGTAACATTCACGCCACATGAATGGCAGGCAATGACCTTCTCCAATAGGAGACAATCTAACCACTGCCCCCTTGACATTCAATGGTGTTATCATCACTGAATCACCTCCCGTTAGCAACATCCTTGGGTTTACCATTGACTAGAAACTCGACTGCACTCGTCATATAAACACAGTGGCTACAAGAGCAGGTCAGAGGTTAAGAATACTGTGGCAAGTAACTCACCTCCTGACTCTCCACAGCCTGTCCACCACCCCTAATGCAGAAGTCAGGAGTGCGATGGAATATTCCCCACTTGCCTGGATGGTGCAGCTCCAACAACATTCAAGAAGATTGACACCATCCAGGACAAAGCAACCCGCTCGACTGGCACCGCATCCACAAGCATACACCTCCGATGCTCAGGAGCAGCAGTGTATACCATCTACAAGATGCACTGCAGAAATTCACCAATAATCCTCAGAGAACACCTTCCAAACCTATGCTCACTTCCATCTAGAAGAACTAGGGCAGCAGATACATGGGAACACCAGCCCCTGCAATTTTCCCTCCAAGACACTTACCATCCTGACTTGGAAATATATTGATCGTTCCTTCAGTGTCATTGGGTCAAAATCCTGGAATTCCCTCCTTAACAGGACTATGTGGGTCAACCTACAGCACGTGGACTGCAGCGGTTCAAGAAGGCAGCTCACCCCCACCTTCTCAAGGGGCAACTAGGGACGTGCAATAAAACGCTGGTCAGCCAGTGACGCCCATGTCCCGTGAGTGAATAGAGAAAGAAAGAGAGAAACACGTAGACTCAACATTTTGAGTCTTTTTTGGAACTGAGCAAGTTTCATTGCGTCTAATTGTTAACTCCAGCCAGGACCTATGACAGGCACTGATAGGCTTAATTGAACTCTGTCTTTGTTGGGCCATTGTGTGAATTTCGAGACTGCAGTGGAGCTTCCTGACAGAGCAAGCGGGAGAAGCTCCTGTAATTAAATGATTATGGATTCGCAAGCTACTAATTCACAACTGAGTTTTTCAATTAAATTGCTATAGTAAGGAGACAAATTGGTTGATGAATTGGTAATGAATAGAGTGATAGCTGAGAGCAAAATTATTTGCTCCTCATTATGTTAATTGATTTTTTTAACCGCTATTAGTTACTGGCAAGAGCGATGAATCTCTTTTTGAAAGCAGCTGGTGTGATTTTGACTCCAGAATAACATTTGCTCTCAGGTGCCAATGCTAATGTTATTCCAAGTTAGCTGGGTTTAAATACAGAGTAAAGTATCCTCTACTCTTTTAACCTGAAACTAAATCTCTCTCTACACTGTCCCCATCAAGCACTCTGAGGACAAGGATAGCACGGGGTTTGGTCAGGACAGTATAGAGGGAGCATTACTCAGTATCCAACCCCATGCTTTTCCTTCCTGGGAGTGTTTGATGGGGACAGTGTAGGGAAGACTTAACTTTCCATTTAGAAGAGCAGAAGAAGCTATACACTCCATTCAAAACTGAAGACGGAGATCACGCTGGATCTAACCCTGTGCTGCATCTGTCCTGGGACTGTTTGATTGGGGTGATGTTGAGGAGGCTTCATTCTGCAATATGCCCGTACTGTCTCTGTTCTAGGAGGATTTGATGGGGACAGTGTAGAGGGAGCTTTACTCTGTATCTAACCATGTGTTGTACTGGACCTTGGAGTATTTGATGGGGACAGAGTAGAGAGAGCTGTACTCTGTATATATCCCTGCACTGTCCCTGTCCTGGGAGTGTTTGACAGGGACAGTGTAGAGGCAGCTTTACTCTGTATCTAACCCGTGCTGTCCCTGTCCTGAGAATGTTTGATGGGAGACACATTAAATGGAATAACTCTCACACAGTTCCTGGTAAATAGTATTTAATTTATCTATCAATCTAAGCCAATAGAATTCCCCATGCCAATGTCACTATCGAGAGGAGGGTGTTGCCTTGGTCGATTCTGGAGGTTGTGGATTGTTGTGCTGTCAGATCCTGGACTGGGTATGAAGCCTGGGTCATAGTGTTAGCGTCCACCACTTGCTTCGCAGGTTCAGAAGGAATGTCCCTTCCTGGGATGTAAGGTCTTCCAGACTCATTCGCCTTCACCTCCAACCAGTCCAGGTAGTTGGCAAGGAGGGTGTACACCCCAGGGCTGTGGGACTCACCACACCCAATCCCCCAGCTCACAATCCCAACCTGGATCCAAGCTTCGGAGTTCATGCCTTGACACATCAGCGGACCCCCGCTGTCTCCCTGTAAAAACAAGCAGAAGCCGCATCGGAAGTCTCTCTGGAGTGGAGATGAGGATGAATTTCTTCAGCCAGTGTGTGGTGAATCTGTGGAACTCATTGCCACAGAGGGCTGTGGAGGCCAAGTCATTGAGTGTCTTTAAGACAGAGATAGATTCTTAATTGGTAAGGGGGATGAAGGTTTAGCAGGTAGAAGACAGGAGAATGGGGCTGAGAAACATCTTAGCCACGATCGAATGGTGGAGCAGACTCATACAGTCATAGAAATGTACGGTACAGAAACAGAAACTTGTCCAGAGGGCAGTGTATGGAATGACCTGCCAGAGGAAGTGGTGGAGACTGGTACAATTACAAAATTTCAAAGGCATCTGGATGAGTATATGAGTAGGATTAGAGGGTCATGGGCTAAATGCTGGCAATGGCACTAGATTAATTTGGGACATCTGGTCGGCACGGACGAGTTGGGCCAAAGGGTCTGTTTCTGTGCTGTACAGCTCTATGACTCTAAAAAGTGCTTCCTAATATCTCTCCTGAATGGTCTGGCCCTAATTCTCAGACAATGCCCCCAACCGGTGGAAATAGTTTCCTGTTTGACCTGAACCTTTAGGTAGGAGAAATCTGCCATTCTTGCCTGGTCTGGGCCTCCACATGACTCCATCCCAATTGAATGGGATTGCCCTTAACCACCCTCTGAGATGACCAAGCAAGCCACTTAGTGGCAAAGGGCAATTAGGGATGGTTATCAAACGGCAGCCTTGCCCAGCGAGGCCCACGGCCCATGAAAAGGAAAGAGAGAAGCCATTGGTCTCATTGACTGCCAGTACCAAGCTTGAGGTGCTGAATGGTCTCCTCTGCTCACTCTATCAACACCACTCCAAAGAAAGAAGATGGAATTTACCTGACAGGCGTCTCGTCCACCTTCCTCGTACCCAGCGCACAGCATGTTTTTCGTGAGACCTTTCACCCACTTCCGACAGCTGTGCCAGTCAATTAGCTCCACTTCTACCTCTTGTAGGATCATTGGCCTCCTCTCTAAAGGATGAGCAGCAGATGCAGAAATCAGCACAGCCTTTTCTACCCAGCTGACCCAAACCCGAGGAGTGGGCATTGCACCAGGACTGGGGGTGTGTCAGGAAGGGTGCAAAGCCTGGAGCGCACGGGAAAGGGGATAGATGATGGTGGAGTTACAGAAGGGAGGAGTGATAATGAGGAGACAACGGTCAGCAACTAAGGAGAAAGGAGAGGGAACAAAGTCAGGAGGTACAACAAAGGGAAGGTTGAGGGGCTTTTTATACAGAGTAACAGATACCCAGTACTGAGTCACAGACTGGAATCCAATCGAGGTGTTCGGGATGGTTTATAAACGGAATAACAGATACCTGAGAATGAGTCACTGACTGGAATCTAATTGAAGAGTTCAGGGTGATTTATATGTGGAATAACAGATACCCAGGAGTGAGTTACAGACTGGAACCTAATTGAGGGGTTCTGGGGGTTTTATATACAGTAAAACAGATATGAGGGAGTATGTTGCAGACTGGAATCTAAGCCAGGGGTTCAGGGTAGTTTATATATAGAATAACAAATATCCAGGAGTGAGTTACACTTGGAATCTAATTGGGTTTGGGGTGGTATATACACAGAATAACAGGTACTTGGGAGTGAGTTACAGACTGGAATCTAATCAACGGGTTTGGGGTAGTTTTTATATATAGAATAACGGATGCCCACGTGTGATTTACGGATTGATATCCAATTGAAGGGTTTGGTGTGGCTTATACATGGAATAACAGATGTCTGGGAGTGAGTTACAGATTGGAATCTAATCAAGAGGTTCAGGGTGGTTTACATATGGAATAACAGATACCCAGGAGTAAGTTACAGATTGGAATTTAATTGAGGGGTTCAGGGTGGTTTATAATATCGAATAACAGATGACACTGTTGGAGATAGTGGTCAATGTTGCTGTGACAATCTCACTGAGACCCGTAAGTGTGAGAGAGAGATAGGGGAGTAGGGCATGTTGCAGGGTGAGCTGTAGCAGGGTGTGGGGTAGCAGGTCGAGGCGTGTCAGGGAGACGAGTTGATGGTGACTGTACCGGGGCTCTGGTTTACAGTGGGCCCAATCTCTCCACCTGGCATTGAGTGGCTGTGAACAAGGGTCTCCCCATTTTTGGAGCCCCTCCATTATACCAACACCCCTCGTCCCACATAGTCTGGCACACCAGCTATTGCTTGTCGTGCTGCCCACCTCCCACTAGGGTGTGAGAACAAAAGTGATGGGATGAGGTATTTAAATGTTCATCCATTGGCTCCCAAAGAGCCTCAACTGGTGGCAAGGTAGGCACCAAGTTATCTGGGGTGCTGACTCCTCCTTCCTGGCTCGCGTCCCGCCCATTTACATTCTCTCCCCATCACCAAAATCGCACTGGGGTGGTGAAGGGATGGGAGAAGGATCACGCCCCGGCCCATTTTCAGTTCATGATCCACGGCTCACCATGTTGGGTTGTACCCCATCCAATGACGAAGCAGGGCTTCCAGTCCTCAATGTCGAACTGGTCATTCAGCGGCAGCAGAACGGGCATCTGGTCATCACTGAAGGAGATGGGGGTCACCAGCTCCACGATTGCGATGTCATTATCGAAGTTCGAGTGGTTGTAGCTCTGGTGAATGACGATGCCAGCCACCTTGTATGTCTGCGCCTTGTGGTGCCTCAGTTCTATAGAGCCCGTCTCCACCGAGAGTTGTTCGGCCCTGCACAGAAACCACTCCATTAGTATCAATGCTCTGTCTCCCCACTACCTCCTCTCTCCTCTTCTCTCCCCTAGGAAGCTCAGGTGTCCAATATCACACTCAAATTAGTCAATCTCCGGTTGAGAGCCTTGAACTATAGGCACAAATTTACACACGTCGGGGCCTTCCACAGAGGCATCTATTGTTCATGTTTACGGAGGTGGGATGGGTGCTAAAGTGGAACACAGTGTTATTCAGGCCTGATTGGAAATTCTTTGCCCCAGGCAACGCCAGTATTGGAGAGGACCTAGGAAAATCTCCATGTCGGGACTACCAGCTTCCTCCCACAATAGGCCTTGAGGAGGTTTGTAGGCCAAGGATGGGTGAGAGGAGGTTTCCTAGGAAAAGCATTTGTTGGACCCAATGAAAAACTGGTTGGGTCAGATATCTCCCTGAGGCAGAGGAGACTGAGAGACACTAGACAGTGTACAGATATCTCCCTGAGAGAGAGATAGATTGGGGGGGGGGTGCTCTGAGAGACACCAGTCAGTGTACAAATAGCTCCCTGAGAGAGAGAGAGAATGGTGGAGGGGGGGGCGCTCTGAGAGACACCAGTCAGTGTACAGATATCTCCCTGAGAGAGAGGGGGTGTACTGAGAGACACCAGTCAGTGTACAGATAGCTCCCTGAGAGAGAGAAGGGACTGAAAGATACCATTCAGTGTACAGATATCTCTCTGAGAGAGTGAGGGGGGATTGAGAGACACCAGTCAGTGTACAGATATCTCCCTGAGAGAGAGGGAGGGGGTTACTGAGAGACACCAGTCAGTGTACAGATAGCTCCCTGAGAGAGAGAAGGGACTGAAAGATACCAATCAGTGTACAGATATCTCTCTGAGAGATAGAGAGAGAGGGGACTGAGAGACACCAGTCAATGTACAGGTAGCTCCTTGAAAACTGGTCTGCTAGTTTTGGATTGAAAACTCTCGCTGTGCCTCATGCTCACCTGAACCTTTTCAGACAATGAGCTGCTGTCAACACCCAGCACTGGTTGAGGATGGAGCCTCCACAGATGTGCGTGCTGTATTTCTGGAGGCTCACCTGCCACGGCCAATCGCCTGGCTTGGTGGCACTCCCTCCGATGATCTGGGAGTCCAGGCGTCTCTGTCTGTGATGGGATCGACCTCTGCAGCCTGTAAGCACACAAGCGAAGCAAACTCAGCGACAGGCCAATCCTCGGACAGCATCTTTAACACCTCACAAGTGTGGGCAAGGAGGGTGGAATTTGACAGCTGGCCTCAGGTGGAGGTGGCGTTTTGGGTGAACCCAACTCAGTCAAGAGGGGCATTTATCAAAGAGTTCCTTAAAGAAGGGGTGGATGGGTGGATGTGTGTTCAAGAGGTGGAGTGGTCTAGGGAGGGAATTCCAGAGCCGGGGAATGCAAATGGGGAATTGACTAAAATTGGGAATTGTTAAGTATTTAATGGTATGGTCCTGGGGTGTACTTTTGAACAAAGGGACCTTGCAGGTTCACAGTTCCTTGCAAGTGGAGTCACAGATAGACAGGCTGGTGAAGAAGGCATTTGGCATGCTTGTTTTTATTGGACAGTGCTTTGACGATAGGAATTAGGATGTCATGTTGCAGCTGTACAGGACATTGGTCAGGCCACTTTTGGAATACTGCGTACAATTCTGGTCTCCCTGCTATAGGAAAGATGTTGGGAAACTAGAAAGGGTGCAGAAAAGATGTTACTGAGACTGAAGGGTTTGAGTTACATGGAGATGCTGGGACTTCTTTTCCTGGAGCATCCGAGGCTGAGGGGTGACCTCATAGAAGTTTATAAAATCATGAGGGGCATAGATAAGGTGAATAACCAAGATCTTTTCCCCAGGGTACGGGAGTCCAAAACTAGAGGGCACAGGTTTAAGGTGAGAGGGGAAAGATTCATAAGGGACCTGAGGGGCAATTTTTCCACACAGAAGGTGGGTGTGTATGGAACGAACTGCCAGAGGAAGTGGTAGAGGTGAGTACAATTACAACATTTAAGAGTCATTTGGACAGGTAAATGTATAGGAAAGGTCTAGGATATGGGACAAATGCATGCAAATGGGAGTAGATTAATTTAGGATCTGGTTGGCATGGGTGACTGTCCAAGTTGGGTATATATGCTCCACATGAGATCTCTTCACCCTCTCTTTATCTCGATCTATATGTATACTCTTTTTAATTCTATTCTCCCTCTTGTTTTTTCTCAACTTCCCCCAATAGGTTTCCATGGCACTCCACTCAACCACTCCCTGTGGGAGTGGGACCCACATTCTCACTGAAAGGCCTTTCGCCTCAATTGCTGATTGGATTTTTTGGTGATGCTCATGGACCTGAGGTTGTTTCCCTGCCTGTGAATCTGAAAGTGCTGGGCTTGAATCACATCTCAGGACTTGACAGCCAAGGAAGGTCGGGGGAGATTTGTAACATGGTCAGACAGGTTGAGGGTCAATTGGTAAATGACTCCAAAACACACATCAGTGAGTGTGGGACAGAGTCCTGGTCACTCATGTTGATAGAAAAACAATTGGAGTCTCCAGCATAACCATCCATAGCGCTCAACTGCAACATGCTTATAAATGTGCATGTTGCCATAGCAATTCACAGACTTACAGTTATGATCGTTAATGCCCAATTTCTCACAAATCTCTCATCCAGCTCACCTTCGCACCCAAGCCCACGCACCATCCTGATTGGACCGTTCCTTCAGTGTCACTGGGTCAAAATTACAGAATTCCCACCCTAATAGGGTTCTTGGTGTCCATGTACCACATGGAATGCCGAGGTTCAAGAAGGCAGCTTATCATCACCTTCTCTAGCGCAGTTAGAGATGGAGTGCTAAACATTGGTCTTGCCTGCAATGCCCCTGTCCTGAGAAGGAGCAACAATTGAAGGTTGGTTTGCAGATTAACAGGATCTGAGAAGATGTGTACAATTGCAGCCAGGTAGTAACAAGAAGTTAATTTGTCTATTCAATAGTGACCAGCTATCAATGACAAAAACCTTTTGCCTGCCAAAAGCCATGCAATTGGTTGTCAGGTAACTGAACAGCTTGGTGCCAGGAACAAGATACAAAGAAAACCAGCTTAGGGTTGTCTCTCTGTTCTCTGCAGTCAAAACTAACATGAAACCAGAAGAAAACTAATTTACCTTTCCTTAACTGTAAGCTGTGATTTTTAAGTCAGCAACCTTTCAGAAGTGAATCATCACCCTGTGCCTCCTGAAATCAGAAGAAGCATCCGGAGAAAGATGACTGAAAAACAATGTCCTGGGCAGCATCAGAACAATAAGGATAATCTCAGCAGCCCATGAATAGGAGCTACTGAATTTCCTTTCCAGTTTTTCCTTTGTCTATAACCTATTTTGCCAGTTTAAAAATGTTGTATTACTGACTAATTACTTGGACTAAATGATGATTCATGTTCAATACAGAAACCTTGTGCATGTTTTCTGTCAAACTGCCTCTAAGGAGAGGCGATGGCCTCGTGGTATTAGCACTGGACTGTTAATCCAGAGGCCCAAGTAATGTTCTGAGGAATTGGATTTAAGTACTGCCACAGCGGATGGTGGTATTTGAATTCAATAAAAATCTGGAAATAAGAGTCTAATGATAACCATGAATCCATTGTCAGGGAAGAAAAACTGGTGTCACTAATGTCCTTCAAGGAACGAAACTACCATCCTTATCTCTTAATTGCCCAGATGACAATTAGGGATTTGCAATAAATGCTGGGCCTACTCCATGATGCCCTCATCCTGTGAATAAAATGTCACGCAAATTTGGGAATTTTGTGTACTTATTTTAAAATCTTTCGTGATGATTCAGTGGAACGTTAGGCTAACAAGGACACCTATGTCCAATTCGTATTTATTGACTTTAGTTTCATCTTCAACACCATAGTTCCAACAAAACTCAAACCCTGACTCTGAGACTGAGGACTGTGCAACAAGGTCCTCTTCTTCCTGACCCGCAGACCACAATCAGTAAGGGCAGGTGGCAACACCTCCTCCATAATAATCCTCAACTCCGGAGCCCACAAGGCTGCAGACTCAGCCCCTTATATACTCATGACAGTGTGGCCAAATTCAGCTCCAAACCCATTCACAAATTTGCTGATGACACCACCGTAGTGGGTCAGATTTCAAACAATGATGAGACTGAGTACGAGAAAGAGAAAGACAGCATAGTGGTATGGTGTAAAGACAACAATCTCTCCTTCAATGTCAGCAAAATGAAGGAGCTTGGCATTGACTTCAGGAGGCAAGGTGGAGGACATGCCCCTGTTTGTATCAATGGTGCTGACGTGGAGGTAGTCAAGAGCTTCAAGTTCCTAGGAATGGATATCACCAATGATCTATCCTGGTCCATCCATGTTGATGCAATAGTCAAGAAAGCACACCGATGCCTCTATTTCCTAAGGAGGCTAAGGAAATTTAGCATATCCACAATGACTCTTAGCAAGTTTTATAGATGCGCCATAGAAAGCAACCTCTCTTCCTACTATTTCTCTCTCTATCTAGATATATCACGGCTTGGTATGGCATCTGTTCTGCTCAAGACTGCACAAAATTACAGAGAGTTGTGAACGCAGCCCAGTCCATTACACAAACCACCTTCCTTCCATTGACTCCATCTACATTTCTCGCTGCCCTGGGAAGGCAGCCAACAACATCAAAGACCCCTCCCACCCTGGTTATAATCTCTTCCAACCCCTTCCATCTGAGATAAGATACAAACGTTTGAAAACATGTACTGACAGATTCAAGAACAGCTTCTTCCCCGCTGTTACCAGACTTCTGAATGGCCCGCTCATATATTAGAGTTGGTCTTTCTCTGCACCTTCTCTGTAGCTGTAACACTATATTCTGCTTTCTGTTCTACTACCCTGATATGCTTATGTAAGGTATGGTCTGCCTGGATAGCATGCAAAACAATACTTTTCACTGTATCTCAGTACACGTGACAGCAATAAATCAAATCAAATCAAAAGATTCTGGAGGTGTTGAGTTTTGATTTCCAGGGTGCTACCCAGTGAGGTGTAACAGTGTGCAGGAGTAAGGGGGCTCACTGGTTTTGGCCTCGGGGCCACTGGGGGCTTTTAAGCGTCTAGCTCACCCAGTGCTCCTACTCAGAGATTTGCCTTTTCTCATCCCATCCTTTAGTCTCGCCATTGCATTGCAACTTAGGCCAACACTCAGTGCCAGTGCTCAGGGAATGCCACAGCGTCACAGGTGCCATATTTTGGAGGTGGCATCGAACAGAGGCTCTGTCTAACCCCATGGGATAAATGTAAAAGATTCCCTCAAACTATTTAATGAAACAGTAAGAGACCTCTCCACTTATACCTCCCAATGGTCCCAGGCCAACCATCACTAAATTAGGTGACCTAGACAGTTGTCATGATATGATGTGCACCTTTAAGGGTGCGTTTCTGAAACTAATGTCAACCAATACTGCCTTGGATATGACGTGCCAGTTCCATGACTTGTAGTTAATCTGCAAATTACAGTTGCTGAGGTCCCAGTGCTTCCCAGTGTCCTAGTGAGCATTATTCAAAGATAAGACAATGTGGAACCCAAGGTATTCTTTTCTTCTGATCCCTATGTGTGATTGCTATGTGGATGCAAAAAGATAGGTACAGTGCAATTGTTGTCACATCGCTGCTTGTGGGATCCTCCTGTGTGTCAAAAATGAATGCCAACAATGACCGTGTGTCAAAAAAAGTACTTGATTGGCCATGAAGTGCTTTGGGATGTTCTGAGGTTGTAACAGGTTGTTCCAGAAATGCAAGGTTTCTCTTAGTATCACAGAATTGTTACGGTACAGAAGGAGACCCTTCAGCCCATTGTGCCTATACTGGCTCTAGTGCCAATCTCCTGTCTTTTCCCTGCATATCCCTGCATGCCATTTCTATCTCCATAATTATCTGATGCCGCTCTTCAATGCCTCTATTGAACCTGCCTCTACCACATTTCCAGCCGGTGCATTCCTGACACTAACTGCTTGCTGGGCGAAAAAGACTTTTTCTCACATCACCTTGCTACATTTGCACATTGCTTTAATTCATAGTTTTTTTAAAAAATTCAGTCATGAGATGTGGGTGTCACTAACTGGGCCAAACATTTGTTGCCTGCCTCTAGTTGCTGTCTCTAGAGGGGGTGAGCTGCCCTCTTGAACTGCTGCAGTCTGTATGGTTAGGGAGGGAATTCCAGGATTTTGATTGAATGACAGTGAAGGAATGGCTAATATATTTCCAAGTCAAGATGGGGAGTCACTTGGAGGGGAACTTGCAGGGAGTGGTGTTCCTATATATCTGCTGCCCTTGTCCTTCTAGGTGGAAGTGGTCATGGGTTTGGAAAGTGCTCTCTTAGGATCTTTGGTGAATTTCTGTAGTGCATCTTATAGATGGCACACACTAATGTTACTGAGCGTCGGTGGTGGAGGGAGTGGATGTTTGTGGATGCGGTGCCAATCAAGCGGGGGCTGCTTAACCCTCTTCCCCTCCCCCATTTCTGATAAAGGGTCTAGGCCCGAAACGTCAAGTTTTCCTGCTCCTATGATGCTTCTTGGCCTGCTGGGTTCATCCAGCCCCACGCCTTGTTATCTCGGATTCTCCAGCATCTGCAGTACCTTTTATCTCTTATCGCTGCTTTGTCCCTGGACGGGTGTCCAGCTTCTTGAGTGTTTTTGGAGCTACACCCATGAAGGCAAGTGGGTTAGATCATAGATCATAGAATCATAGATCATAGAATCTCTACAGTGTGGAAACAGGCCCTTCGGCCCAACAAGTCCACACCGACACATCCCCCTGTAACCCACCTAAGCTCCACATCCCCGAACACTACAGGCAATTTAGCATGGCCAATCCAACTAGCCTGCACATCTTTGGACTGTGGGAGGAAACCGGAGCACCCGGAGGAAACTGACGCAGACACAGGGAGAATGTGCAAATTCCACACAGACAGTTGTCCCTCACACACCTGACTTGTACCTGGTCGATGGTGGACAAGCTTTGGGGAATGAGGGGTGAATTACTTGCTGCAGGAAGCCCACAGCCACTGTATTTATATAGCTGGTCCATTTCAGTTTCTGATCAATTGTAAATCCTAGCTGTGTTGGTAGTGGGAGGAAAGACCATTCTTACTTTGATACTTAAACTCAGTACTAGGGCGGTGGTGGGGAACCCCCTGTGCGAGCAGGACAAGCGGTTGGAATTTCCAGTGTGGCTGTTAAGACGTTGATTTCTTGGGAAACTGCAGAACATCGAGCTCACTGCAGTTTCTACAGAAATGCATGTGCTATACGGCGGGTGAGATGCATTCAGTGAGAGTCTGCTTCCCCCGACTGGTCAAAATGAGAACTGTGGCTGGATGCCGCTGCTCGCACTTTCTGTGACATCACTGCTCCTTAGTAAAACTGACCAAAAACTTCCTCCCGTCCCCAACGCCTTCATTTTGACACGGGATGTAGGCATCACTGGGCAAGACTGGTATTTGATGCCCCATTCCTAATCACTTTAGGCTTAATCAGTCATTTCAGAGGGTGAACAGGAACCATTGCCTGTGGTGTCCGGAGTCACATATGGGTCCAACTGGATAAGGGAGACAGATTTCCATCCTTAAAGGACATTACTAGTTAAATAGAAGCCCACTAATTTCTAATCAACCTGTTCAGAGATGTTATGGTACACCCTCTGGGGCAGGTGAGATTTGAACACAGGCCTCCTGGCTCAGACGTACAGGCATTACCACAAGAGCTCTACAGATGGGTTTTGTTTTTAATAATGCCTATCCACAATTAAGACAGGTGTACACACTGAATGTAAATTCCACCTTCTGGGAATAGGTTGGGACTTGAAACCATGACTGCAAAATCTTTGCCTAGACTGCTAGTCCAGTGACACTATCAGTGTGCTACCACCTCCCCCAGATTAATTTGGTCCACGCTCCCCGCTCTTCCCCACAGCCTTGTGGACTCACTCCCCTCAGAACATTGATCCAGTTATTTGTCAAAGGCTTGGATTACACTTGCTTCCACCCTTTCCCCTTCCTGTGTTGAAATGATATTGCTGTTCCTACACTCTCACTCAAACTCTCGCCCTCTCAATTGGTTTGCCTTACCTGGTCTGACCTATACGTGACTCCAGGCCCATTGCAATGCTGCTGGCTCCCAACTCCCCCTCTGAAATGGCTGTAGTCAGTTCAAGGGGAGGCAGTTAGGGATGGGCAATGGATGTTGGTTCTTGCCTGCAATGTCTGGAGTCCCCTGTAGGCCAGACTTCCCTCCCTGGTGGGCATTGGTAAAGCTAATCTACCTTAAGGTCTCCTCAGTCACACTGACATAATCTTATAGAGTCATAGAGTCATACTGCATGGAAACAGGCCCTTTGGTCCAACTCACCTATGCTAACCAGACACTCCCAACTAGTCCCGTTTACCAGCATTTGGCCTCTAAACCTCTCTCATTCATATATTCATTTAAATGCCATTTAAATGTTGTTATTGTATCCACCACTTCCTCTGGCAGCTCATTCCATACACTCACCATCCTCTGCGTGAAAAAGTTGCCCCTCAGGTTCCTTTCAAATCTTACCCCTCTTACCTTAAACCTAAGCCCTCTAGTTTTGGACTCCACTATTCTGGGAAAAGACCATGGCTATTCACCCTATCCATGCCCCTCATGATTTCAGAAACCTCTATAAGATCACCCCTCAGCATCCAATGCTGCAGGGCAAATTGCCCCAGCCTCTCCCTATAGCTCAAACCCTACAACCAGGGCAACATCTTTGTAAATGCTTTCTGCACCTTTTCTCGTTTAACAACATACTTTCTATGGCAGGGTGACCAGAATTGTATGCAGTATTCCACAAGTAGCCTCACCAATGTCTTGTACAGCTATAAGGTCATGGCTTTATATTGATGTTCATTATGCCACCATATACCCTTTGCAAAGGTACCCAACGCAAAGCAAACAAACAAAAAACAAAGCCTTGCATTTCAGTAATGAGCTCAGGATGTCCTTTCCATTTTGGGAAACGCCAGCGCTGCTGCAGGTAGAAGGTCCAACACAAAGCTGATTCACGCACAGCAAGATCCCTACATCTGGCCAATGCAAGAGTGACAAGCTCTGGGTCAGTCTGGCAGGGGATTGGTTTGGCTGTAAACCCGGAGACGGTTGGAGGGGTCCCTTATTAGTCATAGAATCACACAGCGTGGAAACAGACCCTTCGGTCTATCAGTCCATGCTGACCATAATCCCAAACTAAATTAGTCTCTACCTGCCTGCATTTGGACTATATCCCTTCAAACATTTCCTATTCATGTACTTATCCAAATGTCTTTTACATGTTGTGATTGTACCCACATCCACCACTTCCTCTGAAAGTTCATCCCACATGCAAATCATTCTCTGTGTAAAAAAACTGCCCATCATGTCTTTTTTAAATCTTTCTCCTCTCACCTTAAAAATATGCCCCCTAGTCTTCAAATCCCCAACCCTAGGGAAAAGATACCTACCATTCACTTTATCTATATTCCTCGTGACTTTATAAACCTCTATAAGGTCACCCCTCAATGTCCTATACTTCAGTGAAAAAAGTCCCAACCTATCCAGCCTCTCCTTATAACTCAAATTCCTCCATTCCTGGCAAATCTCTTCTGAACCCTCTCCAGGTTAATAATCTCCTTCCTATAAGAGGGCAACTAGAACTGCACAATACTCCAGGAGAGGCCTCACCAACATCTCCTTTCTTTTCCTTTATTCATTCACGGGATGAGGGCAGCATTTATTGCCAATGACTAATTGCCCAGAAGCAGTTTTAAAGTCAACCACATTGGCTGTGGGCCTGGAGTCACATGTAGGCCAGACCAGGTAAGGATGGCAGTTTCCTTCCCTAAAGGACATGAGTGAACCAGATGGGTTTTTCCCCAACAATTGACAATGGACTCACAGTCATCATTAGACTCTTAATTCCAGATATTTTATTGAATTTAAATTCCACCATCTGCTGTGGAGGGATTTGAACCCAGGTCCTCAGTACATTATCTGGGTCTGGATTAACAGTCCAGCAATAATACCACTTGGCCATTACGTCCTCTTGTACAACCTCAACATAATGTCCCACACTCCTACACTCAACAGGTCTCAGCAATTAAGGCAAGTATGCTAAACACCTTCTTATCCACCCTGTCTACCTGTGACGCCAACTTCAAAGAATTACGTACATGAACCTCTAGGTCATTCTGTTCTACAGCACTACCCAAGGCCCCACTTTTAATTGTATAATACCTGTCCTCCCTCAGCCCATTGATCTAATTGATCAAGATCTTCTTTGTAATTGTAGATACCACCAATTTTGGTGACACATGCAAACCTACTAACCATGCCTTCAATATTCTCATCTAAATCATTTGTATAAATGACAAACAAAAGAGGACCCAGCCCAATTCCTGCAGAACACTGCTAGTCACAGGCTTCCTATCCAAAAAACAACCCCCCACCACCATGCTGTTTCTGTCATTAAGCTAATTTGCATCCAATTGGCAAGCTGTTTTCTTTTTCAAAGTAGCTCTGCCAGGTGGGGGTGGGGGAGAGGGAGGGGTGGGGAGTTGGTTCTCGGGTTTGAACTCAGTTAAACTTTCCGTTTGACCAATGGTACGCCAATAGCTTCCTCAGGAACTGCTGATCCCTCTTAATAAGTGAAGTAAAAGGTTGAGAGAGCCAACAGTCACAGTCATGAATAATAAAGGAGGGTCCTTCTGTTTTCTTTCAAGCTACCTGTGAGTAAAATGTCAATAATTGATGCTTAATTATCATCCTACAGTTTCCAAGCCTGAGCTTCTCTGTTACCTCAAAGGCACCGTGCCCATAGTTACCAGGCTGACATTAATCATCCGCTTGCTGTAATTAAGTTTAACCCTCCTCATTAAAGGGAAGGGGTCCTTCAAGTGGGTAGATAGAGAGGAATTATTGCTACCAAATGAGAAGAATGGCCACTGAATCATAGAATCCCTATACAGTGGAAGCAAGCCATTCAGCACATTGAGTCCACATTGACCCTCTGAAGAGCATCCCACTGAGACATAACCCCAGCACCACCCTCCCCAACCCCCATCCCTGTAACCCTGCATATCCCATGGCTAACCCACCTAGCCGACACATCCCTGGCACTATGGAGCAATTTAGCATGGCCAATCCACCTAACCTGCACATCTTTGGACTGTGGGAGGAAACCGGAGCACCCAGAGGAAACGCATGCAGACATGGGGAGAATGTGCAAACCCCACACAGATAGTTGCACCAGGGTGGAACTGAACCTGGGTACCCAGGTTGAATGCTCTTTGGAGAGGGTGATGAGGACTCAATGGGCCAAATGGCCTGCTTCCACACTGTAGCAAATCTATGATTCCAGTAATTTCCCTAGAGACACGTCAGTCTTTAATTATAACAATTTTTTTAATAACCTTTCCTATTATATTGTTTAATTTCCTCTCTCCCTTTCACCTGACCATTCTGACTTGGAAATACAGACTCATGGATGTCTACAGCACTGCAGAATGCCTTTGGCCCATTGTATCCACCTTAACAATACAGATCTGACCACACAAATTCAATTTCCCAGCTTTTAGCCCATGGCCCTGGGGGCTATGGCAATGCAAGTAACTAGCTAAAGACATGCTGAAATGTTACAAGAGTTTCTGACTCCACTACCTACTCAGGCAGTGAGACTCCCACTATCCAATGAGTGGAAAAAAACTTGTTCTCAACTGTTCTCAGGCTTTTACATTTTATTTTAAATTTACACTCCCTGGTTATTGGGTCTTCTACTAATGGAAGAAAAGTACCTTTCTATCCACCCTGTTGTCATATTATGCACCTCTATAGGTTTCCCCAGCTCCTGGAGGAAGTTCTGAGGAAGGGTCACCAGACCTGAAACATTAACTCTGATTTCTCTTCACAGATGCTGTCAGACCTGCTGAGCTTTTCCAGCAACTTCTGTTTTTGTTTCTGATTTAGAGCATCCACAGTTCTTACTGTTTTTATGTAGTTTAGGAGCCTTTTAAGATATAGATTAGGAGAACTTTTTCTCTCAGAGGGTTGGGAGTCTGTTGAATTCTCTTCCCCAGACAGCATTGCAGGCCAGGTCATGGGATATATTCAAGGCCAAGTTAGGCAGAGTTTTGATAGACAACAGAGTCAAGGGTTATGGGTAAACAGGCAGGAAAGAGTGATCAAAACCAGATCAACCGTGATTTTACTGAGGCTCAAAAGGTCATATATAAGAACTAAGAGCAGAAGGAGGCCCCTTGAGCCTGCTCTGCCATTCAATAAGATCATGGCTGACCTGATAGATATACATTGGGCCTACCCCTGATAACCTTTTCCCCTCTTGCTTATCACGAATCCATCTGCCTCTGCTTTAAGAAATATTCAAAGATTCTGCTTCCACTGCCTTTTCAGAATGAGAGTTCAAAAGAGTCGTGGGTCTCTGAGCAAAATGAATTCTCCTCAATTCCATCCTAAATGAGTGGCCTCCTATTTTCAAACAATAACCCCTAGTTCTAGATTGTCCCTTACGAAAGAACACCTTTTCTACGTCCACCCTGTCAAGATGTCTTGGGATCTTATTTATTTAAGTCAAGTCATCCCTCACTTTTCCAAACTCCAGTAGATCTAAGCCCAGCATGTCCAACCCTTCCTCATAAGACAACTCGTCCATTCCAGGGATTAGTTTGGTAAATCCTCTCTGAATTGCTTCCCATGAATTTGCAACCTTCCTTAAATAAGGAGACTAAGACTGTACACATGATTTTGTCTCATCAAGGCCCTTAATATTTGCTGCGAACCCTTCCTTTTTTGCACTCAATTCCCTTCACAATAAACTGTAACATTCTATTATAAACAGTAACATTCCATTAGAATTAGGAACATTCAATTAGAAACTAACAGTTTATTAGAAACAGTAATATTCTATTGGAAACTAACTTTCCATTGGAAACAGTAACATTCCATTGGAAACAGCAATATTCTATTAGAAATAATAACATTCCATTAGAATCAGTGACATTCCATTAGAATCAGTGACATTCCATTAGAAACAATTACATTCTATTTGAAACAGTAAACATTCTATTAGCTTCTCTAATTATTTTCACATACCAACTTTTTGCAAAGCATGTATGGCCACTGCCAAACCTCTGTATTTCATAGTTCTGCAATCTCTCACTGTTCAGATAATCTGCTTCTTTTTTATTCTTCCTGCCAAAATGGGGGCAATTTTGCAACACAGTTTGATACGTCTGTGCCCACTCGAACAACTAGTGGTGTTCCTTTACATCCGCACCACAAATAACTTTCCTGCTTGTCTTTACGTCTACCATTTATATGTAAACCGTAAAAGGCTGAAGCCCTGGTTCTGGACCCTGTGGCACACCACTTGTTACATCTTGCCAGAAAATGACCCATTTATGTCTACTCGCAGCTTCCTGTTTTCCAACAGGGCACTAAGAGTTGCCGTAACTGGGTCATAAGTGGCCCACTTCTGCTTCTGAGTCATACTTAGTGGCTTAGATGATTGTTGTAGAGCGAAACACATATCAAATTTGTTAAAGACTCAATGATTAGTGGCATTCTAACCAACGTATGGAAGCACAAATGTTCACAGATATTAACTGAGCGAATTTATAGGGGTGTGATGTGTTTATACTGTATAGAAAAAGGGAGATGCAGAGTAAAATTCTAATTCTAATGTAGATAGAATCCATGTCATTTATAATACCATGACCACACAAGGATGAATCAACCCTTTAAGACCACAAGATGTAGGAATGGACTGCTGCATCCATGATTTTGTTCTTCTGTAAGATGCTGAGAGTGGTATGAGCTGTAATGATGAATTCTTGTTGAGCTTCCTAACATGGCTATGATTGTCCACATTTTGTAGCAATACATATAACAGGTCACTGAGCACTCAGGCCTCATCAGCCTGCATCTTAGCTTTACAAGTCAGCTCAGTGTTACTCGGTGCACATTCAGTGAATTCACCAACGATGCGTGGCTCAGAGGGAACTTGCATATGTTGCCCTTGCAGGTGGTAGAAGTTGCATAATTGGAAGGATCCTTGGTGAGTTGCTGCAGACATCTTGTAGACAGCTCACATTGCTGCTACTGAGCATCAGTGGTGGAGGGAGTGGATTTTGTGGATGTGGTGCCAACCAAACAGGCTGCTTTGTCCTGGATGGTGTTGACCTTCTTGAGTGTTGTTGGAGCTGCCCCCATCCAGGCAAGTGGGGAGTATTCCATCACACTCCTGACTTGTGCGTTGTCAATTGTGGACAGGCTGTGGGGAGTCAGGAGGCAGGTGGCACGCTGCAGGATTCCAAGCCTCTGACCTGCTCTTACAGCCACTGTGTTTGTGTGGTGAGTCCAGTTGAGTTTCTGAAAAATGGTAACCCCCCAGGATGTTGATAGTGGGAGAATTCAGTGATGGTAACACCATTGAGTGTCAAGGGGGTGATGGTTTGATTCTCTCTCTTGTTAGAAATGGTCATTGCCTGGCATTTGTGTGTGATGTGAATGCTACTTACCAGAGCCGGAGTATTGTGAGCAATTCAAAACACCTTAACAAGGTAATTTCTCCAGGACAGAGTGCAGTGTAGATTCTGTAAATTGTTATTTAGACTCCAAGGATTAAATTACAAGGGCAACTGACAAAAAGGTCACCAACTTACAACCTCATCTTTGTTTCTCTCTCCCCAGATGCTGCCCGACCTGCAGAATTTCTCCAGCATTCTTGGTTTTATTATACAAAATACATAAAATGGGTTATGTTTCTAGCAACTTAGAACATTAAGCATTGAACTGATGAAACTTGTCTGTCTGTTACTGTGTGTCTGTGTTTGTTTGTGTGTTTGTGTGTGTCTCTCTGTTACTGTGTGCATGTCTCTGTAACGGTGTGTATACGTGTGCATATGTTACTCTGTGTGTATGTGTCTGAATGAGTGTCTGTTACTGTGTGCATGTCTCTGTAACTGTGTGCATGCGTGTGTGTCTCTGGTACTGTGGGTGTGTGTCTCTATTACTGTGTGTGTGTGTGTGTGTCTGAGTGTGGTCTGTGTTACTGCGTGTATATATCTGTTATTATGTGTGTGTCTCTGCAACTGTGTGTGTGTCTTTGTTACTCTGTGTGTGTGTGTGTGTATGCGTGTGTGTGTATCTCTGTACCTGTGTATGTGTCCATGTTTATCTCTGTTACTGTGTGGGTGTGTGTCTGAGTGTGCCTCTGTTACTGTGTGTATGTGTCTCTTATTATGTGTGTGTCTCTGCAACTGTATGTCTCTGCAACTGTGTGTGTGTGTGTGTGTGTCTGACTGTGTTTCTGTTACTGTGTATATGTCTCTGTTACTGTATGCGTATCTGCAACTGTGCATGTGTTTATCTCTGTTACCGTGTAGGTGTGTGTCTGAGTGTGTCTCTGTTACTGTGTGGGTGTCTCTGTTACTGTGTGGGTGTGTGTCTGAGTGTGTCTCTGTTACCGTGCGTATGTCTCTGTTACTGTGTGGGGGGTGTGTCTGAGTGTGTCTTTGTTACTGCACGTATGTCTCTGCTACTGTGTGGGTGTCTCTATCAGTGTGTGTGTGCCTGTTACTGTGTGCAAGTCTTTGTAACTGTGTGCGTGTGTGTGTCTGAGTGTGTCTCTGTTACTGTGTGTCTGTGTGCATGTGTATGTGTGTCTCTGTAACTGTGTGTGTGTGACTCTGTAACTGCGCATGCGTGTGTTTGTGTCTCTGTAACTGTGTGTATGTGTCTGGTGTGTTTCTGTTACTGTGTGTCTCTATTACTGCCTGTGTGTGTCTGAGTGTCTCTCTGTTATGGTGCGCATGTGCGCCTGTGTATTTCTACAGTGTGTGCGTGTGTCTGCTACTGTGTGTGTGTCTGTTACTGTGTGTAGGTCTCTGTAACTGTGCGCATGCGTGTGTGTCTGTTACTCTGTGTGTGTATCTGTTACTGTGTGCATGTCTCTGTAACTGTGTGTGTGCGTGTGTGTCCCTGTAACTGTGTGCCTGCATGTGTGTCTCTGTTAATGTGGGTGTGTGTCTCTATTACTGTGTATGTCTGGGTGTGTCTGTGTTACTGTGTGTATGTGTCTGTCTCTGCAACTGTGTGTGTGTGTCTCTGTTACTGTGTGCATATCTCTGCAACTGTGTGGGTGTGTGTCTGAGTGTGTCTCTGCTACTGTGTGTATGTGTCTGTTATTATGTGTGTGTCTCTGCAATTGTATGTCTGTGCAACTGTGTGTGTGTCTCTGTTACTGTGTGTGTGTCTGACTGTGTCTCTGTTACTGTGTGTGTATCTCTGCAACTGTGCATGTGTTTATCTCTGTTACTGAATGGCTGTTTCTGTTATTGTGTGTGTGTCTGTTACTGTGTGCTAGTCTTTGTTAATATATGCATGTGTGTGTCTGTTACTATGTGCGTGTATCTGAGTGTCTCTCTGTTACTCTGTGTGTGTGTGTGTGTCTCTGATGCTCTGTGTGAGTGTGTCTGAGTGTCTCTGTTACTCTGTGTGCATGTATGTCTCTGTAAGTGTGTGCGTCTGAGTGTGTCTCTTATTGTGTGTGTGTCTGTTACTGTGTGCATATCTGTTACTGTGTGCGTGTCTATAACTGTGACTGTTACTCTGTGTGTGTCTGTTACTGTGTGCATATTTCTGTGACTGTGTGCATGTGTGTGTCTCTGTAACTGTGTTTGTGTGA
>JAHRHZ010000117.1:2581933-2633564 GCA_024137785.1 Ginglymostoma cirratum | reverse complement strand
TGTATGTGTGCGTGTTTCTATGTTACTCTGTGTATGTGTCTGAGTGTATCTTTGTTAGCCAATGTTTGTGTGTGTCTTTATGTTACTCTGTGTGCATCTTTCTGTTATTCTAAATACATGCGTGTGTGGGGAATTCTTTGTTGCTTTGTCTGTGTGTGTGTGCACCTTCCTGGATTGAGGATTCAGTTTATCATCATAATCTCATAGCGCGGCAGAGCAGATTTGATTGGCTGAATGGCCTACTTCTGCTCCTCTGTCTGTCGGCCTTGTTGCACTGCTTGTCCGTGATTCAGTCTATGATCTTGACCAACACTGATCGCCCCCAATTTTGCTCCCCCAGTGAAACCCATTCAAATGAGAGCGCTGACCTGCTGGGCTGTTCTCAATGCAAAAGAGGACCAGCAGGAGGTAGACGAAGAACATCTCTCCAGCTGTTAATGGTCTGTGAGGCGCCACATTGTAGGTTGTTAGAGGAGGAGGGGACCAGTATCAGAGCAGGACAATGAAAGGTAACACAATCCTAAAGAGACATCTCAGTAGATGGGTGAGAGGGATCATTAGCTAGAAAGGACCAACACAGAGGACCTGTCACTGTGATTTCACCTCCACACCCATTCCACACGATTACCTCATAATCACCAGTCGGTATTAAATTCATCATCCCACCAATCAGGGTACAATGTAACCACTGCACCAGGTCTGATAGGTCAATGGCCATTGCTACCATCACAAAAGACTGCAGCTGGACAACCAATGGCAATTGAACATACAATCATACAGATGTACAGCAGGGAAACAGACCCTTTGGTCCAACTCGTACGTGCCAACCAAATATCCTAAATGAATCCTTTCCCATTTACCAGCATTTGGCCCATATCCCTCTAAACTCTTCCCATTCATGTACCCATCCAGATGCCCTTAACATTTCCTCTGGCAGTTTGTTCCATACATGCACCACACATTGCGTGAAAACGGTTCTGCTTAGGTCCTTTTTATATCTTTCCACTCTCACCTTAAACCTATGCCCTCTAGTTTTGGGCTCCCCTACCCTGGGAGAAAGACCTTGGCTATTCAGCCTATCCATTCCCCATACAGATTGGATCAACTGGATAACTACTGGACCATGGCACCTCCTGTGTTGTAGATCACAGGGACAGGTCATGTCGAAAGGTGCACAGCCTGTTGCATCATTTCGGTCCATTTCCAAACAGCTAGTCCAGAAAATTGCTGACCCATGCTCGGTGCATTATTTGACACTGGAGGAAACTGACTCACACAGGGGTATGCGGACTCACACTGGAGTAGACTGACTCGCACTGTAGTACACTGATTCACACTGTGGTACACTGACCCACATAGGGATACACAGATTTACACTGGTAAACTGACCCACACTAGGGTACAATGGTTCACACTGTGGTACAGTGACACACACGGGGGTACACTGGCTCACACTGGTACACTGATTCACACTGTGGTACACTGTCTCACACTGGAGTACAGAGATTCACAGTGTGGTACACTGACCCACTCAAGAGTGTTGATGGTTCACACTGTGGTACACTGACACACACTGGAGTATACTGACTCACTCTAGGGTACAATGGTTCACACTGCTGTACACTGACCCACACTATGGTACACTGATTCACACTGAGGTACACATATTCACAAGTGTGGTACACTGACCCATACTGTGGTACAATGGTCCACACTGACTCACACTGGGGTATACTGACTCACTCTGCGGTACACTGACTCACACCTGGCCACACTGATTTACACTATAGTATTCTGACCCACATAAGGGTACACATGACTGACACTGTGGTACACTGACTTAAACTTGCATACACTGACCCACACTGCAGTACACTGACTAACAGTATGGTACACTGACTCATACTGGGGTACACTGACCCAAAATGGTGTTCTGTGGCTCTCACTGGCACGCACTGACCTGCACTGGGGTACACTGAACAACACTGGGGTACACTGACTCACGCTGGGGATTACTAACCCATGCTAGGGTACACTGACCCACATTGGCATACGCTGGCTCAAACTGGAGTATACCGTCTCACACTGGGGTGCACTGGCTCTCACCAGAGTTGACTGACTCACACTGGGGAACACTGACTCACACTGGGGCACATTGGCTTTTATGGGGGAAGACTGACCCATACTGGGGCACTCTGGTTCTTACTGGCACAGACTGACCTGCACTGGGGTACACTGGCTCACACTGGAGTATACTAACCCATTGAGGGAAATACTGGCTTACACTGTGGTATATTGGCTCACACTGGGATGCGCTGACACATACTTGGGTGCACTGACCCACAGTGGGGTATACTGACCCACACTGCAGTACACTGATCCACTCACTCACACTATGGTATACTGACCCACCCTGGGGTACACAAGTTCACATGGACTCACACTGGGGTACACTGACTCACACTGGGGTACACTGATTCACACTGTGGTACACTGACCCACACTGGGGTACAGAGATTCACAGTGTGGTTCACTGACCAACACTAGAGCACAATGGCTCACACTGTGCACATTAACCCACACTGGGATACACTGACCTATACTGGCATACGCTGGCTCAAACTGGAGTATACTGGCTTACACTGGGGTACACTGGCTCTCACCGGAGCTGACTGACTCACACTGGAGTACACTGACTCACACTGGGGTACCTTGGCTTTTCCGGGGAGGATTGACCCACACTGGGGAACACTGACCCACACTGGGGTACACTGACTCATACTGGGGAGTACTAACCCACTCTGGGGTACACTGACCCACACTGTGGTATGCTGGATTACATATGTGGTACACTAGCTCACACTGGTGTACACTGATCCACACTGGGTGCTCTGACTCTCACTGGCATGGACTGACCTGCACTGGGGCACACGGACTTACACTGGAGTGTGCGAATCCACAGTGGGGAATACTGGCTTACACTGGGGTATATTGGCGCACACTGGGATGCACTGACGCACACTTGGATGCTCTTACCTACAGTGGGGTACACTGGTTCACCCTGAGATACCTCATCCTGTGGGCCTCAAACTTGGGAACCTGGTCACATACTGGGGCACACTGACTCACACTGTGGTACACTGACCCACACTGAGGTACAGAGATTCACAGTGTGGTACACTGACTCACAGTACAGCACAATGGTTCACACTATGGACACTGACATACACTGACTCACACTGGGATTTTCTTCTCCATTCATTTATGGAATATGGACATTGCTGGCTGGCCAGTATTTCTTGCTCCATTCCTAGTTGCCCTTGAGAAGGTGGTGGTGAGCTGCTTTCTTGAACCGCTGCAGTCCTCCTGCTGTGGATTGACCCACAATGCTACGGGGAGGGAATTCCAGGATTTTGACCCAGTGACGATGAAGGAACGGCGATATATTTCCAAGTCAGGATGGTGAGTAGCTTGGAGGGGAACCTGAAGGTGGTGGTGTTCCCATATGTCAGATGCCCTTGTCATTCTAGTCGGAAGTGGTCCTGGGTTTGGAAGATGCTCTCTGAGAATCTTTGGTGAATTTCTGCAGTGCATCTTGTAGATAGTACACACTGCTGCTAGTGAGTGTCGGTGGTGGAGGGAGTGGATGCTAGTGGATATAGTGCTAATCAAGTGTGCTGCTTTGTCCTGGATGGTGTCAAGCTTCTTGAATGTTGTTGAGGCTGCACTCATCCAGGCAAGTGGGGAATGTTCCATCACATTCCTGACTTGTGCGTTGTAGCGCTTTGAGGAATCAGGAGGTGAGTTACTCGCTGCAGTATTCGTAGCTTCTGGCCTGATCTTGTAGCCACTGTGTTTATGCGGTGAGTCCAGTAGAGTTTGTGGTCAATGATAAAACCCAGGATATTGATAGTGGAGGATTTAGTGATGGTAACACCATTAATGTAAAGGGACGGTGGTTAGATTGTCTCTTATTGCCATTTGTGTGGCACGAATGTCACTTGCCACTTGTCAGCCCAAGCCTAGATATTGTCTAGTTCTTGCTGCATTTGAACATGGACTGCTTCTGTATCTGAGGAGTCACAAATGGTGCTGAACATTGTGCAATCATCAGCAAACATCCCCACCTCTGACCTTACGATAGAGGGAAGATCATTGATGAAGCAACTGAAGATGTTTGGGCCTAGGACACTGTCCTGACGAACTCCTGCAGCTGAGATGATTGACCGCCAACAACCACCATGTGTCAGATATGACTCTAAGCATTGGAGAGTTTGCCCCCTGATACCCACTTATTCCAGTTTTGCTAGGGCTCCTTGATGCAGCCCTTGATATCAAGGGCTGTCACTCTCACCTCACTTCTGAGATTCAGCTCGTTTGTCCATGTTTGAACCAAGGCTGTAATGAGGTCAGGAGCTGAGTGGCCCCGACAGAACCCAAACTGGGCGTCACTGAGTAGATTATTTCTGGGCAGTTGCTGCTTGATAGCCCTGTTGATGACACCTTCCATCACTTTACTGATGATTGAGAGTAGACTGATGGGGTGGTACTTGGCTTGGACTGGATTTATCCTGCTTTTTGTGCACAGGACATATTTGGTTAATTTTCCACATTGTCTGGTAGCTACCAGTGTTGCAACTGTACTGGAACAGCTTGGCTAGGGAGCGGCATGTTCTGGGGCACAAGTCTTCAGTACTATTGCTTTGCTGAAATGTTGTTAGGGCCCGTAGCCTTTGCAGTATCCAAAGTCTCCAACCATTTCTTGATATCACGTGGAGTGAATCAAATTGTCTGAAGACTGGTATCAGTAATGCTGGGGACCACTGGAGGAGGCCAAGATGTATCATCCACTCGGCACTTCTGGCTGAAGATTGCTGCGAATGCTTCAGCCTTATCTTTTGCACTGATGTGCTGGGCTCTTCCATCATTGAGGATGGGAATATTTGTGGAGTGTCCTCTTCCAGTGAGTTGTTTAATTTTCCACCATCATTCACGATTGGATGTGGCAGGACTGCAGAGCTTAGATCTGATCCATTGGATGTGGGATCACTTCGGTCTATCACTTGCTGCTTTCACTGTTTGGTGTCCATGTAGTCCTGTTTGGTGGCTTTACCAGGTTGATACCACATCTTCAGGTATGCCTGGTGCTGCTCCTGGCATGCCCTCCTGCAATCGCCATTGAACCATGGTTGATCCCCTAGCTTGATTGTAATGGTTGAGTGGGGGATATGCCAGGCCATGAGGTTACAGATTGTCCTGGAGTACAATTCTGTTGGTGTTGATAGCCCACAGCGCCTCATGGATGCCCAGTCTTGAGTTGCTAGATCTGTGTGAAGTCTGTCCCATTTAGCACAGTGATAGTGCCACACAACACGATGGAAGTTATTCTCAATGTGAAGGCGGGACTTCGTCTCCACAAGGACTGTGCGATGGTCACTCTTACTGATACTGTCATGGACAGATGCAACTGCAGCTAGCAGATTAGTAAGGATGACGTCTTGTTGGTTCCTTCACCGCATGCCACAGACCCAGTCTAGCAACTATGTCCTTTAGGACCCAACCAGCTTGGTCAGTTGGACTGCTGCCGAGCCACTCTAGGAGGTGGATGTTGAAATCCCCCACCCAGCGTATATTTTGTGTCTTACTATCCTCACTGTTTCCTTTAAGCGTTGCTCAACATTGAGGAGTACAGATGCATCAGCTGAGGGAGGACAGTATGTGGTAATCAGCAGGAGGTTTCCTTGCCCATGTTGAACCTGAAGCCGTAGGACTTCATGGAGTCCAGAGTCAATGTTGAGGACTCCTAGAGCAACTCTGTCCCAACTGTATACCACTGTGCCACCGACTCTGCTGGGTCTGTCCTGCCAGTGGGACAAGGCATTTCCAGGGACGGTGATGGTGGTGTCTGGGGCATTGTCTGTAAGGTATGATTCTGTGAGTATGACTATGTCAGGCTGTTGCTTAACTAGTCTGTGAGACAGCTCTCCCAATTTTGGCACTAACTTTCAGATGTTACTGAGGAGGACTTTGCAGGGTGACAAGGCTGTTTCTGCTGTTGTCTTTTCTGGTGCTTTGGTCGATGCCAAGTGATCCGTCCAGTCTAATTTCTTTGAGGCTTTGTATCGATTTGTACAGCTGAGTGGCTTGCTTGGCCCTTTCAGAGGGCAATTGAGAGTCAACCACGTGGAATCACATGTAGGCCAGCCCAGGTGAGGGGTGGCAGACTTTCTCCCCGAAAGGACATTAGTGAACCAGATGGGATTTTCCAACAATTGGCAATGATTTCATGGTGATCAGTGGATTTTTAATTCCAGACCTTTTTTTCCTAATTATTGAAGACAAATTCCACCATCTGCCATGGTGGGATTCAAACCCGAATTCCCAGCACATTAGCTGGGTTTCTGGATTAACAGTCTCGCAAAAATACCACTAGGCCATCGCCTACCCCTGCTGATTCACTATTCACACAGTGATACACTGACCCACACTAGAGTACAGTGGTTCACATTGTGGTACACTAACACACTGGGATACACTGATTCACAATGTCGTACACTGACCACACTAGGGCACAATGTTTCACACTGCAATGACCCACACCGGGGTACACTTACTCACACAATGGTACACTGACTCACACTGTCGTACACCGACCCACACTGGGGTACACTGGTTCAGAGCCGGTACACTGACTCACACTGTGGTACACTGACACACACTGTGGTACGCAGATTCACAGTGTAGCACACTGACCCACAATAGAGTACACTGGTTCACACTGGGGTACACTGACCCACACTGTGGTACACTGTCTCACACTAGGGTACAGTGATTCACACTGTGGTACACTGACGCACACTGGGTTATACTGATTCACGCTGTCATACACTGACCCACACTAGGGTACAATACTTCACACACTGGTACACTGACCCAAACTGGGATACACTGACTCACATTGTGGTACACTGATTCACACTGTGGTATACTGACCCACACTGGGGTAGAGAGATTCACAGTGTGGTACATTGACCAATACTAGAGCACACTGGCTCACACTGTGGTACACTGACACACACTAGGATACACTGACTCACATGGGGGTACACTGACACACACTGAGGTGCAGAGATTCTCTCTGGTGTACATTGACACACACTAGGGTACACTGGTTCACAATGACTCACACTGGTGTACACTGACATTACACTGGGGTACACTGATTCACACCATGGGATGCTGAGCCACACTGGGGTCCACTGACTCACACTGGGGTACACTGGTCCACAATGACTCACACTGGTGTACACTGATTCACACCGTGGTACAACGACCCACACCTGGGTATACTGACTCACATTATGGTATTCTGACCCACCGTAGGGTACAATGGTTCACACTGTTGTACACTGATGCACACTGGGGTACACTGACCCACACTAGTGTATACTAACCCACAGTGCAGTACACCTACCGACACTGGGGTACACTGACTCACACTGGGGTATACTGACCCACACAGGGGAGCACTAACCCACACTTGAGTTCACTGACCCATACTGTGGCACACTGACACACACTGAGGTTGACTGAACCACACTGGAGTATACTGGCTCACACTGGGGTACACTGGCTGTCACTGGAGTTGACTGACTCACACTGGAGTACACTGACTCACACCTGGGTACATTGGCTTTTACGGGGGAAGACCGACCCACACTGAGGTACTCTGGTTCACACTGGCATGCACAAACCAGGACTGCAGCACACTGCAGTGCACTAACCCTCAGTGGGGAATACTGGCTCACACTAGGGTACATTGGCTCATCCTGCAATGCACTAGCACACACTGGAATGCACTGACCCACACTGGGGAACACTGACTCACACTGTAATCCACTGACTTTCACTGGGGCACCCTGACTCATGCTGGGGTACACTGATCCACACTGGGTTAAACTGGTCCAAACTGACTCACACTGGGGTACACTGACTCACACCATGGTACACTGAACCACATCTGGGTACACTGATTCACACTGTAATACACTGACTCACACTGGGGTACACTGACTCACACTAGGGTACACTGATCCACACTCGGGTACACTGGTCAACACTGACCCACACTGTGGCACATTGGTTCACATTGAGGTACTGTGGCTCTTACTGGCATACAATGATTCACAGTGGGGAATACTGGGGTGCACTGATGCACACTGGGGAATACTGACACACACTGACCCACAGTGCAGAACACTGGCTCCCACTGGGGTACACTGGCTCACACTGGGGTATACTGGCTCACACTGGACTGGTTTATTCTCTCTCAGCACATTGCAATCTCCTAACTTGCCATGTCACAGTCTGTCTGTGTCAGTGAATGATTTTATTTCAGTTCAGTTCTCCCTCAGTGTCCCTCTGTATTAACATTGACTGTCTGATCCAGCCAACTCTCAGCCTCTGGTTTAATACTGTCAGTGATTCACATACCTTGCAATAATTTAATCCAGAAACTTCTTGCCTCACCTTTGGCCTGGCCTGCCTTTAAATCCCATTGTTCTGAAATCTGGACTCTTATCTTCAACTCTGCTTTCTCCCCACAGACCTGCTGAGTTTCTCCAGCAATTTATGATCCCCATATCTGTCTCTCTCTCCATCCATCTGTTTGTCCCTGTCTGTCTTTCTGGCCAGTCAGTCTGCTTTCCGTTTGTCTATATATAACCATAGAAATGCCTGTCTGTCTATTTATACGTGACTCAGTCTATTTATAAGTCTATGTGTCTGTCCACCCTCACACACAAGCTTGTGATTGTATAGATTGCCTGCTACGTTTCACCACCCAGAGCCACATTCCCCCATTTAAACGCTCAATCCCACATCATCGGTCCTCTCACTCGCTCTTCCTGACAGACTTATCAGTACAGCCTTCTCCTGGGCTACAGACATCCCCAAAACTTTCAACCATCACAGCGCCAGGTGAGATGCAAACGTCGATGGAGACTGGTGATTGCGATGCCAGTCTCCCCGCAGGCGAGGGCTGGGGATTGAGAGCATAGACACGAGGTGCCATCACCTTTTGAAACCGGGTGGGGGGAAGCGGATTTAAAAAAGAATCCCCCTTCCTCACATCTCCCCTCCTCATCCCCTTCTCCCTTTGTCACTGCTGAGCTTGGGAGAGGACCACCACCCCCTCACACCCCGATTTATCGAACGGGCTGGGTTTTTTTTTATGTATCGAGAGGAAAATGTCTGATTTCACGCTACATTCGGTTTTGGAAATGTGGAGATGTAGAGAGGGTTGCTTAGCGACTGCATCACGTCATTAGATGCACTGGGCCCTACAGGGGCAGACAGAGACAGCAAGAGAGAGAGAGAGAGGAAATAATTAGGAAAACAGTTTAATTTGACTGTGGACAGATGAAACTCCCGTTCCTCTGCCGCCTACACTAGGTGTAGATTTGGCAAATTCTGGGGTGGGGTGGAGGAGCGGTGGCAGACAGTATTTCTTTCAGAGAACAAGGCCTCCACCCTAGGAATAATTTTTCTTTAAAAAATCTGGGAGTATGAGAGGGAGAACAAAAGAAAATAGCATCGTATTTGTTCTTCCAGCAGTTTTGTCGGTAAGTCGTAAATGTTTGGAGATATGAGCAAGCAGTGTGAAATGTCTTTTTTATTTTCTTACAAAATAAATAACAAAGCTGTGCGAGCTCCCGTCGCTGTCTACAGAGTCTTGTCGCTGGTGAGTTTGAACTCTCGGTTCTTTCCCAGCCTCTGAGTTATTGCTGAGGTCTTGCCTTCCAGGTTTTATGGGAGTGGTTCACGAGTGAAGACGATTATAAGGGGAGAGCCCCTCATCCCACTTCAGAAGAAAGGGAATCCTCGGGGAGCTAGGCTCCTCTCGGTTGCTCGGGAGACAAAGAAGAAGGAGGAGAGACAGAGAGAGACAGAGAAAGAGAGAGAGAGAACGTGGAGGGGGACAAAGAAGGAAGACTGTACAGAGGCCAGGATTATGTATGTGAGCTCCTTACTTTTGTTGCTTGTGGCTCGAGGACTAGCAAGGAGCTGTCCAGCCCCTTGTACCTGTTGGAATAAGGTGTCGGACTGCAGTGATAAGGAATTGGTCACGCCTCCTTTTGGGTTGCCCTTGCACATGACCAATCTCAGTCTGGCTCACAACAAAGTTCTCTCCCTGCCTCTGGGCTACTTCTCCTGCTACACCGAACTCATGGTTCTCGATCTACGCAACAACTCCCTCACCGACCTGCCGGGTGGCCTGTTCCGGCCCTTGGTGAAGCTGACCTACCTGGACCTGAGTTACAACAATCTGAGCCGACTCACCCAGGAACTGCTGAGGCCAGCTCGCAACTTGGTGAGGCTTCTCCTGAGTCACAACCCTGGGTTGTCAGTTATCGCTCCCCGGGCGCTCTCCGGCTTGCCGCGCCTCCAGCACCTGGACCTCAGCTTCGACGGCCTCACTGGCATCAGCCAGGACCTCCTGGATGGTCTCCCGGCCACCGTTTCTATCCGGTTGGCCGGTAACCCTTGGCTCTGCGGCTGCTCCATGGAGCCACTCCTGAAATGGGTGACCAGGAACCTCCATCAGTGCAATTCCGGTGAGTCTATGATTTTGGGGAGGGGCGGGGGTGATCGGGTATGGTGATTCATGGCGGTTGGCATGATGGGTCACTTAACTGGAGACTCAATGGGTTCATTGTTCTTGCCGAAGGGGGCAATCTCGCCTCGCCGTGGATGAGGTCCCTCTGTCTACGTCCGGTGTTGGGGTTGATCCATTTGCTGCCAAATAGAAAGCTTTGTGAGCTCTTCCACTGTGGCAGGCAGCAAGGAGAAAGCAATGCCCCTACCTCAGTCAGTCACAATTGATGCACAAGTGCCTGCCTCATGGGGGACCTGTTTCAGTAAAAGTACAATGATAGAATGATAGATAACAGGAGCAGTGGCCGGTCTTTCAACCTTGTGAGCCCGCCCCTCCATTAGTAGAAATCTGGCGTAGGCCATTCAGTCCTTCGAACCTGCTCCGCCATTCAAAATGTTCATCCAATGCATTCCCTGCTCCCACTTAGTCATAGATTTGTACAGCATGGAAAAAGGCCCTTCCATCTAACTTGACTAAGGAACTGGCATGGGGGAAGTAGAGAGGACATAAATCAATTGGGCAATTACAACAAAGCTGTACCAGCAGTGGTGTAGTGGCCTGAATGGCAGCCTTATGATTTCAGTGTTTCCATGATCCTACGTTTAAGGTCATCTGTGTTATAGAGTCATTGAGTTCTACAGCATTGAAACAGACCCTTTGGTCCAGCTCGTCCATGCTGACCAGATATCCTAAATTAATCTAGTCCCATTTTCTAACGTTTGGCCCATATCCCTCTTAACCCTCCTTATTCATATACCCATCCAGATGTCTCTTAAATGTTGTAATTGTACCAGCCTCCAGCACTTCCTTTGGCAGCTCGTTCCATACACACACCACACTTTGTGTGAAAAAAGTTGCCTCTAAGGTCCCTTTTACATCTTTTCCCTCTCACCTTAAACCTACACCCTCTAGTTTGGACTTCCCTAGCCTGGGGAAAAAGATCATTCACCCTATCCATGCCCCTCATGATTTTATAAACCTCTATAAGGTCACTCCACAGCCTCTGATGCTCCAGGGAAAATAGCCCCAGTCTATTTAGCTTCTCCCTGTAGCTCAAACCCTCCAAACCTGGTGACATCCTTGTAAATTTTTTCTGAACCCTTTTGATTTTAACAACATCTTTCCATCACTTTATCCCTTGATCCCTTTGGCCCCGAAAATGATATCTAATTTTTACAGGAAGGATGTTGTGAATCGATTGGACAGTTTTAACAAAGCTATACCAGCAGAAGTGCAGTGGGCTGAATGGCAGCCTTCTGATTTGAGTTTTCCCATGATTCTCTGGCTAAGGTCATCTGTATTTTTAATGTGAGAAAAGACAGATAAAAAAAGGACATGAGAGGCTATTTTTTTACACAGAGAGTGGTTTGTCTGTGGAATGAACTTCCGTGGATGTGCCTACAGTTACAATATTTAATAGATATTTAGATAAGTAGATGAATAGGAAAGGATTGGAAGGTAATGTGCCAAACGCAAGCAGGTAGGACTAGTTTAGTTTGGAATTATGGTCAGCATGCACTGGTTGGACTAAATGGTCTGTTTCCATGCTGCATGACACTATGACATTATGAGTTGTACAGCATTGAAACAGACCCTTCAGTCTAACTCATCCACGTTGACCAAATGTCCTAAATTAATCTAGTCCCATTTGCCAGCATTTGACCCATCTCCCTCTAAACTCTTCCTATTCATATACCCTTCCAGATGCCTTTTAAATGTTGTCATTGTACCAGCTCCACCACTTCCTCTGGTAGCTCTACATGAAAAAGTTGCCCTTAGGTCTCTTTCATATCTTTCCCCTTTTACCATAAACCTATGCTCCCTGGTTTTGGACTCCCCCACCCTGGGGAAAAGACCTAGGCTATTCACCCTAGCCATGCCCCTCATGATTTTATACACCTCTACAAGATCACCCCTCAGCCTCTGACAATCCAGGGAAAATAGCCCCTACACAATCAGCCTCTCCATATAGCTCACACCCTCCAACACTGGCAACATTCTTTTAAAACTTTCCTGCATCCTTTCGAGTTCAACAACATTTTTCCTATAGCAAGGAGATCAAAATTGAATGCAGTATTCTAAAAATGGCCTAACCAATAACCTATATAGTCAGAAGATGCCATCCCAACTCCTATACTCAATGCACCGACCAGTAAAGGCAAGTATACCAAATGCCTTCTTCACCACCCTGTCTACCTGTGACTCCACCTTCAAAGAGGAGATGTTCTTTTTAAAAGCAATTATAGAACTTCATAATTACAGTTCACATTGCATTGAGTTCCACCAGCATAGAAATGGGTCTCTAGCCAATATTTAGTGGCCACATCAGACACCCACTTTCCCCCAGTATTTACTTAAGCGTGGTAGGACCACATGGAGTACAAAGTATTTTGGAGGATTCAAGGGAAACAGTAGTGCAGAATTGGAACAAGAGACATGCCATTGAAGTTCTTTGGTTTTGCACTCAACAGGTCAGAATGGCGAGAATGCCAAATTCGAAGGAACAACAATTTATACTTCATGGGAAGAAGGTGCTAATGGGTTGGCATTGTCATGAAGAATGCACCAGGGAACAGTTAACAGACAATTTTGAGCTCAAAGCAGTCAAGTTAACTCTTGTTTATAGGAATGTAGAATTATGGAAAATAGCTGCAGCAGTAGGCCATTCAGCCCTTTGAAGCTGCACCACCATTCAATATGATCGTGGCTGATTGTGCAATTTCAATATCCCACTCCCACCTTCTCCCCATACCTCTTGATACCTTTAGCCGCAAGGGCCACGTCCAGCTCCCTCTTTAATATATCTAATGATCTGACCCCCAACAGCTCTCTGTGGGAGAGAATTCCAAAGGTTCCTAACTCTCTGAGTGAAGAAATTCTTCCTCATCTCAGTCCTGAATGGCCTACCCCTTTATCCTTAGACTGTGGCCCTAGTTCTGGAGTTCCCCAACATCGGGAACATTTTTCCACATCTAGCCTTCCCTGTCTCATTAAGAATTTATATATTTCTATTAGATCCTCCCCTCATTCATTTAAATTCCAAAGACTACAAGCCCAGTCGATCCAGTCTTTCTTCATATGTCAGTGCTGCAATTCCAGGAATCAGTCTGGTGAACCTTTGCTGGATTCCCTCAATAGCAAGAAGGTCTTTCCTCAGACCAGGAGAACAAAACTGCACACAATACTGAAAGTGTGGCCTCTCCAAGGCCCTGTATAAATGCAGCAAAACATCCCTTCTCCTATACTCAAATCCTCTCACTGTGAAGGCTAGCATGCCATTAGCCTGCTGCATCTGCATGCCAACCTTTAGCAACTGTTCCACCCTGACTCCCAGGTCTAATTGCAACTCATCTTTTCCGAAACTGCCACCATCCAGATAATAATCTGCCCTCTTGTTTTTGCCACTAAAGTGGTTAACCTCACATTTTTTCCACATTATCATCAAGGATTATCAATGAGGAAATACACCAGGGAACGGCAGTTTCCCGACACCACACCACACCCCTCAATCAGCACCCTCGTCCCTCCCCTCAGCTTCTGTTCAGTTGAAAAAAATGTACAATGAGGACATGCTGTTTCTGTTTGCCAAGTACAGGGTGTGTGAGGATTTGTGGCTTCCAGCGCGTTGTCCGTCAATTACATTGTGATCATCATAAATGGCAGTGCCTCTACCAATCAGAATCTACTTCTCAACCAATTGGCACCATTTTCTCATGCAGACTAAATTGCTATTTCCTTCAAGGTTTGGCATTCTTGCCATTCTGTCCTGATGAGTGCAGGATGATTAAAAAAACCCTGACAGCATGACTTGAGCAACAGTTGGGAATCTAGATAATTTGATGAGGGAGATAGGTATAGAAGGAGATGTTGACAGGGTTGGATTTAGTCAGAATAAATGAATGCATCCATTTCACGAGATATTCAAAATTGGTGCTAGGAATCTTTGGTTTGTTGTTGGCATATTGACTGGGCATCGAGGCCACAACTAGTTGCCGAGTGAAGTAGGAGGGTGGTTGGACTAGTTGCTGGACTAGTAAGATGGGGACATGGCGTCAAATCCCATTAGGGCAGATGCTGGAGTTTGAATTCAATTTGGAATCAAAACTGGTCCAAATGGTGACCATCTCACTATCAAACTCATTTGGCTGACCTAGCCACAGTTACAAGGGCAAGCTAGCCTCTCATAAACTGTGAGGGGGATGGATGTGGCTCATCATCCATCCCGTTTATGTTTAGTGTCCAAACCGCACAAGACCTCACTTGCCAGACCAAAGCCTTGGGGTCAGGTTCCACCTAACCTCCAGCCTGGGTGTTTCTGTGCCTTGAAGTTATCCTAGCAAGTTGGGGGAGATTCTGGTTCTGAAATCAAAGGGCTCTGTTATAATTAAGAACATACAGTTCTTCAGCCTGAAGTTTTCTCGATCCACCTATAAATACATGTGTTTATCTCACAGCCCAGACATCTGAGATTGTGTGTGACTGAGTGATAGAGGATTATTTTCGGAAGCAGCCAGATGTTTTGCATTTCTTTCCATTCCTGGATTCTTGTCCTCTGCTGTAATTTCAACTCTCTCTGTCTGTTTCTGTCTATCTACCTTCACCTGCCTCTTTCTCTCAGTCTCTCACCCTCCCTCTGTCTCTCTCATTCTCTCTGTCTCTGTTACTCTGTCCCTCTCTCACACCGTCTGTATGATTTTTTGACACTGTCGATCTCTCTCTGTCTGTCTCTCACTCACTGTTTCTTTCTCACTCTGTCCATCTGTCTCTGTACCTCTCTGTTCTTTGTCTCTGATGCCCTCTTTTTTTCTGGCTCTCTGTGTCTCTTTCACTCTGTTTCTTTTTTCAGATTCTCACATTGTCAATCACTCTCTGCCTGTCTCTTTCACTCTGACTCTCTCTCTGTCTCTCACAGTCATTTGTGTTCTCTCTATCTCTCTCACTCTCTCTCTGACTGTCTTGCTCTATGTCTGTCTCTGTTACTCTCTCTGACTGTCATGCTTTCAATCTCTGTCTATCTCTCTCTGTCCATTTGTCTGGATGTCTCTCACAGAGTTATACAGCATGGAAACAGACCCTTTGGTCCAACTCATCCATGCTGACCAGAAAGCCTAACTTAATCTAGTCCGATGCCTGCATTTGACCCATATCCCTCTAAACCCTCCCTATTCATGTACCCATCCAGATGTCTTTTAAATATTGTCATTGTACCAGCCTCCACCACTTCGTCTAGCAGCTCATTCCATACACGCATCATCTTCTGCGTGAAAAAGTTGCCCCTTAAGTCCTTTTCAAATTTTTCCCCTCTTGTCTTAAACCCATGCTCTCTAGTTTTGGACTCCCCTACCTTGGGAAAAAGACCTTGGCTATTCATCCTATCCATGTTCCTCATGATTTTATAAATTTCTATAAGATCACCCCTCAGCCTCTCCAAGGAAAATAGCCTCAGCCTATTCAACCTCTCCCTCTAGCTCAAACCCTCCAACCCATCAAGACCAGAATTGAACACACTATTTCAAACATGGCCTCACCAATGTCCTGTACAGATGCAACATGACCTCCCAACTACTATACTCAATTCCTTGACCAATAAAGGCAAGCATACCAAATGCCTTCTGTACCACCCTGTCTACCTATGACTCCACCTTCAATGAACTATGAACTTGCACCCCTAGGTCTCTTTGTTTGGCAACACTGCCCAGGAGCCTACCATTAAGTGTGCAGGTCCCGCCCTGATTTGCCTCGTTAAAATGCACCAACTCACAATTATCTAATCTCTGTCTCTGGTTCTGCTCTTCTTAGTGCAGCTGATTCTATCTCTGCCTCAATCACTCAATATCTTTTTCTCTGCCTTTTACTTTGTCTCTCTCTCTCTCTCTCACACTTTCTGTCTGTCTCACTCTCACTGTTAGTGGTAATTTTCTAAAATTCACTGGACTCTGGAGCAGTTTCAGCAGATTGAAAAACAGCAACTATGATGCCACTGTTTAAAAAAGGAGGTAGACAGAAGATGGGGAATTACAAGCCAGTTAGCTTAACTTCTATAGTGGGGAAAATGCTTGAATCTATCATCAAGGAAGAACTAGCAAGATATCTAGATAGAAATTCTCATTGGGCACAGGCAGGTTGGGTTCTTGGAGCGCAGGTCATGTTTAACTAATTTACTCGAATTCTATGAAGACATTATGAGCATGGTGGACAACGGGGACCCAGTAGGTGCGGTATATCTAGATTTCCAAAATGAATTTGACAAGGTGCCGCACACGAGGCTGCTGCATAAGATAAAGGTGCATGGTGTTACGGGCAATGTATTAGCATGGATAGTGGATTGGTTAACTGAAAGGAAGCAGAGTGGGGAAAAATGAGTGCTTTTCTGGTTGGCGATCAATGACCAGTGCTGTGCCTCAGGGATCAGTGTTGGGACCACAATTGTTTACAATTTACATAGGTGATTTGTGTAAAAGGTGTAAAAGGATAGGTGTGTAAAAGTTTGTGGATGACACTGAGTGGCAGAGCAAAGTGTGCAGAGGACTCTGAAAGTTTGCAGAGGGATATGGATGGTTTAAGTGAGTGGGTAGAGGTCTGGCAGATGGAGTACAATACTGATAAATGCGGAGTCGTCCATTTTGGTAGGAATAACATTAAAAAGGACTTTTACTTGAATGGTAAAAAATTGCAGTATGTTACTGTGCAGAGGGACCTGGGTGTCCTTATGCGTGAATCACAGAAGGTTGGTTTGCAGGTGCAGCAGGTATATTGTCCTTCATTGCTGGAGGGATTGAGTTTAAAAGCAGGGAGGTTATGTTACAGCTGGTGAGGCCACACCTGGAGTACTGCGTGTAGTTTTGACCTCCTTACTCGAGAAAGGATGTACTGGCACTGGAGGAGGTGCAGAGGAGATTCACTATGTTGATTCCAGAGCTGAAAAGGTTGGCTTATGAAGAGGACTGAGTAGACTGGGATTATATTCATTGGAATTTAGAAGAATGAGGAGGAGATCTTACAGAAGCATATAAAATTATGAAGGGAATAGATAAGATAGAAACAGGGAGGATATTTCCACTGGCGGGTGAAACTAGAACAAGAAGCCATAGCCTCAAAGTTAAGGGGAGCAGATTTACAACTGAATTGAGGAGGAACTTCTTCACCCAAGGTGCTACGAATCTGTGGAATTCCCTGCCCAGTGATGTAGTTGAAGTTTTCTCATTGAATGTTTTTAAAGCTAAAACATTTTTTTTGAAAAGGCATCAAGTGTTATGGTGAGAGGGTGGGTAAGTGGAGCTGAGGCCACAAAAAGATCATCCATGATCTTATTGAATAGCAGAGTGGGCTCGGAGGGCCAGATGGCCTACTTCTGCTCCTGGTTCTTACATTCTACCATTGTTGCCCCTCCACATCAGTAATTATCTTCGCCTCACCTTGTCGTTCTTTCTCTCTTTCCGTCAGTTGTCATTTTCTCTTTCTTTACGCATCTCTCTCTCTCTTTTTCTCCATCTCTCTTTGCCTCTCAATGCATCTTTCATGCTCTCTCTCTCTGCTACTTTCTGTCCTTCCTATCGTTCTCTCACTGCTTCTCGCTCTCTTTCTCATTTTCACACCTTCACGTAAAACATAAGAGCTATAGTCATATGAATATTTCAAAGATAGAACTTTGACCCATATAGGTTGAAAATACTTACATTTATTTTTGTTTTGACAATCCAGTTTCATAGGCACAAGCTTCTGTTACAATCTCCTGTTCCGTAGTGGATGCGCTGACACCGAAAGTTTCCTGTAATTGACCTTAATTAGGATTGAGTAACTGTGCAAAGATCATTAATCTCTCAGTATCGAGGTTGTCACACAGAAGAAAATGAGGACAGGGTATGGTTTAGTTATGGGTACTGGGTGTGAACGTTTCCAGTTTTAGGGGCAGTGGAATGGGCAGAACTGAGTTATACTGCTAATCATAGATTGTTGTCGAACAATGGGAACTAGACTATGCAATAAGCATACAGGGTTAAGAATTAGTTAGTAACTGTCTTCCAGTTATCAATGGGAAAAGGTGTAGGCCTTAAAATTCAGGATGTTTCTAAATTGGACAGCGTGCAGAAAAGACTGACAAGGACGTTACCAGGACTGGAGGGTTTGAGTTATAAGGAGTGGCTGGAACTTTTTTTCCTGGAGCGTAGCAGGTTGAGGGCTGATAGGGCTTATCGAATCATGAGAGGCATGGATAGGGTGAACAGCCAAGATCTTTTCCTCAGGGCACAGGAGTCCAAAACTACAGTGTATAGATTTAAGGTGAGAGGGAATAGATTTAAAAGGAGCCTAAAGGCCATCTTTTTCACATAGAGGGTGGTTTAAATGTGCAATGAACTGCCAGAAGTGGTAGATGCAAGTACAGTTACAACATTTAAAAGACACTTGGGCAGGTACTTGAATAGAAAATGTTTAGAAGGATAAGGGCCAAATGCAGGCCAACAAGACTAGTATGGTTGGCGCAGATGATTTGGGCCATTGGTCTGCTTCCATGCCGTATGACTCTACTGATTCAAGGACTGTCTATCTTTTTGACTGGAGGCAGCTGCCTCGATCTATCTTCTCAAGATGGGGCCAACTCCGCAAGGGGAAGACTGCCTCTTTGTTTTGAGGTTACCTCCATGGGATTAAGCTTTGAGCTGAGAATCGAAACTATAAATGACACAATCCCCCTTCAACAGAGACAATTCCCTCAAGATTGAAAGGACTTCTGTGAGTTTAAAGAATCTCCTTGAGGTGGAAGTGACGACTTGAGAAAGCTCAACCTTTTTGAGATGGTACCTCACTGTTTGAGGTGGTACCTCACTGTTTGAGGTGGTACCTCACTGTTTGAGGTGGTACATAATTGGTGGAGGTGGTATCTTACTGTTTGAGGTAGTAACTCATTGGTTGAGGTGGTACATCATTGTCTGTGGTGGTACCTCACTTTTTGAGGTGGCATCTCACTGTTTGAGGTGGTATGTCATTGGTTGAGGTGGTATCTCACTGTTTGAGATGGAACCTTACTGCTTGACGTATAACTCATTGGTTGAGGTGGTGCATCATTGTCTGTGATGGTACCTCACTGTTTGAAGTGGTATCTCACTTTTTGAGGTGGTATCTCACTGGTTGAGGTGATAGCTCACTGTATGAGGTGGCATCTCATTGTCTGGGGTGGCACCTCATAGTTTGAGTGGTACCTCACAGTGTGAGATGATTTCTCAGATTTTGCCTCAGACTGTGAGTAGAAACCCCTGGGATTGCACTGAATCCTCAGGCACAATCCCCCCACCAATTTCCCCATCCCACCCTCTCCATCTCCTCCAATTTGGAGAACCTCAGTAGGCGCAGCTAAGAATGGGATAGAATTTGAGGGCATTGTGGAGACAAAATAAAACATAAATACAGAGCCACAACCAGACTCGAAAAGAAACATCTAAGGACTGCAGCTGAGATCAAGGCAAACAGTAGACCAGTGCTTGAGAGGAGCCTGCATTAATCAACAAGAGAATGTATTTGGAACTAGGTCACTGAGCATGAAGATAAACTCACAACGTGGCACAGGGGACCAGGGGAGCTTGCCAGCTCAAAGGAACATAACCAGACTCTTCCAGTTTCAATTTGTGCCTCATTGACAAGATGAAGGAGCAGAAGATAAATGAACGTAGGTATAGAGGCCTGCTTCCAGACAGTCATAAATCTTAGCAGTGAGATGGCTCAGACATCTCTTGGAGCAACGGTGGAACAGATAAGTAATTGCCATGCTCACACCCTCCCCTTGGAGAGATTTCTTCGATTCATATCATAGCTGCACGCGGAGAATTAATCCCAAAGAAAGGCTTGTAACTAACCAGGTCCCAGTTCAAACCTTTCTGCTGGTATTCTACAATTCAAAACTGATAGGAATCATTGAACATTTAACCTCTAACCAGGTCATGATCTTCTACCTCAATGTCATTTTCCCTTAATTCATAGAATCCTTCCAGTATGGAAAGAGGTCATTCAGCCCATTGAGTCTACCCTAACCCCCTTGACAAGCATCCCACTTGGAATCAACCCCCTACCCTATTTCTGTAACCCTGCATTTCCCATGGCTAATTCACCCAGGTGGCACATCCCTGGATACTGTGTGAAATTTAACATGGCCAATCCACCCTAACCTACACATCTTTGGACTGTGGGCAGAAACTGGAGCACCCGGAGGAAACCCACACAGACAAGAGGAGAATGTGCAAACTCCACACAAACAGTCACCTGCAGGTGGAATTGAACCCGGGTCCCTGGCATTTGTGAGGCAGCAGTGCTATCTACTGAGTGCCTACACACCATTTCCGTCCATCAATCAGCCTTGAATGCCTCAATTGAACCTACCCCTCCATATACTTTCCAGACTCTAACTGACTGGGGAGTCTTTATCAGCTTGGGCTAATTCAAATGTCTGCCATTTGTCACTTAAATTTCTGCCAAGTTCTATTCATCCACTGCAAATCTGCCCCCTTTACCTGCTTCCCACATGCTCAATAACTTATCTTAGCTCTTTACCCAGCAATGCATCAAATTTAAAATTCTCATCCCGTTTTCAAATGGCTCACCAATTTTAATTACTTTGCCAAGGCGTGGCCCTCAGCTCTGCTTCATCAAAGACCTTCTCTCCATTGCAAGGTCATCGATGGTTGCATAATGTTTGGCACCATTAGCACCTCCTTTAAACACTGAAGTGTTCATGTGCAACAAGTTCTGGAAACCCTACTCGACATTCGTGCCACCCAAGTGCCAGGTGATAACATCCCCAACAGGAAGTCCACTACTGCCCCTTGACATTCAATGGCATTCCCATCACTGGAGTGTTCTGATTGTTGCTTATCCGGGCAAAAGTGGAGAGTATTCCATTACACTCCTGACTTGTGCCTTGAAGATAGTGGACAATGCATTAAATAGTACCAGTGCATTAACTAGCTCCAGAATTAATTTCTACGTAGGGTCGTTGACAACTTCTCGCAGAAAGTGTGGGACTAGAGTTACATGGAAGCCCAGACTAAGCTTTAAAAAATTCATTCATGGCATGTGTGTGTCACTGGCTAGGTCATATTTATTGCCCTTGAGAAGGTGGTGGCATGCTTGAACCACTTCAGTCCTTGAGCTGTACAGACACCAGCAGTGCTATTAAAACCTAAAGCAAAACAGAAAGAGCGTGATCATTCAGAGACAGTGCACTGGTCCAGGCAGCAGATCAATGAGACCCATATCAGGGAGAGAAAAGCCTGAGAGAAATGTTAAGCTTGAGATTGTGTTTCATCAGTGTTGAGGGAGCTTTACTGTGTATCTTAACCCATGCTGTCCCTTTCCGAGAAGTGTTTATTGCGGACAGTCTAGAGGGAGCTTTACTCTATCTAACCCTGTGCTGTCCCTGTCCTGAAAATGCTTGACGGGGGACAGCACAGAGGCAGCATTACTCTGTATCTAATCCTGTGCTATCCCTGTCCTGGGAATGTTTGCTGACTCAGAGTAGAAGCAGCTTTGCACTCAGAATTGCATTCAGAAACGTTTACTGTACATTGCGCCAATATTAGTCCATTTTCCAGGTGTCTAATTACAGTCTGCTGGAATCAAGCGCAGAGTTCATTAGATCAGGAACCTGTTGTGAGTCTTTGATTTGACTTTGCAGAGGCAGTGAATGATGAAACATTGGTGTCACTATGAATTCAGACTGGCTGTAACCTCCCAGTGGTGTTTGTGACTTTAGATTAAGGAGTGACTCACAGGTTGTTGAATTGAAACGAATGAGCTGCAGTTCCCTCTTGTTGTATCTTGCCTATCTTAAAGCTTGCACCACACTTTCTCAAATTCAACTCTCGATCTTCGTCTGGTAGGAATGCGACTCAGTTGGTCTGTATTGTTTCCAAGATTTGCCCATGTGCAGTCAGTCCCATTGCTGGAGTTCTTCCACTTCATATCAATGGCCCTATAGAATTTGTGCTCAATGCACAGCAAGTAAGTATTGCTTGGCATTACCATTCTCTTCCCATAGCCCTACATCAATTCTAAACCAATCCCACACTGCCCCACACTCTCCCCATAGCCCTGCATCAATCCCCAAACTAATCCCACTGCCCAGCTCTCTCCATAGCCCTGTATCAATCCCAAACTAATTCCACTGCTCTGCTCACTCTCTCCTCACCCTGTATCAATCTCCAAACTAATCCCACTGCCCCACTCTCTCCCCATAGCCCTACATCAATTCTAAACCAATCCCACTGCCCCACTCTCTCCTCACAGCCCTACATCAGTCCCCAAATTAATCCTACGTCCCTGCTGTCTCCCCATTGCCTTGTATCAATCTCCAACTAACCTCACTACCCTGCTCTCTCCTCACAGTCCTGTATCAATAATAAACAAATTTAAAATAATTACAATCCCAAAGATATTAGATGGGGGTCAATCAATCAACCTTGAATGAGACAGCAATCAAATATGCAACATGGTGATCTTATCCAGAACTCACCACAGTTACGGTCAGTGGCATACGGTTGGTGAACAACTCTGAACGGGTCATGGCATGCGGATCCCCTTTTCACGAATACTGATCTGGTGAAGATTATTTGGTTGAAAATCTAACCGTGTTGGTCATTGAAGGAGGTAAAGATGAGGCAGGAGAAGTCTAAAGGGAGAAAGATGGATATATTAGTCTGAGGAACCTGGGTCTTTCAAATCAGAATGAGGGCATTTGACAGGGGAGTTTATAACAATTAAATATTATTGGAAAGATAAACACAGGGAAACTATTTCCAGTGACTCTCTTGAGGGTAGAATAAGGGACACAAGTTCTAACAAGCAATAAGGAAAATTTAATATAACTTGCAGGAATTCATCCGCTGTCCAGAGAGAGAGAGAACAACACGGTGGATCAGTGGTTAGCACTGCTGCCTCACAGCACCAGGGACCAGAGTTTGATTGCACTCTCAGGCTGTGTGAAGTATGCACATTCTCCCCATGTCTGTGTGGGTTTCCTCTGGTTGTTCTGGTTTCCTCCCACAGTTCAAAGATGTGCAGTCTAGGTGGCTTAGCCACGGTACATGCAAAGATAGGGAGGTGGGCCTGGTTGGGGTGGTCTTCAGTGGATTGGTGTGGACTCAATGGGCCAAATTGCCTGCTTCCACACTGCAGGGATTCTTTCTATGAGCTAGATCAATGTTTAAAATTGGATTACAATTATGCAAAGCTCAAATCCACTTGTGTATCGAAATATGAAAAGCCTCTGACAACTTCATGCCTCTTGAAATTCACTGATGCCATCAATGAGAAACAAAACAGGTCATCTGATCATTGCCAATTGTGGGATCTTGCTGTGCACAATATTGCAGCTACATATTTATGACAGCAGAGATGACACTTCATGGCGGTGAAATGTTATTAGGGGCAGATGGGAATGTGAGGCTATCGGACCTTATTGAATGGCAGGGCAGGCTTGATGGGGTCAAGTGACCCATTCCTACTCCTAATCCGTTTACTCATTCATTTCAGTGTGCATTGGGATGACCTGAAAATGTGAAAGTCAACATATAAATGTTACACGTATGTCTTTGTAGTAGGCATATTTTTATCTGCCCTGCTCTTCTCGTTATTTGAATGTTTAGGTAGAGTAGAAGGTAATTTTCGAACTTCACTGAAAAGAGAAACATTTTGCCAACTGGAGCTATCATAAGGATAAATACAAGAATGCCAAATTCTAGACGGTCACAGTTTATATCACAGAAGAAAAGGGTGCTGACTGGTTGGCAAGTTGACTCTGATTGGCCACGTTGTTGCCATGGTGAAAGTAATATGGAGCCAAAGTGTTTCTTAACTTGACTGTTGGAAATTTGACATCATTGGGTTTGATCTGATGAGGGCTCAAAAAAAATGCTTGGCAATGTGTCTATATTTTCATCAATGTTGAAAATGCTCTTGAATATCACAATAGACCTCATCCAACAAAGACTATCTAAAAGTAGAATGGGATTTTGATCAGCTGGGCCAATGGGCCAAGGAGTGGCAAATGGAGTTTAATTTAGATGAATGCGAGGTGTTGCATTTTGGTGAGACAAACCAGGGCAGGACTTATACACTTAATAAGTGAGATCCTGGGGAGTGTTGTTGAACAAAGAGACCTAGGGATAGAAGTACATAGTTCCTTGAAAGTGGTCTCACAAGTAGACAGGGTGGTGAAGAAGCTGTTTGACATGCTTGCCTTCACTGGTCAGAGGACTGAGTACCGGCATTGGGACATTATGTTGAGGACATTGGTGAGGCCACATTTGGAGTATGTGTACAGTTCTGGTCACCCTGCTATAGGAGGAATATTATTAAACTGGAAAGTGTGCAGAAAAGATTACAAGGATGTCACTGGGACTGGAGGGTTTGTGTTGTAAAGAGAGGCTGGATAGGCTGGGACTTTTTCTCCCCTGGAGCATAGGAGGTTGAAGAGTGACCTTATGAAGGTTTACAAAATCACCAGGGGCATAGATAAGGTGAATAGCAAAGGCCGTTACCCCAGGTAGGGAAGTTCAAAACTCAGGGACATAGGTTTACTGTGAGAGGGGAAAGATTTCAAAGAGACCTGAGGGCAACTTTTTCACACAAAGGGTATACGTATGTGGGATGAACTGCCACATGAAATGGTAGATGCAGGTACAGTTACAACATTTAAAGGACATTTGGACTGGTACATGGATAGGAAAGGTCTATAGGGATATGGGCCAAACACAGGCAACTGGGACTAGTTTAGTTTAGGTAACCTGGTCAGCATGGACAAGTTGAAGCGAAAGGTCTGTTTCTGGCTGTTATGACTCTGACATAAATATAAGGCTGTGTCCAGTGTATGTTAGACAGCATTGAGTTCTTTGTTCTGTTATAACTTTCTGAGGCTTTTTGTGTCAGATTCCAGGGAAGTGGAGTGTGCTGGTCCCCCCGAGGTCAAAGGTATTCCACTCTTCACCCTGACTGAAGAGAGTTTTAAGGCGTGCCATTTCTCATTGACGCTGGATGACTATCTCTTCATTGCCTTCGTTGGCTTCATCGTGTCCATTGCCTCGGTTGCCACAAACTTCCTCCTGGGGATTACTGCCAACTGCTGCCATCGCTGGAACAAGGCAAACGAAGAGGAAGAGATGTGACACCTCCCTCCCCCAACTTTGGTGGGCAAACCAACCGCAAAGCTGCAAGGTTAGACCGGTATTTTGGCTCCTCACATTCAGCCCATGTGAGGGAAGAGCGAGGGAGGAGAAATGGGGACGAGATCACAATGAAGACGATGTGTCTTGTCAGGGGAAGAGCCTGGCGTTCATGAAGAAACCCACTTTTCCTTTTATATTCTTGCTGTCTTCGGTGCTGAGAAGGAACCGAGGAAGATTTGGATTTGACTCCACCAGCTGTGATCCTCTGACCAAGGCTAGTGAAGAAAACAGGTCATTTTTGAGTGCCGTTGAACCTAATGATTTGGAGAGGCTGAGTTTGTACTTACACTTGGAAATTACTTCTATGGGAGTCTTTGACGAGGTTGGAGAGATGATCTTGGAGAATTCAAGTTTCTTGGCATGTAGCCATTACAACTGGAGAGCTAAGCCTTATTGTTTGTGCTGTTACTACAATTGAAGATCAGAGTTGACTTCAAATCATTCAATTGTAATCATCACCTCAGTTGTCAAGCAACGGAGGATGCAGGTTGAATCTACTCATTTACCAAGTCAGTTTTATCTGCGATTGCAATGGTGGAAAATGACTGAGACTTTGCAACTTTGAAATTCAGACGAGGAGGAAGACTTTGAAAAGTTCACTCATTTTTACAATCCGCTGTGAGGAAAATCTGATTGAAGATGATCTGATAAGTGAAGACCAGAACTCTACGCACTGTTTGAAGAACAATAAAGCTTAAAAAAAAACAAGTTCTTCATTTGTCCTTAATGCTGAGAGGGTGAGGAGAGACACAGTTTAATTCTGGCCTAATTGGTATCGATCCAATTGGCCTTTGGAACTTAGTTGACTATTCAATGGACGACCTGCTACAAGAAGCAATGGTCTGTGATTGCAAATAGTTTGACATGTTTCCCAGCTAGGGTGAGGGGCAAATGTAATGACCTCGAGTTACTTAGCACAGAACCAGGCCATTTGGCCCGGCAGACCAGTGCTGGTGTATCAAGCCTCCTTCCAGCACCTACTCCATCTCACTTTAGCAGCATAACAGATGGTGAGGAAATATACTGTGCTGTATGGGAGGCTTTCAAAGGTATGCACATCTTGCACGTAGCTAACCGTGGGCGATTCAGCGCTTGCTATAAATATTTCACGATCAGTTCTAAACTGAATTTGAACTCGTAAAGCTGACGGACGGAAGAGGCAATTTGTCAATATCGTTATCTTCAAATTACGGTTTGGGAAGCCTTGATAAGCAAGCATGCGACAATGTTAAGAGCAATTTTAACAGGATATATCTCGGTGTTGCAAACTGTGCAGGCATCTGCTCGTTAAAAGCTGACTAGGTCTGACAGTTCCCGATAAACACCTGATTTATGAGCGCGGTGCAAAATACAGAGAGCTTCATACCCCTTGGGCTATTTGAAGTGGGAAGCGAAGTAAGATTGAGAGGCTGCACCGCCGCCAAAAGAAAAATAAAAATCGGATGAGGACGACATTGCCAAAACTGCCTCAGCAATGTTAACCAGCCTAAGAATGTATGTGTGTGTGTGATTGCGTGTGCGTGTTAGACAAGGCTGGTTTAAGACGTGCACTATGGAACCAGGTCACTCAACACCCTGGTGCAACTGGCCCTTAGGTGTCAGCAGTTTTCCTGAGGAGAACATTCCCTAGCAAATTCACGGCGTTGTGGCATTTGTCAGGTGCAGATTCACATTGGGCGATAGCTGGGACGGAAAGGAGTAGTTTTTAAGCAGCATCTTACTGGAACAGAGAGGGAGAGAGCTGGCAACACTGAGAGAGGGAATTCCTGAGGACCCCAGGCAAAGGAGGGATGCGCTAATGGTGTGACTAAAATCTGCATAGGGAGCCAGAATTGTAATTTACTCTCCTCATTAGTTACACGCCCTGCAGACCCCATACCATTTCCAAACACCCTGAGGGTGCAAGTAAGACTGGAATTTATTGCGTGACCTCTGATGCCCGAACCATAGAAAGATTAAGAGCCACTTTAAGAAGGTGACCTTTTTCCAGCAATTTCTGGTGGCCATTATCAAAGTTCCAGGTTTACTGGACTGTGTCCAACAACAGAATCTGGACTCTTGGTCTGTGCTGCGAACATTTCGGTCCAGACCTACCTACACGATAGTTTGTCGCTTGAAAACTACATCTGGCTCAATTGAAATGCCTCTCACTGGCCTCGTTCAGTTCATCTGCCTAAGTCGCTTTTGACCCCAGTTATACTATTTAAATACCCTTTGACACTCCCTCCCCCATTCAGATTATCTGCCTTTGTTTTTATATTCGTTCATGGGATGTGCATCGCTGGCTGCGCCAGCATTTATTGCCTGTCACTTTATACCGTTGAGAAGGTGGTGGTGGAGGGAGTGGATGTGGTGCCAATCAAATGGGGCTGCTTTGTCCTGGATGGTGTCGAGCTTCTTGAGTGTTGTGGGAGCCTGGATGTCCTTTGACCCCGTTTCTCCTATCTAAGTACGCTCTGACTTCATTACCTGCGTAAATGCCCTTTGACCCCCATTCATTTTATCTGCCTGGATTTCATTCCTTAGCCACAACTCTCATCTATATGAGGAATATTGCAATATGAGGAACGCGAGGCCATTCAGCCTCACTGAGACTGCTCCAACATTCACTTGGCCATTTTGCAGCTCAACTCCTGGAGCCCCACTTTCCCTCACAATTTGTACATCTGCGCCACCCCAACCCCTCTCGAACGTGGGATGGAAGAAGAAAAGAATAAACAGAGGACTTGAGAAAACTGAGGTGATGAGCAGTGAAGGTAGGGAAGACAACTGTGGATCGGGAACATTAGTGTGGTCAGGGAGGTGAAGTAAGCACTTCAGGTCGTGTCAATCTCCTCATCTTGACTTGGAACTACACTGGCTAGCAGTCCCTTCAAAATCCTGGGACTCTCTCCCTAATGGCACTGTGCAGATAGGACTAGGTCACATTGGGAAATCTCGTCATCGTGGATGAATTGGACCAAAGGGTCTGTTTCCATGCTGTAGGTCAAGAAGATGCCTCACCACCTCTTCAAGGGGCAATTAGACTTGGACACAAACTCTGGTCTGGCCCATGACGCCCACGTCCCAAACAACGGTTCTCAAAAGAACCAAGGGCCGTGACCTTTCACTTGAATCCATTTTTTGTCAATTTCCATATCAGATTCAGTCTTTAATTTTCCTTTGCAGACCTTGGAACCTGCAAACCATAAATCAGCATTGTTCCAGAAGCAAACTATATTTGTGAGATCCTTGGGTAAATATCAGTTGATTCAGACACTGGGGATGATTTTCTTCCTTTCGTAGACTCCCTATAGTGTGGAAAGAGGCCTTTTGGCCCATCAAGTCCACACCAACTCTCTGAACAGCATCCCACCTTATCCCCATAATCCCACATTTCCCATGGCTAACCCATCTAGCCTGCACAACCCTGGACACTATGGGACAATTTAGTTTGGCCAATCCACCCAACTTGCACTTCTTTGGACTGTGGAAGGAAACCGGAGCACCCAGAAGAAGCTATTGCAAACACGGGGAGACTGTGAAAATTCCACACAGACAATTGCCCAAGGGTGGAATCAAACCTGGGTCCCTGGTGCTGTGAGGCAGCAGTGCTAACCACCGAGCCACCATGCCACCTTTGGACTCTAGGGAATTAAAGGATGTGGGGACCAGGCAAGATCTTATGGCTGGCAGACCTGGCTTGTGGGGCAAAATGGCCTAACCTTGATCCTATTTCTGGCACCTACAACCACTCTTCAACAAAAAAAATAATCAATTTTTTGGGGTATGGGGATTGATTGTAAAGTTGATTCTTGCAGCCTGGAGAGAAAGGTTGGGCAGGTGACAGTTAGGAAATAAAAGGCTGAATTCGAGAGTCAGTTCGGAGAAATGTGGGGTTAATGCCAAGAGGTTGTTCGTCATTGAAACTCCCCTCACATCACCCTCCTTGCTTACAATCATAGAATCCCTACAGTGTGGAAGCAGACCTTTCGGCTCATCAAGTCCACACCGACCCTCTGAAGAGCATCCCTTTCAGACCTACCCCATCCCTGTAAACCTTGCATTTCCTATGGCTAATACACCTAACCTGCACATCCCTGGACACTATGGGAAATTTAGCATGGCCAATTCTCCCAACCTACACATCTTTGGACTGTGGGAGGAAATCAAAGCATCCGGAGGAAACCCATGAAAACATGTGGAGAAAGTGCAAACTCCACACAGTTACCTGAGGCTGGGATCAAACCTAGGTCCCTGACACCACAAGGCAGCAGTACTAACCACTGAGCCACTGTCTTCTCACCCAAAATGTTCTGGATAACAACGGGTGAAATGCGATTGTGAAATCTTGAAAGACAGGAGCACCACAGGAAGCGACACTGTCAGCGTCAGAGCCATTGCAACTTCTGAAGCAGGTCTATTAGAGCCCGGACTCCAGCCTGGTTATCCTGCTGGCTGACATTTCACAGTGACGCGATGTGGTCTGTGGGATTTATCCCTGAGCCATGGCCTCCTCCTTGAGCTGCAGGCAATTAGCATCTTCATGGGACCATCCTGAAAGCTGTTTGTTCTCGGTTTTTTTACTATTTTGCCAAGTTCCCCCTCCTTAATGTATGGAAGCCTCCTCCACAAACCACCCACACCCCCTCCACCAACTAGCAGCCAAACTGTGGGAGCAAGGGCTCTTCAAATTTGTAGATTCACTTCTTCCACCTATTCTCAAAAAACGCCTTTAAGCCATAGAAGTTTTAGTTTAATACAATTTACACTGCCCATAGGGCATGCAGCAGATTTTATAGAGTCATACAGCAGGGAAACAGACCTTTTGGTCCAACTCATCCGCAATGACCAGATTTCCCAATCTGGCCTAGTCCTATCTGACAGCATTTAGCCCATATCCCTCTATACCTTTCCTATTCATGTACTCATCCAGATGTCTTTTAAATGTTACGATTGTACCGGCCTCCTCCAATTCCTCAGGCAGCTTGTTCCGTACACATACTACACTCTGCATGTAAAAGTTACCCTTTACATCCCTTTTAAATCTTTCCTCTCTCATCTAAAAACTTATTCCCTCTAGTTTTGGACTCCCTTAGCCTGGGGAAAAAGATCTTGGATATTCACCCTATCCATGCCCCTTATGATTTTATAAACCTCTGTAAGGTCATCCCTCAGCCTCCGACGCTCCAAGGAAAATAGCCCCAGCCTATTCAGCCTCTCTTTATAGCTCCAGTCCCAGCAACATCCTTGTAAATCTTTTTTGAACCCTTCAAGTTTAATGTATTCTGTAAATTTAAAATTTGTGTCAAAACAGAATGTGTGTAACGCGGTATGTGAATTATACTACTTACTGGAGAGACAGCGAACGAAGTACCAATGCTACTAAACTATGTAACTCAGAGGCAAGGTTCATCCCTCTGGGGGTATGGGCACAAATCAAAGCCCACCATGGCATCTGATACAGTTTACACTGAATGAATAAATCTGAAATTGGAAGCGAGTCTCAGTGACGGTCACCGTGAAACTATTGTGGGTTTGTTGTAAATGCCCATCTGGGTTCCCTAATGTCCCTTTAAGGAAGGAAATCTGCCATTCTTACCTGGTCTGGCCTACATGTGACTCCAGACCAATGGAATTGACTCTTAACTTCCCTGTGGTGGCCAACCACGCCAATCAGTTCTGGGGCAATTAGGGATGGGAAAAAATTATCTATCATGACATATTGGTTTTAAGCTTCAGTAAATACATGTATTGTCAATTGGAAGACACTTGTACAGGGGAGGTGTAGCATAACAGACCCTTCTGTCTCACCCGTCCAGATATCCCAAACTGAACTACTCCCATTTGCCTTCATTTGGTCTATATCCCTCTAAACCCATCCTATTCATGAATCTGTCCAAAAGTCTTTTAAATATTGTTATTATATCTGTCTCCACCACTTCCTCTGGCAGCTCATTACGTACACACACCTCCCTCTGTGTGGAAAATGACCCTCAGGTCCCTTCTATATCTTTCCCTACTCACCTTAAACCTATGCCCTCTAATTTTGGACTCCCTTACCCCAGCGAAAAGACCTTGGCTATTCATCCTATTCATGCCACTCATCGTTTTATAAGCTTGTACAAGTTCATCTCTCAGCCTCCAACCTACAGGGAAAAAGACCCGGCCTATCCAGCCTCTTCCTATAACTCAAATTCTCCAGTCTCGGGAACATCCTTGTAAATCTTTTCTGCACCCTTTCCAATTTAATAACATCCATCCTGTAGCAGTGACCAGAATTGTATGCAGTACTCCAAAATGTGGCTGTACCAATGACCTGGACAGCTGTAACATGACATCCCAACCCCTATACTCAATGCTCTGACCGATGAAGGCGAGCGTGACAGACTTCTTTTGAAGAATGTATCTTTATTGTGCTTTTGCACAGGGTCTGGGCGTCTCTTGCTGAGTCAATGTTCATTATCCATACCTAACTTGAGACGGCTGGCACATTTTTAACTTCTGCAATAGAGTAGGCAGACCCACAGTGCTCCTAGGGAGGGAATTCCAGGATTTTGACCAAGTGACACTGATAGAATGGCATCTATTTCTAAGGCAGGATGGTGAGTGGCTCAGAGGTGAACTTGGTGTTCCCATGCATCTGCCCTTGTCCTTCCAGTTGGTACCAAGGAAATCGAGGATAATAGTGAACAGTCAAGGAAGTGGACTTTAGAGCTATTGGATCAACAATAAATCTCATTGAATGGCAAAAGTGAACAATCTCCTTGGTCCAGGAACTCCCTGCCTACGTCTGTAAGGGAATCAAAGATAATTGGGAAAAGCAGCCTCTGTCACAAGTGAACAATCTCCTTGGTCCAGGAACTCCCTGCCTACGTCCGTGACACTACCCACGCCCTCCACCTCCTCCAGAACTTCCAATTCCCTGGTCCCCAACACCTCATTTTTACTATGGACGTCCAGTCCCTATACACCTGTATTCCCCATGCTGATGGCCTAAAGGCCCTCCGCTTCTTCCTGTCCCACAGAACGGACCAATCCCCCTCCACCGACACCCTCATCTGCCTAGCCGAACTCGTCCTCACCCTCAACAACTTTTCTTTCAATTCCTCCCACTTCCTACAGACAAAGGGGGTGGCCATGGGTACCCGCATGGGCCCAAGCTATGCCTGCCTCTTTGTAGGTTATGTGGAACAATCCCTCTTCTGTACCTACACTGGCCCTAAACCCCATCTCTTCCTCCATTACATTGATGACTGCATCGGTGCCGCCTCGTGCTCCCACGAGGAGCTCGAACAGTTCATCCACTTCACCAACACCTTCCACCCCAACCTGAAGTTCACCTGGATCATCTCCAACACTTCTCTCTCCTTCCTGGACCCCTCTGTCTCCATCTCGGGCAACCACCTAGAAACAGATGTCCATTTCAAGCCCACTGACTCCCACAGCTACCTGGAATTCACCTCCTCCCACCCACCCTCCTGCAAAAATGCCATCCCCTATTCCCAATTCCTTCGCCTCTGCCGCATCTGCTCCCAGGATGAGACATTCCACTCCCGCACATCTCAAATGTCCTCATTCTTCAAGGACCGCAACTTCCCCCCAACAGTGGTCGAGAACGCCCTCGACCGTGTCTCCCGCATTTCCCGGAACACATCCCTCACGCCACGTCCCCGCAACAATAACCAAAAAAGAATACCCCTCGTCCTCACATACCACCCCACCAACCTCCGGATCCAACGCATCATCCTCCGACACTTCCGCCATCTGCAATCAGACCCCACCACCAAAGCCATTTTTTCCTCCCCACCCTTATCTGCCTTCCGGAGGGACCACTCCCTCCGCGACTCCCTTGTCCACTCCACACTCCCCTCCAGCCCCACCACACCCGGCACTTTTCCCGGCGACCACAGGAAGTGCTACACCTGCCCCCACAGCTCCTCCCTCACCCCAATCCCAGGCCCCAAGAAGACATTCCACATCAGGCAGATGTTCACCTGCACATCTGCCAATGTGGTATACTGCATCCGCTGTACCCGTTGTGGCTTCCTCTACATCGGGGAAACCAAGCGGAGGCTTGGGGACCGCTTTGCAGAACACCTGCGCTCAGTTCGCAACAAACAACTGCACCTCCCAGTCGCGAACCATTTCAACTCCCCCTCCCATTCCTCAGATGACATGTCCATCCTGGGCCTCCTGCAATGCCACAGTGATGCCACCCGAAGGCTGCAGGAACAGCAAATCATATTCAGCCTGGGAACCCTGCAGCCCAATGGCATCAATGTGGATTTCACAAGCTTCAAAATCTCCCCTCCCCCAACCGCATCCCAAAACCAGCCCAGCTCATCTCCACCTCCCTAACCTGTTTTTCCTCTCACCTCAAGCCACACCCCCATCTCCTATCTACTAACATCATCCCACCCCCTTGACCTGTCCGTCCTCCCTGGACTGACCTATCTCCTCCCTACCCCACTACCTACACTCACCTTTACTGGCTCCATCCCCGCCTCTTCGACTTGTCTGCCTCCTCTCCACCTATCCTCTCCTCTATCCATCCTCTATCCACCTCCCCCTCTCTCCCTATTTATTTCAGAACCCTCTTCCCCTCCCCCATTTCTGATGAAGGGTTTAGGCCCGAAACGTCAAGTTTTCCTGCTCCTATGATGCTGCTTGACCTGCTGTGTTCATCCAGCCCCATGTTATCTCTGATACTAATACCTGAATCGCACAGAACTGTGTCCGACACTCAAACTCCAAAATCCAGGAAAAGAGATTTATTTTTAAATAATTCCATATTAATTTTTGGGCAGCCAATTTCTCTCATGACCTTGAATCTTAGAATCCCTACAGTGTGTAAGCAGGTCATTTGGCCCATCAAGTCTACATCAGCTCTCCCCCCCAACAAACATCATCCCACCCAGACCTACTCCATCCCATAACCCTGCATTTCCCATAGCTAACCCACCTAGCCTGCACATCGCTGGACACCTTGGGGCAATTTAACATGACCAATCCACCTAATCTGCACATCTTTAGACAGTGGGAGGAAACCGGAGCACCTGGAGGAAATCACACAGACATGGGGAGAACATGCAAACTCAACACAGACAGTTACCTGAGGGTGGAATTTAATCTGGGTCCCTAGCGCTGTGAGGCTAAGTGTTAACCACAGAGCCACCTATATCACACTCCTGATTCATCTCCTCCCACCTCCATTCCCCATCAGCATATCCTATTCTTACCTCCCTCGTATGTTGAGCCAGTATTGCTATTCATCTCAACTGCTCCCTGTGTCAGCGGATTCCATGTGCTCACTGCCCTTTGGGTTAAAAAAAAAAAATTCTTCTAAATTCCTGATGGGATTAGTGACTGACAAACATCTAATCGATGGCTCCTTCATTCTGGACTTGCCCACATTTTCTCTACATCAACCCTATCAAACCTTTCCAGGTTTCAATGACCTTGATTGGTCACCCTTCAGCCTTTCTCTCTTCAAAGAGAAAACGCCCTCCAGCCTGTTCATATCTTCCTGATAATTATGATCTTACCGTTCTGTCAGAGAACAAAGTCATGGGGTCATCCAGCACAGAAACATACCCTTTGGTCCAACCAGTCCATGTTGACCATAATCCCAACTAAGCTAGTCCCACCTGCGTGCGCTTGGCCCATAACCCTCTAAACATTTCTTATTCATATACTTATTCAAATGTCTTTTAAATATTGTAACTGTACTCGCATCCACCACTTGCTCTAAGTTCATTCCACACACGAACCACTCTATGTGTGAAAGGTTGCCTCTCAAGTCTTTTTTAAATCTTTCTACCTTAAAAACATGCCCCCAGTCTTGAAATCCTCCTCTGTAGGGAAAGGACACCTGCCATTCACATCATCTATATCCCTCATAATTTTATAAACTTCTGGAAGGTTACCTCTCAGCGTCCTACGCTCCAGTGAAAAAGTTTCAGCCTATTGAGCCTCTCCTTATAACTCAAATGTTCAATTCCCAACAATATCCTGCTGAATCTCTTCTGAACCCTCTCCAGCTTAGTAGCATCCTTCCTATAGCAGGGTGACCAGAATTGCACAGAACACTCCAGAAGAGGCCTCACCAACATCCTGTGCAACCTCAACATGACGTCCCAACTCCTGTACTCAAAGATCTGAGCACTAAAGGCAAGATGAGATGAAGCTGAGTCATTGAGTATATTCAAGGCTGAGATAGATTTTTAATCAGGAAGGGGAACCAAGGGAAAAGGCAGGAAAGTGGAGTTGAGAATTATTAGCTCAGCCATGATCTCACTGAATAGCAGAGTGGACTCGATGGGCTCAATGGCCTATTTCTGCTTCTATGTCTTCTGGTCATCTCAACTTTGCAATTGTTTATTGACACACAAGTACAAATATTCCTGTTCAAAAACCAGTTGGAGTTCCTAAACATTTTGTAGCACAGATTAGGTTGAAATAGACAGGAATTTCTGTATCATAAATATATTGCACAATGTTCTATATATTGTGATATAAATTGATAAACTAGCTTCAGTCTTGGTATGTGTTTAGATGGCATGTTTATTGGCACCACTATGTTTGAAGGTGGGAAAGGCCAACTGAGAGACTGAATGGTCTCTTCTTCCTCCTAATCCATATGTCAGCCAATGAATTGGTGACTCCTGGTCTTATTTCACCAAACCTATGAATAAAAGCAGTCTCCTAGGTGAGCCAGTATCACTTCTCCAGCCAGATGCAATGGATGGAAGCTAGCTGAAAGAATTAAGTACACGATTTCTGAATATCTTGGAGTGGGGCAGACACGATTGGCAGGGAAGAAATTACTCAATTATTGCAGTCCTGACTGAGACCAGACTTGTGATGCTAAGTGCACTCTTTTCAAGACCCATACATCAATGCAGCCACCAATAAATATCAGTTTGTCCCCTTGGATACGCTTTCCGGTGACAGACTCCTGCTTGGTCCTGCCAAAGCAAGCCAAAGTGATTAACTCACAAAGCATTAATAACTTGTGTGGGATCTGCAAGTGTAGAGTGTAACACCTTTACAAAAGTCTATGCACCTTAAAGCACCACTGTGTCTTTGAACTGACTCTTTATCCATGGGTGTACGGGGTCTGAATATCTGGGGCAGAGCATCCTCAAAGTCTTTGTTCCACTCAGCCACAATTGCGTCGAATGTACCAACGCCTCTCTGTCCGATAGACTGTGCCTTTCATTCAAAACATTGGACAAACACCTGTCTGTTGAAGAAGCACATTCTGGAGGAGCCCATGGATTAATTCTACTTTATGATTTTTGTTTTCAGCGTATAAACATTGGCACCATCTTATGTCTTTTTCACCCTGCTGCTTGTGTAACTAACTTGTAAATAAATCTAGTGGTCTCTGCCTGAAAACAATGTGTGTGATGTTTGCCACCTTGTAAGGGAAAAGCAGATGGGGACATCTGTTGTGGTCTCTGCTGAGTAATCCCATTGACGCTAGTCTTCATTGAGGGAATTCAATTGAGGAGCATAGAACTGCACTCTTTAGAATGGCACAGAAACAGGCTATTCAATCCAACTAATTCATTCCATCTGGATCTACAGTCATAACCCTAGACTCATCTCACCCTTATGCGCTGGTCTGTTTTCCCAGAAAAATGTATCCAGAATTTTTCCCTTCCAGGACTTCACATGGCAGCATGTTTCCTATTCCCATCACACACTGGGATGAAGAGGTTTCTCCTGAAATCCCCACTGTGATTCTTGGGGACCATATTACACCAATGGACTTTATATCTGCTCTTCCTCACTGGAGGATACATCTCTGCAACAAGTCAATTCCAAAATGGGGTTTTGCAATCTTTTTAAATGCTGCGGGGGTGATGGGGGGGGGGGGCCACCGTTCAATATTTCTCACACTTGGGTGGGGGAGGAGCGGGGAGAGAAGATGGTGAGCAAATTTCACACATGCACCCCATCCTTGGTGGTCCAATCCTCACTCCCCATTCCACTCAAGATGAATTGACTCTTCTGTCCCAATCCCCCAGTATCTTTGAAGAGGCTAATTAAAACAATAATGACAGTCAACGCAATGGGACTGTTGTGGCAGTGACAGTGTCCTTATCTCTGAGCCAGGAGGCCTAGGTTCAAGTCCCACCTACTCCAGAGGTCTACAATAGCATCTCTGACCAGGTTGATTCGGGAAAAAAATATATTCTGAGATCTTTCAGTCCTGGAATAATATACCAAAGTAAGCAAATTTCATGAGGCATATTTAATGTTGGGACAGTTAACTGGGCTGGTAGGCACCCACTAGTTGCCCTTCTCTATCTGGATCATACCCTGTCCCTGTTTAAAACCCTTTAGTCAGGCAATTGATGTCAAGGCATTTTAACAGCGAAAACATGCTGATTGGCTGGGTCATCATTGACATGGGAGGAACAAGAACAATTAATTGTAAGTCTTCATTCTCAGGCAAGCAGATTGCGATTGGTCAGCGTGCTGCCATGGGAGTGCAGCAGAGGTCTGCTGTCTCCCCAACCCCTCTCCTTTCAGAAAAGGTGGAACCTGTTCAAAAATTTGTACTTTCCTACATAAATCTGGTTCCTGTATGTTTATATACGTAGCTTCCTGCCATGCAAATGCATCATGCTACAAACCTGCCTGATCTGACATTTGTTTCCATTGTAAATTTTAGCACAGTTTGGAGTATTTAATAAATGATATCCAATCACAGATTCACATCTAATGGTGGAACTTTCTTCAAGTCTGTTTCTTGCATTGCAGTTTGATGAGTACAAGACAAAAAACTTCTTGTCTCCTTTAAACAACGTTTAAATTCTGTATTAATGAGCATTTAATCTTCTCATTAATAATCTATCACTACTGACTCTTTCAGTTCCATTTCCTGTCATGGCTGATCATCCAACTCAGTTCTCTGTTCCTGCTTTCTCCCCATACCCTTCAATCTCTTTAGCCCCAAAAATTATATCCAACTCCTTCTTGAAAACATTCATTGTCTTGGCCTAAACCTTAACGGCAGACAATTTCACAGGCTCCCATTCTCTGGGTGAAGACATCTCTCATCTCAGTCCACCCTGTCTCCTTTAGATTGTGATCACCTGGTTCTGGACTCACTGCATTTAGCCCCGAGTCCTGTTAGAATTTTAATAGGTTTCTATGAAATTCCCCCTTCATTCTTCTGATCCCTGGCAAACATAATCCTAACTGATCCAACCTCTCCTCACTTGTCTGTCCTGCCATCCCAGGAGTCAATCCGGTAAATCCGGCTGCACTCCCTCTATGAACAGAGCATCCTTCCTCAGATAAGGAGACCAAAGCTGCACACAATGGTCCAGATGAGGTCTCACCAAGGCCCTGTACAATTGCAGCAAGACATCCCTGGTCCTGTACTGACATTATAGCAACGACAGCCCCTTCAGAAAGTGCTTTGCTGATCCTAAAATGCTTGGGGATGTCCTGAAGTCATAAAAGGTGCTGAAATGAAAGTGATATACAAAAAATAATCTTCTCCTTTCAGTCCTCTGCTGAGGAACAGGGGGTGAAGTTTTATCCAGTGAGTGTTACCAGTGACCTGTTCATTTCCCTTTGTCCCTCAGTCTCAGCCAAGTCAGCGGTGTTTCTTCTGCATGAGATTAAAGATCCTCTGGGATCTTAAGAGGAACGTATTAATTAGATTTCGAGAACTCCAGGAGATCAATAACTCTCATTAGCATCTCGTTAGGGGCTAGAGTGGGTGTTGCCAAGCAACTAAGGCCTGTCAATTAATTACTGCTCATATTAATGAGAACATCAAGTGCGGATTGTCTCTGTAAATACTGACCCTCTAGCGATTGCTTGCACAGCCCACACAGATAACTAGTCCACCAATGATATGTAATAAATTGTGCTTGGGCCAAACAATTTCATTTATGTAGCTTAAAATCTCACACCTTTCCAAAGGGTGGGAGAGTCTTTCGCTTGGCCTCTAGGACCATGATGACTCCCGTGCCATGCCCCGCAATCGCTCCAGAAGGAGGCACTGCTCCTGAATGCATAGCAAGATCCCACAACATCCTCATTGGACGGGTCTTGGTCTCCTTACTCCAGGAAGACCTACGTGCTCCAGAAACATTTGTGGGAAGGCTCACCCAGCTTATTCTGGGGAAAGGGGTTGAGCAAGGCCACTCAAATATGATTCTGGGTGGGGGGAGGGGAATGGGGTTGGTGGAGACAGTGGGTGTTGGCAGGACAGATGCTGAGTGTCAGCCAGGTGGACCTCAAGAGTATGACTTCCTGATTGGGGCTGTTAACTTGGTCCAATCAGGAAGACCTGGCTGGCAGATATAATTATCAGAGTATCAGAGGTTCTGTACACTCAGAGTTGGTTCTGATATCGCCAGACTACTGTCAAGGATGCTCCATGTGTAAATAAAGGCTGACTACTTGGTGATGGGATACTGGCCCCTGCAGAGTTATTTCAGAACTTAAGGGGCTTCACATAAAGGCTGCTCCATTGAAGACAAAGGCAGGAGTGGCATTTCCTTCCTTGAGAAGTGGGTCATGAGGGTTTGGAATTATTTTCCTCAGAGTGCAGCGGAAGCTGGAATATATTCTAGGTTGAGTTAGATTTTCCACTGATGAGGCCAGGGGATCAGGGTTGTGGGGAATCAGCAGTCGAGGTCACAACCAGGTCAGCTGTGATGTATACCATATAATGGGAGAGCAGACCTTATGGGCTGAATGATTTTCTAGACTGAAGAAGCGTCTGAAAGGGTTAATATTGAGGATTGCTTTCAGCATCACCTGCTATGACTTGGTGGGGGAAGCACCTTAGGTTCCAGTGGGAGTCAAAGACCTCGGACCTGGGTGCTACTCATGGCCATAGTAATGATGTCTATCACAGAAAGTTAATGCTCATGATGCACAACGGGAAGAAATTTGGTGGTGACGGGGTAAGATGAGAGGAGACGAGAAAGTAGGAGGAGGCTCGATAAACTTTAGCATGATGGCGGGCAGTGGGGGTGCAAAAGGCCCTGTTTTACATGTAAATTATATCTAAGTGCAATAAACTATATTTTCCTCAAGATAGGAGCTTCACCTTGTTCAACTGCCTATTAGTTAACTCTCTCCTCAGGTCATTTTGCAGCTGTAAAGAACACTGGTGAGATCACTTCTGGAATACTGTGTTCAGTTCTGATCTTCCTGCTATTGGAAAGATGTTGTGAAACTTGGAAGGATTCTGAAAACATGTTGCCAGGGTTGGAGGGTTTGAGCGATAGGGAGATGCGGAATAGACTGGGGCTATTTACCCTGGAGCATAGGATGAGGGGTGACCTTACAGAGGTGTATAAAATCATAAAGGGCATGGATAGGGTGAATAACAAGGTCCTTTTACCCTGGGTTGAGGAGTTCAGATCTAGAGGATATAGGTTTGAGCTGAGAGGGGAACGATTTAAAAGGGACCTGAGTGGTGGTGTGTGTATGGAATGAGCTGCTAGAGGAGGTGGTAGAGGTGGGTACAATTACAACATTTAAAAGATTTCTGGACTGGTGCATGAATAGAAAGGGTTTAGAGGGATATGGGCCAAATGCTGACAAATGGGAATAGATTAATTTAGGATGCCTTGTCAGCATGGATGAGTTGGACCGAAGGGTCTGTTTCTGTGCTGTACAACTCTATGACTGTAGACCAACTCTGGCCTGGAGATTCCTAACAGAGAGGAGCCAGCGGTGATTCATCGTTCAACGTATTCCTGCTCCCCATCTTTCTGGCTGTAGTTGCAAATTGTACACCAGGGCTTTGTTATAGCTCCACAGTTGTTAAAAATCAATACTGACCCCAAAGGGGCAAAGAGGGCCTAATGCCTCATCTACAACTGGAACCTCTGACACTGTGGCACTCCCTCGGTGCTGAGCCTGGAGTGTCAGGAAGTTATCGGGACCAGAGGGTTTGAGTTATAAGGAGAGGATGGGATTTTTTTTTCCCCTGGAGCTTCGGAGGCTGAGGGGTTACCTCGTAGAGGTTTATAATATCATGACAGGCATGGATAGGGTGAATAGCCAAGGTATTTTCCCTCAAGGTTTGGGGGTCCAAAGCTAGAGGGCATAGGTTTAAAGAGAGAGTGGGAAAGATTTAAAAGGGACCTGGGGGCAACTTTTGCACATAGAGGATAGGGCATGTACGGAACTGCCAGAGGTTATGGTGGAGGCTAGCACAATGACAACATTTAAACTACATTTGCCTTGGGAAAGCAGTCAACATAATGAAAGACCCCTCCAACCCTCGTTATACTCTTTTCCAACCTCTTCCATCGGGCAGAATATATAAAAGTTTGAAAACACATACCAACGGATTCAACAACAGTTTCTTCCCCGCTGTTATCAGACTTCTTAATGGATCCCCTCATATATTAGAGTTGATCTTTCTCTGTAACTGTACCACTATATTCTGCATTCTGTTTGATTACCCTGACGTACTTATGTAAGATATGATCTGCCTGGATAGCACACAAAACAAGACTTTTCATTATATCTCAGGAGACGTGACAATAATAAATAAAACAAAATCACATTACATCACATCAAATCAGAAAGGTTTAGACAGATATGGACCAAATGAAGGTAACTGGGACTAGATTAGTTGGGCCGAAGGGTGTGTGCTGTTTGTCTCTACTAGTCTAAGATTGCACAATCAGTTTAAATCCTTGATTTAGACGTGTTATGCCTGGGTATAATTTACTGGGCACTAAATGTACCATTCTTCTCATCTTGTCCATACTGATGTCTGTTGAACCTCCGCCACGACCCCCAACCTTCTCTTCATCTCACCCTTTCACCCACACATCCTTCCTCCTTCGTGCAGTTATCTTCTGAAAGCATCTTTCTATAAAACACAATTGTGGCCTCAGTTGGAGTTTTGCCTCCAATTCTGAGTGCCCAAAAGTTGAAAAGAAGGTTGGAAAGAGAACAGAAAAGATACACAGGAATAGTTCCGGCAATTGGGAATGTCAGTGCCGTGGATAGATGGGAGAAACTGGGGCTGTCATTCTCAGAGAAGAGTAATGCCCAGGGTAAATTTGATCAAATTTTGTTGGGGAGTGGTCGATAGACAGAGTATTCAGGAAGCAATCACTCCCATTGGTGGAAAGATCAAGAATGAGAGGGAATGGATTTAAAATGGTTGGCAAAAAAATCAGGAGGGGAATTTTTAAAATTTTGTCATGCAGTGGGCTAGTTAGGATCTGGAATAGCGCTGTCTGAGAATATGGCGCAGGCAAGCTCAGTCAACGCTTTTCACAGAATCCCTACAGTCTGGAAGCAGGCCATTCGGCCCATTGAGTCTACACCGACTCTCCAAAGAAGCATCCCACCCACACCCATCCCACTATCCTATGTCATTGCTCCAGCTCCTAATACTCTGGGCAGTACACAGGTTCAAATCCCACGGATTGAACTCATTCCTGATGCCGGGTTGGCATCAGCTCGGGTTTTATGGGTAAAAGACAACCTCCACCCCTCACTACTCCACCCCCCCCCAGTGCCCCAACTCGAATAACGTGACCACTGCAATAAAAACATAAATTGCTGGAAAGGCTCAGCAGATCTAGCAACATCCGTGGAGAGAGAAAGCAGAATTAACATTTTAGTTCTAGTGGCCCTTCCTCAGAACTGATGGTAGCCAGGAAAACGTCAGTTTATATGCAGAAGATAAGGGAAAGGGGAGCAGGTAAGGAGTAAACGATTGGTGGGAATAGAACCCAAAGAGAGAAGAACATTGGTGAGACCTCATCTAGAATACTGTGTCCAGTTCTGGTCGCCCATTTATAAGAAGGACATTATTAACCTGAAGAGGGTTCAGAAGTGATTTGCCAGGATGTTGCTGGGTATGCAAGGTTTGAGTTATAAAGAAAGGCTGGATAGGCTCAGACTTCTTTTATTGAAGCGTAGGAGGTTGAGAGGCGACCTGATAGAAGTTCAAAAAATAATGAGAGGCAAAGACAGTGTTCGTGGCAGTTGTCTTTACCCTAGGATGAGGGGCACATGGGAGGACAGAGATGTAAAAAAGTTTCTGGGAAGTGTTCCTGAACAAAGAGACTTTGCAGTGTGAGTTCATAGTTCCTTAAAAGTGGAGTCGCAGGTAGAGATGACAGTTAAGAAGGGATTTGGTATACTTGCCTTTTATGGTCAGTGCATTGAGTATAGGAGTCGGGAGGGTCATGTTGCAGCTGTACAAGACATTGGTTAGTCCACTTTTGGAATACCACGTGCAATTCTGATCTCCCTGCTATAGGAAAGATGTTGTTAAATTTGAGATGCGGAGAAGATTTACAAGGATGTTGCTGGGATTGGAGGGTTTGAGCTACAGGGAGAGGTTGAATAGGCTGGGGCAAATTTACCCTGGAGCATCTGAGGCAGAGGGGTGACCTTACAGAGGCTTATAAAATCATGAGGGGTGTGGATAGGGTAAATAGTCAAGGTCTTTTCCCCATAATAGCAGAGTCCAAAACTAGATGGCATAGGCTTAAGGTGAGAAGGGAAAGATTTAAAAGGGACCTGAGGGGCAACTTTTTCACCCAGTGGCTAGTGCATGTATTGAAAGAGATAACACAGTGTAGAGCTGAGGAGCACAGCGGGTCAGGCAGCATCAGAGGAGCAGGAAAGTTGACGTTTCAGGTTGGGACCTTCCTCAGAAATGGAGGAGGAGGAATGGAGCTCTGAAATAAACAGTGAGAAAAGGGATGGGGCTGGTGAAGGTAGGTGGGAGGGTGATAGGTGAGTGCAGGTAGGCAGTGGTGGGGATTGGTCAGTGAGGTGGGAGGAGTGGACAGGTGGGAGAGAAGATGGGCAGGTTGTAATAGGTCGAGCAGGCAGGGATGAGAGGGAGGGTTGGTCATGGGATGAGGCCAGAGTGGGGAGACTTTGAAACTGATAAAGTCCACATTGAGACTTTGTGGACTTTACCAGTTTCAAAATCTCCCCACCCCCAGCCTCATCCCTGCCTCCTTGACCTGACACAACCTGTCCATCTTCTCTCCCACCTATCTGCTCCTCCCACCTCACTGACCAATCCCCACCACTGCCTACCTGCACTCACCTATCACCATCCCACCTACCTTCACCAGCTCCAGACCCACCCCTTCTCTCTATTTATTTCAGAGGTCCCTTCTCCTCCCCCATTTCTGTATAAGGATCCTTACCCAAAGCGCTAGTTTTCCTGCTCCTCTGATGCTGCCTGGCCCGCTGTGATCCTCCAGCTCCATGCTGTGTTTTCTTTGACTTCACCATCAGCAGTTCTTACAATCTCTGAACATGTATTGAATAAGTTCCCAGCGGAAGTGTTGGAGGCTGGTACAATTACAACATTTAAAAGGCCTTTGGATGGGTATATGAAAAGGAAGGGTTTAGAGAGATATCCGCCAAATGCTGGTAAATGGACTAGGTTAATTTAGGGTATCTGGTTGGCATGGACAAATTGGACTGAAGGGTCTGTTTCTGTGCTGTACATCTCAATGACTACATGACATCTGGATGGATACGTGTATTTGAAAGATTCATTAGTAGAGGGATTGAGTTCAAGAGCCGCGAAGTTATGCTCCAGCTATACAAAAGCCTGGTTCGGCCACATCTGGAGTATTGTGTCCAGTTTTGGTCGCCTTATTACAGGAAAGATGTGGTGTTGGAAAAGGTGCAGGGGAGACTTACCAGGATGTTGCCTGGAATGGAGAGAAGTTCTTACGAGAAAAGGTTGTGAGAACTTGGGCTTTTCTCTTTAGAACGAAGGATGAGAGGTGACTTGATAGAGGTGTACAAAATGATCAGAGGTATAGATAGAGTGGACAGCCAGAGGCTTTTTCCTAGGGTGGAGATAGCTATTACGAGGGGGCATAGTTTTAAAGTGAGTGGAGGTAGATATAGGGGAGACATCAGAAGTAGGTTGTTTACTCAGAGAGTGGTTGGGGCGTGGAATGCATGCCGGAGAGGGTAGTGGAGTCGGCCTCATTATGGGCATTTAAGCGGCTATTAGATAGGCATGTGGATGATCGTATAAGGTAGGGGTGGAGGCTAGATAGATCTTAGGATTAGGGTAAAAGGGCACAACATCGAAAGTTCTAAGTTTAGAGGGATATGGGTCAAATGCAGGCAAACTGGACTAGTTTAGATTGAGATTATGATCGGCAGGGACTGGTTGGACAAAAGGGTCTGTTTCCGTGCTGGACACACAAAGGAGTTGCTAATGATCCAGCTAGGAGGTTGAATAGCTATCAATGAGGACTGTTAGTGGCAAACAATTGGTTGTGTGTAATAGCAGGCTATGTGATAACAAGGCCTCGTGTGTGGGGTTTGGGGCAAGGACACAGGAGAGCTCAAGCCATAAAGTTACTGAAGCCATAGAACATACAGCACAGGAATGGGCCATTTGGCCCGTGATGTTGTGCCAAATACGACGCCAAATTAAACTAATCCCTTCTGTCTGCTCTTGGTCGATATACCTCCATTCCTTGCATATTTGTATGCTTATCTAAACGCCCCTTTAACACCCCCATCATACCTGCCTCCACCCTGACAGCATGTTCCAGACTCCCACCACACCCTATGTTAAAAAAACTTGGCCCTCACATCTCCTTTGAACTTTCCCCCCTCACCTTAAATGCATGTCCCCTAGTTTTAGACATTTCACTGCTGTGAAAAAGACTCTGACCATCAACCCTATCTATGCATCTCATAATTTTACAGACTTCTATCAAGTCTCCCCTTGGCCTTTGCTGCTCCAGAGAGAGCAACCTGAGTTTTTCTAGTCTCTCCTTATAGCTCATACCCTCTAATCCAGATAGCATCCTTCTTCTGCATCTTCTCCAAATCCTTCCTGTAATGTGGCAACCAGAACTGAACACAATACTCTGTGTGGCCTGACCAAAGTCTTACAGGGAGTGCGGAAGGGTCCAAGCACGAAGGAGCAGACTCAAGTTGGAATCCAAGGTAGGCAAACAGAAGACTGGAAGAACACAGGAAGCATCTGGAAGAAAGGAGAAGTCAACGTTTTGGGTATTACCCTTCTTCAGGACTGGATGTGGGGTAGGGGGAGCTGCAGATAAGTGGGGTGGGGGAATAGGGTAGTGGAATGGAGTTGATAGATAGATGCTAGTAAAAGGTACAACCTGGTTGATCGATGGAAGGGATGAATCCAGTTGGTGGTTTGAAGAGGGTCAGAAGGTGGAATGGAAGGGAGGAGGTGGGGCTGGAAAGGGAGCTGGGGGATAAGTGGGAAGGTTATTTGAAATTGGAGAACTCAATGTTGAGTCCTCTCGGCTGCACGGTGCCCAGTACCATGTCTGTCCTCAGCCTCCTCCAGTGTCGCAGTGACTCAGAAAGCAAAATTTGAAGAACAACACCTTATCTTCTGCCTGGGCACCTTACAGCCCAGAGGACTCAACATAGAGTTCCCCAATAACCTTCAAATAACCTTCCCTCCCATCCTCCAGCTTCCCTCCCAGTCCCATCTTCTCCCTTCCATTCCACCTTCTGACCCTCCCTTCCAGCCACCAACTAGATTCATCCCTCCCATCGATCAACCAGGTCGTACCTGCCACCAGTGTCCACTTATCACCACCATTCTGCTACATGCCCATGCAGTCCTGAAGAAGGGTAATATCCAAAACGTTGACAGCTGCTTTCCTCCGGATGCTACCTGGCCTGCTATGTTCTTCCAGCCTCCTGTTTGCCTACCTTGGATTCCAGCTTCCGTAGTTATTTTTGGGTCTCTAATCGAGTTGGAATCTAGTTCTGAAGAAGGGTCACCTTCTCTGTTCACTCTGATTGTTTTTTCCCTTTACAGATGCTGCCAGACCTGCTGAGCTTTTCCAGAAACTTCTGTTTGCGTTGGAATGCACATGGGCCGAGCCTGGGCAGGAGGCAGTCACCGAGGGACGTGACGGGTGGCTTGTCTGGGAGACGAGGTTCAACAAATACCCGGTCAAAGCACCAGAAGAACAGGAGACGTTGTAGCGGAAATCCCTCACCTGACTTGTGCGGCCCTGTCCCTTGCCACAAGCCACGCCCAAGCCCGCTCTCACCGAGTGTCGGAGATGGCTGATCAGGGCCACGCGCAGGCGTTGAGCCGCGCGGAGGCGAGGGTCCTCGCGGTGCAGGGGGTCCACGCGGAGGAGCAGGGTCACGCGGAGCAGGGGGTTCACGCGGAGCAGAGTCACGCGGAGGAGGGGGTTCACACGGAGCAGGGTCACGCGCTGGAGGGCCTCGCGGAGCAGGGGGTTCGTGCGCTGGAGTTCTGCCTCGCCGAGGAGGCTGATTTCCAGGAGGTGATGGCCATCATCGAGAGACGTCTACGGGGGCCTTGATTACCTGCCCACTTGCCTACGACGCCTGGATCCGGGATCCGGCCCGAAGGGTGATCCTGGCTAAAAAGAAGGGGCAAATAGTGAGCGTTGACCTCTTTCCCTCTGTTGAACCAACTCACCGGACCGGGCTCCCATTCCCACCACAGCAACAGTTCTTTGCAAACTCGGTCGAGCCTTGGGCCTAATAGCTAATTTCTCAGGCACTATCTGGCGAACTAAGCTCCCTCTTCACCCCCGACCCCTTTCGAGCTGCTTCGCCACCTTCCATTGTTCCCCCCTCTACCCTCCAAACCGCTCCAATCACCTCCATGAGCCTGAGGCGACTGTCTGTGTGGAATTTGCGTATCCTCTCCATGTTGAGGGTGCTCGGGTTTCCTCCCATATTCCAGAGATGTGCAGGTCGGGCAAATTGCCAATGCTGAATTGCCCTTTAGTGCCCAGGGGTGTGCAGGCTAGGTGGATTAGACATGGGAAATGCAGCGTTAAGGAGATGGGTCTGGGTGGGATGCTGTATCGACGGATTGTCGGGGCCTCAATGGGACGAATGGCCTGCTTCAGGTTTATAGGGATTCTGTATTTTCTTTTAATTCATTCATGGGATGACAGCATCACTGGCTGAGCTAGCATTTATTACCCATCCCTAATTATGCAGAGGATGGTTAAGGGCCAACTACATTGTTGTTGGTCTGGAGTCACATGTAGGCCAGACCGGGTAAGGAAGGTAGGTTTCCTTCCCTAAAGGGCATCAGTGAACCAGGTGGGGTTTTTCAACAATCCCCAATCATGATCATCATTAGACTCTTATTCTAGATTTTCTTAAACTCAAATTCCACCATCTTGGATTTGAACCCAGGTCCCCAGAACACTGAGTCTCTGAATTGTTAGTCTCGTGATAACACCACAAGGCCGTTGCCTTCCCACATGTGTATAGTTCCTAAGACACGTTAAATTATATCGTGCCAAGAAAGAAGAGCTACACAGCTCCTGAGACTTAATTGTGGTCAATTTTCCACCAGCAACTACTGAACAGCTCACTAGAGGGTCATAGGAAGGAGAATTGGTGGCCAGTTAACCCATCCATCACACCATTGCGATGATAACCATCGTTGTACGTTGTTAAAAACACACCCGGTTCACTGAAGTCCCTCTTTACCTGGCCTCCACGTGACTCCAGACCCTGCAATTTTACTTCTAACCGCCCTCTGAAAATACCGGGGGATGTTCAAGTGAAAGAGTGACAAATGCTGGGCCTAGCCTGGCAATGCCCATGCCCTCCCCCACCCAAAGGAAGTATCTTCTTTGCCTCTCACCCTCTTCCTTTAAGCCGCTCTGGAAAATCTTGGACCGAGGTTTCGCTCAAATGCCTCCTTTAGCGGCCCGGAGTCAAACCTTGGGCTGGTTTTGCCTCTCATTCGCGGGATGAGGGCATCGCTGGCTTGGTCCAGCATTTATTGCTCATCCCTAATTGCCCAAAGGGCAGTCACGAGTCCAATCACATTGGTGTCTCTCTGGTGTCATGTGCAGGCCAGACCAGGTAAGGATGGCAGATTTCCTTCCCTTAAGGATATTAGCGAACCTGATAGTTTTCTCTAATTATTGAATCATGTCCATCATTAGAATCTTAATTCCAGATTTTTTTCAATTTCAAACTCCACCATCTATCACAAAAGGATTTGAACCCAGGTCCGCCAGAACATTACCTGGGTCTCTGGATTAACTGGCCAGACAATAACACCAATAGATCATCATCCCCCCCCCACCTGAGCATTTTCAGACAAGAGATTTGGTTTCAGTTTTACTGAGTGTTGGATGCCATACAAATGCTCACCATTGTTGTGGATTTCACAAGCTTCAAAATCTCCCCTCCCCCAACCGCATCCCAAAGCCAGCCCAGCTCATCCCCACCTCCCTAACCTGTTTTTCCTCCCACCCCAAGCCCCACCCCCATCTCCTATCTACTAACCTCATCCCGCCCCCTTGACCTGTCCGTCCTCCCTGGACTGACCTATCTCCTCCCTACCCCCCTACCTACACTCACCTTTACTGGCTCCATCCCCGCCTCTTCGCTTGTCTGCCTCCTCTCCACCTATCCTCTCCTCTATCCATCCTCTATCCGCCTCCTCCTCTCTCCCTATTTATTTCAGAACCCTCTTCCCCTCCCCCCATTTCTGATGAAGGGTTTAGGCCCGAAACGTCAAGTTTTCCTGCTCCTATGATGCTGCTTGACCTGCTGTGTTCATCCAGCCCCATGCTTGTTATCTCGCTCACCATTGTTGTTGACAGGTTGCCCTCGCTTCAGTGCATATCGTGGACGATGGGCAGACTGCGGTGGTGGAAGCGTTGAGGGTGACGCTGCTGGAGAGAGGCAAAGGAATCACTAGGGTCGTCCAGGGCTATTGCTTAAAACTGGTCCGGGCCCAGTTCCCAGAGGTCAAAGCATGCCGCTGGACCAGATCTGGCCGCTTGGCACCCGAGAATCTTGGCAAGTTCCGACTGTTAAGTAAACGGGTAACATCATGCATGTGTCCGTGAATAAGCGGCTCTCAGTTTTGCCCAGACCATTGCCCTCTTGCCAAGTTGCTGAGTCTTGACCTTTGAGGGCAATGACAGCTGGAGGAGGGACAGGGAGTCAAGGGGGCAAAGAGGTTTTGCCAGGAATGTCTCAACAAGAATTATCCTGCAGGATATAATCATGTGCAGGCCATTCGGCCCCTTGAGTCAGCACCTGCCATTCAATGATATCATGTTCAATGAAAGCATGAAAAGAATCTCCTTAGAGAGGAGAAAATTGGGAGGAGATTTGATGGAGGTGTTAAAAATTCTAAAGGGGGGTTTCCAGGCAGCACTGATAGGTATAAACTTCTCCCGTTGACAAAGGATCTATAACCAGAAATATGGTGATTGATGAAAGAAGAAATGGTTACATGAAGAAACACAGAGTGCAGTTAGGATCTGGAATGCACTGTCTGAGTCAATGGTGTAGGTATACAAACATAGGAATTAGGAACAGAAGTAGGCAAATCTACCTTTGAGCCTGCTCTGCCATTTAACATGATCATGGCTGATCCTAGCCTGGTCTCAACTCCACTTTCCTCCCTATTGCCCATGACCATTTATCCTGCTTTTCATCAGAAACATACCTATTTCTTTCTTGAAATTGTTGATTGATTCTGCCTCCACTGCATTCTGGGGCAGTGAGCTCAAAAGATTCACGACCCTCAGAGAAGTAGTTTCTCCTCATCTCAGTTTTGAACCTACTTCCTCACACTCTTTATCTATGACCTCTTGTTCGAGGCTGTCACACAAGAGAGATCATCTGTCCAAAGTCCCCCTTATCAATCCCCTTTAGCATTTTGTGTACCTCAATCAGATACCCCTCACTGTTCTGAACTCCAGCCAGTACAAGCCCAAGCTATTCCACCGCTCAATATCTGACAGCC
>JAHRHZ010000117.1:2423993-2581533 GCA_024137785.1 Ginglymostoma cirratum | reverse complement strand
CTCCTATGATGCTGCTTGACCTGCTGTGTTCATCCAGCCCCATGCTTGTTATCTTGGATTCTCCAGCATCTGCAGTACCTTTTATCTCTGGAAGTGTGTCCAGCTGGCTTGCAGTTAGAGGGAAGGATACGAGAGGCTAAATGGCCTCCTCTGTGACCCAGCTATACCATGATGATTTCCCACAGAGCTGGAGTTATCTCAAGTCAACAGCACAGAAATAAACCATTCGGCCCGACTAGAACATTGTTTATTTTTCATTGGGATGGGGGCATCTCTGGGGCCAGCATTTGTTGCCTATCCCTAATTGCCCACGATATGAATGGCTATTTCTGAGGGCAGTTAAGAGTCAAGGCTGTTGATGTGGGCCTAGAGTCACATGTAGGCCAGTCTTGACAAGCACTAGCACGTGGTCTTCCCTAAACACAGTCAATGAACCCCATGGGGTTTTACAACAACGGATGGTGGATTTTGAATCGATCCCCGATTCCGGAAGAGCACCACAGGTGCTGTTCCAGAGATTCGAACCTGTGTCCCCAGCGCATTAGGGCTGGGGTCTCTGGATCACTAATCCAGTGAGATTATCATGATGTCACCATCTTCCCAGGATTTATGTTCTGCACAGTCTTCTCCCACCAATTGAGTAAGAGATCCACCTTGTCCTGATTAAAGGATGGAGCAGGATTGAGGGGCTGAATGGCCTACTTTGACAGGCAGAGAGTCATACAGCACAACTCATACGTGCTGACCAAGTTTCCTAAAAATTTGCTGTTTGCCCTGTCCATGCCTTTCATGATGTTAAAAACCTCTATAAGGTCAGCCCTCAGCCTTCTGCACTCCAGGGAAAAAAAGTCCCAGCCTCACCTTATAACTCAAAGCCTGCAATCCTGGCAACATTGTGGTAAATCTTTTCTGCACCCTTTCCAGTTTGTTCTTTTGATGACCGTGATGAAATATTATCAGAGTTTCCACAACCCAACAAGTAAATTGCACTGCCTTTGTGGCTTTTGGATCTCAGATTCTTTAATTTGAGTAGGGCGTACCCTTATGTAGTTTTGATCTGTATTTCAGAAGGTGTTGCAGATTCATGTAACCAGTCCCCCTCATTCATTGAGATCGGTTGGCTGATGAAAGGTCTAGGCCCGAAATGTCGACTGTCCTGCTCCTCTGATGCTGCCTGACCTGCTGCATTCCTCCAGCGCCACACTGTATCGACTCTGACTCCAGCATCTGCAGTTCTTGCTACCTCAGTTGGCTGGGTGGCTGGTTTGCAATTCAGAGTGATGCCAACAGTAAGGATTCAATTCCTGCATCTGCTGGGGTTAACATGAAGGTCTCACCTTCTCAGCCTCTCCCCCTGCCTGACCTTATGGACCAGACTAAGCCCCCTCAAAATATATCAAGGAGATGGCCTAGACCATGGCTTTTTATTGTAGTTAAAAACAAGTGTTCCAGATGTGATTGGTCAAACTACTGGGTTTAAAAATAAACTTGATTCTTAGAACAAGGTTAAAGTATAAACAAAAAAGGAGAATTAGTATTACTTCATCGAAATACCTAATAAACATTTAACTACTAATCATCAAATGTTCGAACATAGCAGCATCTCATAAACACACCCTTGGCAAAGACCAATTCAGTGGAACAGATTTTCCTTATATGCTACCTCCTGTCCTGTTCAGGAGGAAGAAACACCAACACAAACAATCTGGTAACAGAACGGGATAACTCAAGCTTTCTGCTGCGGCAGAGAAAGAGCTTTATCTATCATCTTCAACTACAAAAAACCCCAATTGAAAATAGCTTCCATGTTTCCAAGCCCACAACAGCAATTGCTGAAAGCTAAACCTAAAATCCCTGGTTCTCGGAGTGGGAGATTGACCACACCCACTCAGGCTGCTTCTATTATTTGAGCTGTTTTAAAAAAAAACACCCGGGCCTTCACAAGTTTATCTTCTCATAGACTGTTCAGCAACTGCTCCCCAATCTAAAAGAAACCAGGACAAAACACACCTCTTAAAGTCACAATATTGTGACGCTGAGAGTCTTCATCAATGCTTTCATTTTTCCAGGAAGTCCTCCCTGTGCAGTTCAAGGCAGAAGATACCCAAATGAAGCTGGAAGCTGCTGTCGCCCAGCTGAAGGAGAGCGGGAAGGAATGGGAAGATCCCGTCCTGCTCGGGGCCTTGGATGCCATGCGGGTGTTCCTGAGCCCCAGGATGGTGGACAGGATGCTGCCTGGGAAGACCATCATTCAAGACTGGGCTCCGTACAGACCATTGGAGAGCAACCTAAAGAAGTTAGCGAGTCAAGACCTGATCTGCCTGCTCAGGCCTGATTGACCTAAAAAATGTACAGTGTTTGCAAACTGTTATTGTAGTTTGAAAAGGAACACGGGAAAGGCCGGATTAACACTAAGGTGCCCGTCAGCCACAACCAACAGCACCAGGAAAGGACAAGTAGGCTGAGCAGCTAACGGATTGTTACTTGTGGGAATTTGCTGTGCTTTATGATCCCAGTTTCCTATACATATTGGATAATTGGGAGCTTACCACACCACAAAACTGCATTGCATATTACAATACAGACTAGGTACCTACTGGACAAACCAGGTCCCAAATTGAAGGCTGGCTTGAGATGCTGTGCTTAATATCTGCAATTGGTTACTGTGGTGTTTAGTCACCAAAACACGAGGCTGCTGCTGTTCTTTAATAACAGAGCATAATTTTATTAGCCGAATGAAAATGAAAACAAGGTTATATATCTGAGACAGTTAGAAATGTCTTAATGCAAACAGCAAAACAAAGTCTAAATGTGTTTTCCAACAATTCAGTGTAGGAGTTATGATATCATGTTGTGGCTGTACAGGACATTGGTTAGACCACTTTTGGGATACTGCATTCAATTTGGCCTCCCTGCTGCAGGAAAGATATTGTTAGACTTGAGAGGGTGCAGAAAAGATTTACAGTGATGTTGCTGTGATTGGAGGGTTTGAGCTATAAGAGGAGACTGGATAGTCTGGGGATATTTTTGCTGGAGCATCGGAGGCTAAGGTGTGACCTTGTAGAAGTTTATAAAACCATAAGGGACATGAATAGGGCGAATAGCCAACGTCCTCTCCCCAGGGTAGGGGAGACCAAAACTTAAGACGGCGTAGGTTTGAGGTGAGAGGGCAAAGATTTAAAAGAGACCTAGGGAACAACTTATTCATGCAGATTGTGGTGCGTGCATGGAACAAGTTGCCAGAGGAAGTGGTGGAGGCTGGTACAATTACAACATTTAAAATGTGTCTGGATGAGTATACGAATAGGAAGGGGTTAGATAGACACGGGTAAATGCTGGCAAACGGGACTAGATTAATTTAGGATATCTGGTTGGCATAGATGAGTTGAACTGACGTGTCTGTTGCCATGCTGTACATCTCTTTAACTCTACGATTTTGCTTTTACTGGTATCCAGCTCCAGAGCTATTTCTCTCCTCTTAATTCTCTACGTTATCAGTATCTGAAAAAATAGTCAATCATTTTCTTGAAAATATTCAGTGACCTGGCCTCCCCAGCCTTCTGTGATCAAGAATTCCAGATGTTGACTCCATCTGAGTGAAGAAATTATTCCTAATCTCAGTCCTAAATGGCCTACCCCAGACTAACAGGATCAGACATGGATAAATGCAGGAAGGGCCTGGGAACAATAGCGTCATAATCTAAGGATATGGGATAGGTCATTTAGGACTGAAATGAGGAGAAATGTCGTCACCCAGAGAGTGGGAGTCTGTGGAATTCTCTGCCACAGAAAACAGTTGAGGCCAAAACATTGAATGTTTTCAGGGGTGAATTAGATATAATTCTGGGGCTAAAGGGAACAAAGGGCATGGCGGAGGAAGCAGGAGTGGGGACTGAGTTGAATGATCACCCGAGATCCCATTGAATGGGGTAGCAGGCTCGAGGGGCCTAATGGCCTACACCTTCTATTTTTGCTCCACCTAACCCGAACAGTGCCCCCTTCAATTCCAGTTTAGGCACAGTGGCCCTTCCCCTGGGAACATTGGCCCCTTTTCCTGTCCTTAAGTCAGACCTGGGCACTGAGACAAACTCCTGCCCCACTCCACATCCCCCTGCCAACCGGGGCATGGTTGGATTTGACTAACGTGTCAGTGGTTCAACAGAAGGTTCTCAGACTGTGAGGCCTACCTCAAGCCTCGTAGCCTGTCCCATGGGGAAGGTACCAGCTGTCACCGGAGAGATGGCAAAAGTGACATGTTGTTCGTTTCCCCCTCTTTCTGTCTCTCTCCCTCTCTCCCTCTCTCTCTCTCCCGCACCCCCCCCCGCCATTCCCTTTCAACAACCGCCCTTGACTTCCCAGAAGGCCTTGATACCATTTTTGATGGTGGCCATTTTTGTCGCGGTTGTGCCTCATCTGCTTCCCATCTGTTGATGTTAACTTCAAGAGGAGGCTTCAAGAGATTGTCATAGAGTCATACAGCACGGAAGCAGACCCTTCTGTCCAAACAATCCATGCTTAATGTAATCGAAAACTAAACTAGTTCCACCTACTTGCACTTGGCCAATTTCCTTCCAAGCCTTTTAGTATTCGTGCACTTATGCAAATATCTTTTAAACGTTGTAAATTTGCCTGCATCCGCCTTCTCCTCTGGCAGTTCATTCCAGACACGAACCATTCTCTGTGCAAAAGATATTGCCCCTCATGTCCTGTTTATATTTTTCTCCTCTCACCTTCTCCTCACCCCCAAGTTTTGAAACCCCCCATAGGGAAAAGACCCTTGTCATTCACCTTATAGGCCCCTCATGATTTTATAAACCTCTATAAGGTCACCCCTCAACCTCCAGCAAAAAAAAGTCCCAGCCTTTCCAGTCTATTTTTATATCTCAAACCTTCCATTCCCAGCAACATCCTGGTAAACCTTTTCTAAAACCTGTTCAGCTTCATAATATCCTTCCTGTAACAGGGAGACCAGAACTACACACAGTACTCTAGAAGAGGCCTCGCCAACATCCCCTACAACCTCAACATGATGTCCCAACTCTGATACTCAAAGGTCTGATCAATGAATTGTCTTTGAAACATTTCCTCTGTCCCATTCTCCCACACCTTCTACAACCTGTGAATGGACTGTCTGCCACAGTTCTGTATGGAGCACTCATTTGAACAGTCTGGAATCAGGCGTTCTGACAATGCCATGTTCCTCTCAGCCGAAAGCGATTCAGCTGTGGCCTCTGTATATAGGAAAAAAAGTGGCGCAACTTCTTCCAAAGTGGAACAGTGTTCTCTGGAGAAATGGTGGATGGAGTGATTTTATGTACGGTACTGTGAGTGTGGCAAATGGGTTTCTTGACGATGACAAATTGGTTCGTCGTTAATGACTCCAGCCGGGAATTCAGCCTCTTCATCCAGACAGCAGGGAGAACGTGAAACTCTCCCAAAGGGAGCTGTCGAGATTGATCCCAGTGAATCGTTGGACAGTGGCAAGGCAAAAGGAGTCCATTCAGCCTGTTGGGCTTGAGCTGGCTCTCTGCCAGACCATAAGATATAGGAGCAGAATTAGGCCATTTGGTCGGTTCAGGCTGCTCCACCATTAGATCACAGCTGATATTTTTATCAGCCCCATTCTCCTGCCTTCTCCCCATAACATTTGATCCCTTTACCGATCAAGAATCTATTTACAGTTAGAGACAAAATAACGGAATATGCTGGAATCCAAGGTAGACAAACAGGAGGCTGGAAGAACAGCAGGCCAGGCAGCATCTGGAGGAAAGATAAAGTCAAAGTTTCAGGTATTACCCTTCTTCAGGACTCATCTATCTATTTCTGTCTTAAATACACTCAATCACTTGACCTCCATAGCGTTCTGTGGCAGTGGGTTCCACAGATTCACCACTCTCTGGCTGGGTCATCCCTTTGCCCTGAGGCTGTGCCCTCGTGTCCTAGTCTCATACTGGTCAAAACATCTTCTCCATATCCACTCTGTCCAGGCCTTTCAGTATACTGTAAGTTTCAAACAGATTTCACTCCCCACCCCCTTATCCCTCTAAACTTCGTTGAGTACAGATCCAGATCCTCAGTTGCTCCTCATATGAGCAACTCAGCTGATCCCACATCTCCCGTCGCATCCCTGTGACCCTGCACATTCTTCCTTTTCAGATCATGGTCCAACTCCTTTTCAAAAGGTCGGCATGGATGAGTTGGATGGAAGGGTCTGGTTCCGTGCTGTACATCTCTATGACTCTATAACATGACATCCCAACTCCTACACTCAATTGTTGGGAAACACATTAAAACTATTTTTGCAGTTCGCGTTAAGACGTTAATAATTGTGTTGGATAAATAACCTTCTTTTTATTTTCTTTCTCTTAACAAAGTTATTCTCTGTTGTTGAAGAATACCAGCAGTCTTGTGTTTTGGTGACTAATTACCACAGTAACCATTTGAAAAAGCTAAGCACAATCTATCAACCAGATTTCGTTTTATAATCTGATTTGCCCCAGTGGGTATCTAGTCTGTGTTGGAATATGCAATATGGTTTTGTAATGTGGTCAGTGAAATGCTGGGGTGACACAAGTTTCAGAGCATGCAACATGTTTATTTACAAGAGTGTTTTGAAATTGGTGTCTGTTTCCTTGGCTTTGAGTCCGCATCCAAGCTCAAGCAATCAAGTACAGTGGACATAGATCAGTGATCAGACCCATGCAATCAAGCAGTGGACAATCCCACACCACCCAGGCATTGGGACTTGTCGGCTTTCAAAGCCTGGAACGGGGACTTGAATCTGCAACACTTTAGATTCTGAGGTGATAGCTTTAGAGAAGGAGAGATAGTGGACGAACTACTGAGCCCAGAAGCAGGAAGGGACTGGCAATAGCAGGGGAGAGGGCTCTTTCCCTTACAGGTCTACATATCTGCCTCCAGCAAGTTTTGCCCCTCGAGGCTTCTATCCTTGTGGAATCCGAAGGCAGTCTGGCAGAAGGAAAGCATGTCCTGCCACATAGATGGCTCAAAATACAAGATGCAGTCAACTGGGCCCTCCAAGGTGCTGACTCTTTGCTGGAGCTGAGCGAGGAACTGATTTCTGGCCCTGGGGAATTGCTTCCCAAATATTATCAATGTTCAGCTGGTGGTAGCCAGTCCCCAAGGGTATGCTGTAGGGGGCAGTGCCCAGACTGAGGACCGTGGGCTGTTCTTTGTCATTGGCCATCCAGATGAAGTCTTGACTCACTAACTTCTCTAGGTTGCTCTCCAATGGCCTGTATGGAGCCCAGTCTTGAATAATGGTCTTCCCAGGCAGCACCCCGTCCATCACCCTTGGGCTCAGGAACACCCGGTTGGCATCCGAGGCCCCGAGCAGGACGGGTTCTTCCCATTCTTTCCCACTCTCCTTCAGCCGGGTAATGGCAGCTTCCAGCTTTGGACGGGTATCTTCTGCCTTCAACTGTGCAGAAAGAATTTCCTGGAAGAATGAAATATATAAGTGTGTTGATACGGTGGCTTTAAGAGTTGTGTTTTGTTCTGATTTCTTTGAGCCAGAGAGAGAGTTTGGGGCACAGGCGCCAAGCAGTTTATGAGAAGATAAACAACTTCCAAAGCCTTGGATGTATTTTCTAATAAACTGGAACAATGGAAACAGGCTGAGTAGGTGTGGTCGATCTCTCACCCACAGAGCTAGGGCTTTCAGGCTAAGCTCTCAGCGGTTGCTGTTGGGGGCTTGAGAAAGTGGAACCTATTTTCGTCTCTCTTGATTAACGTCAAAAGCTGGGCGCTGTCTTCCTAGACTGCTGGATTGAACGTGAGACAAAATCAGTTTTCTGAATTTGCCCTTTTTTTGCCAAGGTATGGATTTATGGATTCTGACTATAATTGAACAGTTGATTAGTAACGGTTACTGTATCTATTGTTATGTTATGTTTTCCAATAGAGTTAAGTAATCCCAAGTTCTTCTTACTTTGCTTGTATTTTGACTATAGTGTTCGAATAAGTTGTGTTTTGCTTAATGCCGAGTTGTTTGACCAGTCGAATTGCAACCTGAATACAGAACTTTATATTTAGCTTTAAAATAAGAAAATGTTAGGGTCTGGGCTATCTTCTTAATATATTTTGAAGGGCCCTGGTCTGGTCCATAACATCAGGAATGCTCTAAAATCTATCCCCCATTGTAATATGTTACCTAGTTTTGTGGAACACTAAATTCCCTATTATCCCCACGTAATGAGAAATGAGGTTAGTAATGTCGCCATAGTCCTGTTGGACCATAGGCCTGCTCTCTCATTAGAGAGAGGGAGAAAGACAATTGGTGGTGGTTTAACATGAAGTTCATCACTTGCAGAGAGATGTGGCCACACTGGTGCCAGAATATCTGCTTCAGAAACAGTGCATAAACAGCTTTGAGCACCCTGAGTGTTTTTTTTTAATTTTAAATTTGACAAAAGAACCATGAGTGGTTGGACTCAGGCTCACACAGAACCAAAGGTTTTAGTTTGGCTTTCAGTTAAGGTTTTGTAGTTGAAGCTGATAGATGCAGATCTCCTTCTGCTACTGCAAAAAGCTGGAGTTGCCGCTTTCTGCTGCTAGACTGTTTCTTTCAGTGTTCCTTTCTCCTGGACTAGGAGGGAGATAGCATGTGAGGAAAATCTGTTTTACTGAATTTGCCTTTGCCAAAGGTGTGTTTGTGGGATGCTGTCACATTAGAACAGTTTTTTGAATTGAATCACATGTGGAACACTTGCCTTTAAATAAAATTACACACTAGGGTCTAGGCTGTCTCCTTGATATATTTTCAGGGGGTTAGCCTGGTATGTAACATCAGGCAAGAGGGAAGGGTTGTGAAAGTGGTACCTTCATGATAACCTTAGCCGATGAAGGAATAGAACACACACAGTTGGCATTGTTCTGCATTGCAAACCAACCATCCAGCCAATTGAACTGATCAGTTCCATAACTAAAGGATACTGGTCACATGTGTCTGCAGTAGCTTCCGAAATATTCATTAAAACTCAATCCTACTATTCTTTGAATTAAAAAATCTAAAATCCAAAATTCACAAAGGCTGTGCAATTTACTTGGTGGGTCATCACTACAACTAGCACTTGTCACTTGAATAGCAGCTAATATCGAGTGTCAAGGAGATGGTAATTTAGACCATCTTGAATAAATTTCTTACATCTAACTGCTTTCATGTTTTCCTTCTCTTGTCTAAAAATCAGGAATGCTGGGTGTGAAATTGCATCACTATTTCAGCCAAGAAGCAGCCAAGACAGGAAAGGTAATGTTTTGCTGAAGTGTCTCTGGACTCAAAACATCAACTCTGCTTTCTTCCCACGGATGCTGCCAGTCCCTGTTGAGTTTCTCCAGTAATTTATGTTTTTGTTTCCGGTCTCCAGCGTCCGTCATTCTTTGTTTTATGTTCAGGCAGGACAGGTACTTTACTGAGATTGGGTAGCTGTAAAGGATGCTGCTGGGAAAAGAGTTGAATGGTTTATTTGCTGTTTATGTCAAGATCTTTCTAAATAGTCTTAAATATGTATATAGTTTTATTTAAACTTTGGAGAAGGAAGCTGGGCTGTTTGGTTAAAAGAGCAATTGTGGTGATGTTGAGTGACAGATCACCGTGGTAACCAAAACTGCAAAAAACAAAACTTATGGTCTACCATAAGTTGAGTTTTTTAAAGTGATGACCAAGATAGATAGGTAAAGACAGAATGGTAGATGTTGTCTACATGGACTTTAGCGAGACCTTCATCAAGGTTCCTCATGATAGACTAGTTAGTAAGGTTAGATCACATGTGATCCAGGGTTGGCTAGCCAATTGGATACAAAATTGACTTGACGGTAGGATTCAGAAGGTAGTGGTAGAGGGTTGTTGTTCAGACTGAGGCCCGTGACCAGCGATGTACTGCAAGAATTGGTGCTGTGTCCACTGCTGTTTGTTATTTATACAGAGTCACAGAGATAAACAGCATGGAAACCGATGCTTTGGTCCAACTCGTCCATGTCGATCAGATATCCTAAATAAATCTAGTCCCATTTGCCATCATTTGGCCCATATCCATCTAAACCCTTTCTATTCATTTATCTATCCAGATGCCTTTTAGCCTCCAGCACTTCCTCTGGCTCATTCTATGTATGCACCACCCTCTGTGTGAAAATATTGCCTCTTAGGACCCGTTTATATCTTTCTCCTCTCACCTTCGACCTATACCCTTTAGTTTTAGACTCAGCCATCCCGGGGAAATTACCTCACCTATTTACCCTATCCATGCCCCTCATGGTGTTATAAACCTCTATAAGTTCACCCCTCAGCCTCTGATGCTCCAGGCAAAATAGCCCCAGCCTATTCAGCCTCTCCCTAAAGCTCAAACCCTCCAACCCTGGCAACGTCCTCGTAAATCTTTTCTGAACCCTTTTTATTTTCATAACATCCTTCCTACAGGAGAGTTGACCAGAATTGCATGACTTATGTTCTCTACAGCCACAACATAACCTCTCAGCTCCTTTACTCAATGCACTGACCAATATAGGCAAGCATACCAAACACCCTCTTCACTCTCCTACCTACCCGCAATTCCATTTTCAAGGAACTATGAACCTGCACTGCAAGGTCTCTTTGTTCAGCAACATTCCCCAGGAACTTACCATTACGTGTGTAAGTCCTGTCCTGATTTGCCTTTCCAAGATGCAGCACCTCACATTTATCTAAACTCCATCTACGACCCTTCAGCCCATTGGCCCATCTAATCAAAATCCTGTTGTACTCTGAGCTAACCAGCGGTTTGGATGAGAATATAGGAGGCATGGTTAGTAAGTTTGACTATGACATCAAAATTGGTGGTATAGTGGACAGCGAAGAAGGTTACCCAAGAGTACAATGAGATCTTGCTAAGCTAGGCCAATAGGCCAAGGACTGGTAGATGGAGTTTAATTTAAATAAATGTGAGGTATTACATTTTCGTAAGGCAAATCAGGGCAGGACTTTATACGATTAATAGTAGGGCCCTGGGGAATGTTATTGAACAGAGAGACCTGGGGGTAGAGGTACATAGTTCCTTAAAGGTAGTCAGGGTAGTGAAGAAGGTGTTTGGCGTGCTTACCTTTATTGGTCAGAGCTTTGAGTAGAGGAGTTTGGATGTCATAGTGTGGCTGTACAAGGCATTGGTGAGGCCACTTTTACAATATTGCGTACAACTGTGGTCACCCTGCCAAAGGAAGGGTGTTATTAAACTGGAAATTGTGCAGAAAAAATTGACAATGTTGTTTTCGGGCTTGGAAGGTTTGAGTTATGAGGAGAGGCTGAATAGGCTTGGGACTATTTTCCCTGTTGCATAAGAGGTTGAGGGGTGACCTCATAGAGGTTGATAAAATCATGAGGGGCATAGATAAAGTGAAGAGACAACTTATTGAAAACCTGATCATCATGGAGGAGTTGAGCCAGAGTCTGCTTCTGTACTGTATGACTCTATGTCACTAGGAGTAGGCTATTCAGCTCCTCAAACCTGCTCCATCGTTTAATCAGGACAGGGTAGATCTCTACCTTAGTTGGTGGGAGGAGACTGTGTGGAACAGAAATACTGGGGAGATGGTGGTATTGTGGTAATGTCACTGGATTAGTAAGCCAGAGATCCTGACCGTAATCTAACTGTGGATCCATCAAAATCCACCATCCATTGTTGTGAAACCCCATTGGGTTCACTAACGGCCTTTAGAGAAGGCCATGTGCTAGCCCTAGCCCAGTCTGATGTACATGTGACTCCAGGCCCACAGCAATGTCCTTGACTCAACCGCGCTCAGAAACGGCCACTCAGTTCGAGGGCAGTTAGGGTGGGCAACGAATGCTGGCCCTATCCAGGGACGCCCCCCCATCCCAATGTAAATATAAACAATGCACAAGATGGGCTGAATGGTTTAGGTCTGTGCTGTTGACTTGAGATAAGTCCAGCTCTATGGGAAATCATCATGGAATATTTGGAGCACAGAAGGAGACTATTCAGCCTCTCATTTCCCTACTGGCCCTTCTTGTAACAGCAATCCAGCTGGTTACACTTGCAGTGGTGGAAGGTTGCTTTTCAGGCTGGAGACCTGATCACAGGGCAGTGTTCCATAGGGATCAGTGCTGATCCACTTTAATTTGTCATTTTTATAAATGATTTAGATGACAATAAAAAGGCATGGTTAGTAAGTTTGTGGATGACAATATATAATTCTTTGAAGTTTGTGTCACATGTAGACAGGGTGATTAAGAAGGCATTCAATAAGCTTGCCTCTATTGTTCAGACCTTTGACTATAGGAGTTGAGATGTCATATTAAGGTTGTACAGGATGTAGGTGAGGCTTCTTCTGGAGTACTCTGTGCAGTTCTAGTTGTCCAGTTATAGGAAGGATATAATTAAGCTAGAGAGGGTGCAGAAGAGACTTACCAGGATGTTGTTGTAGACATGCTTGCTGAGCCAGTGGGTTTGGTTACAAACGTTTCGTCACTCTGCTAGGTAACATCATCAGTGCGCCTCCAGCTATAAATCTTCTCGAAAACTTTACCAGGATGTTGCTGGGAATGGAGGGTTTGAATTATAAGGCCTACTGTGATGTTTTTATCCTGCGGAATAATTCTTGGCAGGACCTTTTGGCTCACTTGACACACTCCCACCCCGTCATTGCCATCGAAGGTCAAGACTGGTTGCCCGAAGCAACGTTGGAATGGTCTGGTGCCAAGTGCGTGACTTTATCTGTTTACATATCAGTCGGAACTTGGCAAGAATCTCGGGTGCCAACTGGCCGGATCTGGTGTAGCGCCACACTTTGACCTCCGGGAACTGGTCCTTGACCAGATTGAGGCAGTAGCCCTGGATGAGCCCAGCAATTCCTTTGCCTCTCTCCAGCGGCGCCACCCTCAACCCTTCCACCACCGCCGTGTGCTCGTCGTCCACAATGTTCGCCGAAACAAGGGCGACCTGCCAACAAGAATGGTGTGCATTTGTACGGCACCTGACGCTCAATAAAACGGAAGCAGTTCCTCCCCTCCCAAGGTGCTCGGGTAAGGGGGGAAGCGAATGGCCTAGTGTTATTATTGGCTGGTCTGCTAATCCAGAGACCCAGGTAGTGCTCTGGAAGCCTTGAGTTCAAATCCTGTCGTGATGGACGATGGAGTTTGAAATTGAAAAAAAATCTGGAATTAAGATTCTAATGTTGGGCATGATTGAATTGTTGGACAAAACCATCTGGTTCACTAGTATTCTTTAGGGATGGAAATCTGCCATCCTTACCCGGTCTGGCCTGCACGTGACTCGATACACCCACCAATGTGATTGGAGCCTTGACTGCCCTCTGGGCAAATAGGGATGGGACAAACGCTGGGCCGAGCCAGTGACACCCTCATTCTGTGAATGATAGGCAAAATCAGCCCAGGGTTTGAGCCCGGGCTGCTAAGGGAGACATTTGGAATGAAACCTTGGTCAAAGATTTTGCAGAATGGCTTAAACGAAGAGGGTGAGAGGCAGAGAGGATACTTCCTTTGAAGGGGAAGGGCATGGGCATTGCTGGACTAGGCCCAGCATTTGTCACCTGCCCCCTTGAACGTCACCCGGCATTTTCAGAGGGCACTTAAGCGTAAAACCGCAGGGTCTGGAGTCATGTGGAGGCCAGGTAAGGAGGGACATTAGAGAACCAGGTGGGTTTTTAACAACACATGACAATGGTTATCATTGCTATGGTATGATGGATGGGTTGATTGACCACCAACTCTCCTTCCTATGTCCATCTAATGAGCTGTTCAGTCATCGCTGGTGGACAATGGACTTCTATTAAGAGTCAGGAGCTGTGTAGTTCTTCTTTCATAGAAAGATATAATTTAACATGCCTGAGGAACTATATACAAGTGGCAACGCAATGGCATAGTGGCATCTATCCAGAGACTCAGTGTTCTGGGGACCTGGGTTTGACTCCAAGATGGTGAAATTTAAGTCCAGGAAAATCTTGAATTAAGAATCTAATGATGATCATGAATCCATTGTGGATTGCTGAAAAACCTCATTTGGTTCACTCGTGTCCTTTAGGGAAGGAAATCTTATGTCGTTACTGGGTCTGGCCTACATGTGACTCCAGACAATATCGTTGACTTTTAACCACCCTCTGGGATATGCAATAAATGCTGGAGTAGCCAGTGTCAACCTCATCCTGTGAATGAATTAAAAAAATAAATCCCTACCATGTGGAAGCAGGCCATTCGGCCCAGTAAGTCCAAACCAACCCCTCTGAAGATCCTCCCATCCAGACCCACCCTACCCCTGAAAACCTACATTTCCATGGCTAATCCATTTAGCCTGCACATCCCTGGACACTAAGGGCCAATTTAGCATGGCCAACACATCTAACCTGCACATCTTTGGACTGTGGGAGGAAACCCATGTATACATGGGGAGAATGTGCAAATTCTACAAAGACAGTCACGTGAGCTGGAATTGAACCCAGGTCCCTGGCACCATGAGGCAGCAGTGCTAACCACTGAGCCACTGTACTGCCCCTAAAATGTGGTTGACTCCTGACTGCCCTCTGGGCAATTAGAAATGGACAATAAATGCTAGGCCTAGCCAGAAACATCTACGTCCAGTAAATGAATTAAAAAGTATAGGTTACATTAACTCTCATGAAGAAGTGGCAGAAAGAATTTCCGAAAGGAAGTTAATTAGGAGACCGTCTTCCCACCCAGAACATGCAGGCCATCAACAAACTGGGCAGATTGGCCACCTTCTAGAACCACTGCCACATCTACAGCCTCCCGATTACCGTCATTAAATGGATTGGATTAGTTCCTAATCGGGAATACCATGGCCCTGGGAACAGCACCTTGAATTAGTAGCCCAATGACAACACCATGCACTGAGGATAATTGAGGAAATTCCAGAGCTTGCCGTGACGCCAATGGTGGGACCGTGGAAATGAGTGCCAGAGTGGGGGGCCATTGAGAAAGTGGGACTACCCCTTTGAAAGACTGATCCTTGGAATCGTGTACGCCAACTTGAGTGGGCCAGATGGGGGTGGGGTGGGAGGATGTGGGGTATTGCCAGCTTAGCGTCTTGGTTTGACCCATGGTAGGGCACCTGGGAATGCAGATGGGGACTGAGGGTGGGTGTAATGGAGTTGAGGGAGGAGGAAATTGAGGTTCAAGGAGGGGCAAGGAAGTTGAGAGGAGGGAGGAATTGGAGGAGCTAATGGAGTGTGAAGGAGGGGTTTGGAGGATAGGGGAGGGGCCAATGGTGGATTAAGAAGGGATTTGGAGATTGGGGGTGGCAATGGAGGGTGGGGTGGTGAAGTAGACTGTTTGGAAAGGCAGCTCAAAAGGGACGGGGGAAGAAAGGTGAGGATGAAAGGTTAGAGTTCGGTCAGAAGTGATTGTCGAAGCATTAGCGAAGGCTTAGTTGGCCAGATGGTGCCTGAGAAATCAGCTAATAGACCCCACGCTGGACTGAGTTTGGAAAGAACTGGTCCTATGGGGTGAACGTGAGCCTGGTCAATTAGTTCGACAGGGGTAGAATTCACTCCCACTATTTGGCCTTTCTTTTTAGCCAGGATCACCCTTCGAGTTGGATCCCGGATCCAGGCATGGTAACGGACAGGCAGGTAATTGATGCCCCCGTAGACGTCTCCAGAGATGGACATCACTTCCTCAAAATCGGCCTCCTCAGCGAGGCAGAACTCCAGCGTGTGGCCCTCAACTGCCATTTCAGACCCTCGGTCAGACCGTGCTTGGTGTAACCTGTAGAAAGGACAGGACTGCACAGGTCATGTTAATCAAGTTGGGGGAGGGTGGACATTGTCTTTTACCCATGACCCTCAACCCGATGGCAAACCAAGGTAAGTTCAACTCGCGAACCCCAGGGGGCTGTATCGCTCTACAGAAAGGTAAGGGGCTCAAACCTAAAGGACCAGCCGGGAGAGGGAGTGGGGTTAGGGTTGAGAGTTTGTGAGGAAACCCCAAGCATCTGGAGTAAGAGGCAGAATTCGAGATGTAGGCCCATACTTTGATCTATGAGCAGCCATTTTGAGGGCTTAGGAGCCCGGGGTATGGGAAGAATTGGGGAAGACCAGGACACAAGGGCACAGCCTTAGATTGAAGGGACAACCCTTTTACAACTATCTCAACCTGTGAGCAGTCATTTTGAGGCCCACTGAGGATAGATATGGGAGCTGAATTTGGCCATTCACCCCATCAAGTCTGCTCCACCAATCGATCGTAGCTGATATGTTTCTCAACCCCATTCTTTTGTCTTCTCCCTGTAACCTTTGACCCTCCCCTTACTAATCAAGAACCTATGTAGCTCTGTCTTAAAGACCCTCAATGAATCGGCCTCCACAGCCCTCTGCAACAATGAATTTCACAGATTCACCACCCTCTGGCTGAAGAAATTCTTGCCTCATCTCAGTTCTAAAGGGTCATCCATTCACTTTGAGGCTGTGTCCTCGGGTCCTAGTCTTCCTAGATTCTTCCCACACCTGGGACTCCTTGGGCCTGGAAGCCTGAGGCCTATCATGCATGACCCCCAGCCCTCAGGCACTTCACTGACCAGGGCAGGCAAATCACTGAGGTGCTGCCTAGAGATGAAGGTTGCCCCTTAACCTCAGCCTACAACTGAATCATTTTAATCACGGTTTTACACTGCAAAGTGAAGATTTACTCACCACTGGCGGCTGAAAGACTCCTAAGTGGAGTAGGCCTCGAGCCGCAAAATCTGGGCCTAACACGGGCATCCAGCCTCCTAATGTAATTGGCCCGTTAGCAACAGCCCCTCCAAGACCCATGGACACAGGAACTAACTCCTTTAAAATAACAGGTTTGGGAAGCAGTCTAAAATTTTAAGAGGGTGAGGGACAAAGGAGGGTTGACGCAATAAAATTACCTGCCCACAGCAAAGACAGGAAATCAAGAGGGAAGTGTGTTCCTCCCCCCCATTAGCCATGAATGTAGTAATTTTCCAGTGATCTGGAAGGCACTGGGCATTGATTCACTGAAGCATCTCCCCTCTCTCCGTCTCTCTCTCTCCCTGTGCTTCTGTCTCCACCTCTCTCTCTCTTCAACTTTCTGTCTCTGTCTGTCTGTCTCTCTCTCCCTCTTTCTCTGTCGCCCCTCTTTGTCTGTTTTTCTCTCTCTCTCACTCACTCCCCCTTTTTCGCTTTCTCCTTGTCTCTCTCTCTCTCTCTTTGTCCTTCTGTTTGTCTCTGTCTGTCTGTCTTTTCCCTCTCCCTCCCCCCATTTCTCTTGTATGTCTCCCTGTCTCTCTCCCTCTCTTTCTCTTCCTATTTCTGTCCTTCTCTCTCTCTTGCTTTCACTCCCTCCCTCTTTCTTTCTCTCTGTCCCTCTCTCTCTCTCAGCTTTTCTCTCTCTCGCCTCCCTCTGTGTTCTGCTCCCCCTCTGTCTCTCTCTCTCTCCATCTCTTTCCATCTGTCTCTCTTCCCCGCGTTTCTCTCACTCCCCCTCTCCCTGCCTTCCTCTCTCTCCACACCATCTCATTCTATCTCTCTCCATGTGTGTCTCTCTCTCCCCCTCTCACTCTGTCTCTCCCTCCGTCTCTCCCTCCCTCTCTATCTCTTCCTATTTCTGTCCCTCTGTCTCTTGCTCTCACTCCCGCCCCCCTCTTTGTCTTTCTCTCTGTCCCTCTTTTTGTCTTTCTCTATCTCTCTCTCTTGCTTCCTCTCCCCCCTTCTCTCGCTCTCTCTCTCTCCCCTCCATCCCTTTTTCCTCCTCCCCGATCTCTCTCTACCCCCCTTCCCCTATCTCTCTCCCCCCGCCCCTCTCTCCCCTTCCCCCACCACACTCTCTCTTCCCCTCCCCCACCCCCAACTCTCTCTCAATCATCCTCCCCACCTGTCTCCCCCTCCCCTTCCCCACCCCTCCCTCCCCCGCTCCCCACCCCTCTCCCCTTCCCCCCCTCCGCCTTTAACCCTCTCTCCCCATTCCCCCCTCTCCATTACCCCCCCTCCCCCCATTCCCCCCCTCTCTCTCTCTCTCCCCCTTGCTCTGTCTCTCTCCATCCTTCCCTTCTCTCTATATCTCCCATTTCCCCATTCTCTCTCCCTCCTCCCCCCTCTCTCTCTCTGCCCCTTCCTCTCTCTGTCCTTCCCTCTCTCTGTCCTTCCCTCTCCCTGTCCCCCCTCCCTCCCTCTCCCTGTCCCTCCCTCTCCCTGTCCCTCCCTCTCCCTCTCTCTCTCTGTCCCTCCCTCTCTCTGTCCCCCCCCCCTCCCTCCCTCTCTCTGTCCCTCCCTCTCTCTGTCCCTCCCTCTCCCTCTCTCTCTCTCTGTCCCTCCCTCTCTCTGTCCTCCCCCCTCTCCCTCTCTCTGCCTGTCCCCAGCTCTCTCTGTTTCTCTCGGTCCGGCCCTCCTTGTCTCTCTCTCTCTGTCCCTCCCTCCCTTTCTCTCTGTCCCTCCCCCTCTCTGTGCCCTCCCTTTCTCTCTCTGTCCCTCCCTCTCTCTCTTTCTCTCTACCCCGCCCTCCCCCTTTGTCTCTATCTCTGTCCCTCCCTCCCTCTCTGTCTGTCTCTCTCTCCCTCTCCCTCTCCCCCACCTCTCCCTCTCGCTCTCTCTCCCCATCTCGCTTGCTGTACACCGCCCTCCCTCCCTCTCCACTCTCCCCTCTATCCCTACCCCTCCCCCATCTCTCTCCCTCCCCTCCCCCATCTCTCTCTCCCCTCCCCATCTCTCTCTCTCCCCTCCCCTGTCACTCTTTCCCTCCCCTCCCTGTGTCTCTTCCTCCCCTCTGCCCCTCTTCCTCCACTCACCCCCTCTCTCCCTCCTCCCCTCCTCTCACTCTGCCCCTCCCTCTCTCTGTCCCTCCCTCTCTCTGTGCCTCCCCATCTCTCTCTCTCTCTCTCTGACCCTCTGTCCCTCCCTCTCTCTCTCTCTCTGTCTCTGTCCCTCCCTCCCTCTCTCTCTCTGCCCCTCCCGTTCTTTCTCTCTGTCCCTCCCGTTCTCTCTCTCGCTGTCTGTCTGACCCCTCTTGTCTCTCTTTTCTTGGTCCTTCCCTCCCTGTCTCTCTGTCCCTCACCCTCTGTCCCTCCCCCTTTCTGTGCCCTCTGCTTCTGTCTCTCCCTGACCCTCCCTCTCTCTCTTTCTCTCTGTCTCTCTCTCCCTCACTCTGTCTGTCTTGCTGTCTATCTCTCCCCTCCCCCCTCTCTATCTCCTTCTCTCCCCCCTCGCTCTCTCTCTCCCTCTGTGTCTCCTTGTCTTCCTCTTTCTCCCCCTCTCTCCCTGTCCCCCTCTCTCCCTGTCCCCCTCTCGCTATCTCTCTCTCTCTCTGTCCCTCCCTTTCTCTGTCCCTCTCACTGTATCTCTCTCTCTGTTCCTCCCTCTCTCTTTCTCTCACTCCTCTCCCTCTGTCTCTCTTCTCCCTGTCTTTCTTTCTTCCTCTCTCGCTGTCTCTTTGTGTCTCTCTCTGTCTGTTTCTGTCTTTCTGTCTGTCTGTTTCTCTCTCTCTCTCACTCTCTCCACCTGCCCCCGAGCATGTCTGTCTGTCTCTCCCGCCATTTCTCTATCCACCTCTCTGTCTTCCGTTCCCTCTCTCTTCTCCCCAGTTCTCCCTCTCTCTTCCCCCCACTTGTCCCTCTCCCTTCCACCCCCTTCTCCTTCTCTCTTCCCCCCACTTCTCCCTCTCCCTCTTTGTCGTGTTGTGTCTCTCTCTGTGTCTTTCTCTCTCTCAGCCTCTCTTTGTGTCTGTCTCTCTCACTGCCTGTCTGTTTCTATCCCTCTCCCTCTCCTTCTCTCCCTCCTTCTCTCCGTTCCTCCCTCTCTCTGTCCCTCCCCTCCTCTTCTGTCCCTTCCCCCTCTCTTCTGTCAGCCTCTCCCTCCCTGTCCCTCCCTCCCTCCCTTCCCCTCCCCCTCTCTTCCCCCACTTCTCCCTCTCTCTCTGTCTTGTTGTGTATCTCTCTGTGTCTTTCTTTCTTTCTCTCAGCCTGTCTCTTTCTGTCTGTCTCTCTCACTGCCTGTCTGTTTCTATCTCTCTCCCTCCCTCTATGTCTCTCTATCTTCCTGTCTGCCTCTCTGTCTTACTGTCTGTCTCTGCCCCTCTCTCCCTCTGCCCCGCCTCTCTCTCTCTGCTCCTCTCTCCTGATTTCCCTGCCTCTCTCTCTGCCTCTCTCTCCCTCTGCCCCGCTCTGTCTCTGTCTGTCTCTCTCCTTCAGGTTTCTGTTTCTGTCTCTCAGTTTCTGTCTGTCTCTCAGTTTCTGTCTCTCTCTCTCAGTTTCTGTCCTGTTCTCCCTCCCTTCTCTTGTGTCCCTCTCTCTCTCTCTTTCCCTCTCTCTCTCTGTCCCTCTCTCTCTGTCCCGCTCTCCCTCTCTCTGCCTCTCTCTCTCTCTCTGCCCCCTCTCTGTCCCCCCCTCTCTGTGTCCCCCCCTTTCTCTGTCTTTGTCCCTCTCTCTATCTCTCTGTCCCTACCTCCCTCTCTCTCTCTGTCCCTCTCTCTCTTTCTCTGTCTTTCTCTCACTCTGTCTCTCTTATCTCTCTCTCTCTGTCTCTGTCTCTCTCTCCCTCACCCTCTGTGTCTGTCTCTCTGTCTGTCTCTCTTTCCCCGTCTTCTTCTCACTCCCCTTCTCCCTGTCTTCCTCTCTCTCTCTCTCCGTCTCCACCCCTCACCTCTTTCTCTCTCTATGTCTGTCTCTCTCTTTCTCTTTCTCTCTCCCTCTTTCCGCCTGTCTGTCTGTCTGTCTGTCTCTCTGTTTCTGTCTCTCTCTTGCTTACCCTCTGTCTCTCTTTCTCCTTCTCTCTCCCCCCTCTTTCTTTCTTTCTCCCTCTCTCTCCCCAGCTTTCTTTCTAGCTCTCTCTCTTCATCTGTCTCTCTCTACCCCTCTCTCTCTGCCCACCTCTCTCTCTCACCCCCCACCTCTCTCTCACACCCTCTCTCTCTTCCCCCCTTCTCTTTCTCCCTCTACCCCCCCTTCTCCCCCCTCCCTCTCCCTCTCCATCTCTTCCACTTTGTCCTGCTGTCTCTCTCCCTCTCTTTTTCTCACTCTCTCTGACTGTCTGTCTGTCTGTCTCTCTCTCTCTCTCTCAATCTCTCTCTCTCTCTCTCTCCCCTCTCCTCCCCATGAAATCTCTGGAGGAAGCTGCTTCCTCAGAGTACCCCCTCCCCCCTCCCCTACCCAACAACCACCCCCAGCTCTGATTTTCCTCACTGATCTGTTTTCCAACACTGGAAACAATTCCGAGCCGGGTCCCCAGCGCTAACTTTACCTGTGGATGAAAATGTGGAGTGCAGGAGGCTGAGCGAGGCTTGCTTTATGAAAGCGTTTTTCTGCCTAATGTTTAATATGCTTCCTGTCTGCACCTGGCCCTGTCCCGTGTTCCAAAGTGCATTGACAAGTGCCTTGGCTGTAATTCCCACTCTGCACTTTCAGCAAAACGGGTAGGTGGAGATAAACTGTGATGAAAACCAACCCCCTCTGTTGACTTACCCTGCGACTGCCTCCTCTCCACGACCCCACCCTCAGTGTGATTCCCTCCCCACCCCGCTCCCATAATTCCTGCTGAGGGGGACGTGACAATATTGAAGCCTCAAAATAGTGTCCCATTAGGAGTGGGGGGATGTGCCCCCTATAGTCCCGGAGTCGGTATTTCCCACCCCACCACCCCCATTCCCAATGGCCACCCTCACCCCTTTCAAAAACTAACAGCACCTTAAGCCGATTCATTTCCGTCTCACGATTTGGGGGAGCTTACTGTGCACAAAATGGCTGCTGACCCCCACCCCCCCAACCCCCAACCACCAGCAGCAGCGGTAACCTTGTTCGGCCCTGAAGTACTTCATTGTTTCAGAGATAGTAGGAACTGCAGATGCTGGAGAATCTGAGATAACAAGGTGCAGAGCTGGATGAACACAGCAGGCCAAGCAGCATCAGAGGAGCAGGAAAGCTGAGGTTTCGGGCCGAGACCCTTCTTCAAAAATGGGGGAGGGGAAGGGGGTTCTGAAACAAATAGAGAGAGAGGGGGAGGCGGATAGAAGATCGATAGAGGAGAGGATAGGTGGAGAGGAGACAGACAGGTCAAAGAGGCGGGAATGGAACCAGTAAAGGAGAGTGTAGGTAGGGAGGAGATAGGTCAGTCCAAGGAGGACAGACAGGTCAAGGGGGCGGGATGAGGTTAGTAGGTAGGAGATGGGGGTGTGGCTTGAGGTGGGAGGAGGGGATAGGTGAGAGGAAGGACAGGTTAGGGAGGCGGGGATGAGCTGGGCTGGTTTTGGGATGCAGTAGTGGGGAGGGGAGATTTTGAAGCTTGTGAAATCCACATTGATACCATTGGGCTGCAGGGTTCCCAAGCGGAATATGATTTGCTGTTCCTGCAGCCTTCGGGTGGCATCACTGTGGCACTGCAGGAGGCCCAGGATGGACATGTCGTCTGAGGAATGGGAGGGGGAGTTGAAATGGTTTGCGACTGGGAGGTGCAGTTGTTTGTTGCGAACTGAGCGCAGGTGTTCTGCAAAGCGGTCCCCAAGCCTCCGCTTGGTTTCCCCGATGTAGAGGAGGCCACAACGGGAACGGCAGATGCAGTATACCACATTGGCAGATGTGCAGGTGAACCTCTGCTTAATGTGTAAAGTCTTCTTGGGGCCTGGGATGGGGGTGAGGGGGGAGGTGTAGGGACAGGTGTAGCACTTCCTGCGGTTGCAGGGAAAAGTGCCGGGTGAGGTGGGGCTGGAGGGGAGTGTGGAGCGGACAAGGGAGTCACGGAGAGAGTGGTCCCTCCAGAAGGCAGATAAAGGTGGGGAGGGGAAAATGTCTTTGGTGGTGGGGTCGGATTGCAGATGGCGGAAGTGTCGGAGGATGATGCATTGGATCCGGAGGTCAGTGGGGTGGTACGTGAGGACGAGGGGGATTCTGTTTTGGTTGTTATTGCGGGGACGGGGTGTGAGGGATGAGTTGAGGGAAATGTCAGAGACACGTTCTCGACCACTGAGCGGGGGATGTTGTGGTCCTTGAAAAACGAGGACATCTGAGATGTAAGGGAGTGGAATGCCTCATCCTGGGAGCAGATGCGGCAGAGGCGAAGGAATTGGGAATAGGGGATGGCATTTTTGCAGGAAGGTGGGTGGGCGGAGGTCCTCCCTGGACTGACCTATCTCCTCCCTACCTCCCCACCTACTTTACTGGCTCCATCCCCGCCTCTGTCTGTCTCCTCTCCACCTATCTTCTCCTCTATCCGTCTTTTATCCGCCTCCCCCTCTCTCCCTATTTATTTCAGACCCCCTTCCCCTCCCCCATTTCTGAAGAAGGGTCTAGGCCCGAAACGTCAGCCTTCCTGCTCCTCTGATGCTGCTTGGCCTGCTGTGTTCATCCAGCTCTGCACCTTTTTGTCTCAGATTCTCCAGCATCTGCGGTTCCTACTAACTCTGAAACAATTTTAACCTCACTGCGAAGCCTCTTCTAAGGATGCCTACCCTGAAGAAGTTACTTTCCTCAGTGGATCTCTCTCCCACTGCAACTCTCTTGTAATCTCTTCGGCCTTGAAATTGCTTGACCACGTCCTGAAGCAAACCAGGTACTACAACCACATCACCTTTCTTAGTACCTGCCTACGGAACCACATCATCCCCAATGGACTACAATCCACATTCAGACCTTCCCAATTTGGCCCCAACTATGACAATGTCTACATTCAGAACATTGTGATCCTTCAGAAGCGTTTCTCCCTGTGACTCCTGAAACACACGCTCGCAGCAATGCGCCGGCATCTCCTGGCACTACAATCAAGCCTACCCCAGCTCAGAGCCTCCCTCTCCCAGACCTGCAAAGGACCTCTCCTGTTTTTTATCCTTCGTAGGATCCACAACCTAAACTCACAATTCTACTCAGCTTTATTGGAAACTAAAAACCATAAATACAGTAAGCTTACTGGTGCTGACCACCCAAAACAGGCTTCGTCCACCTCCCAAAAGCCCAAACGTACCCAGGACCTTAACCACAATGTGCCCGCTGCCATTGGCCATGTGGTCACTGACGGAACAACCATGGATGACATCACAACCTCCACCACCGGGTACACCACTTCCGGGACAGCTAACGCCATCGACACTGCTGCTGATGCCACCGCCTCCATTTCTGAGGCCAACACCACAGACACTGAGGATGCACCTACCGTCACCGCTGCTGCCTACCCTGCTCCGCCCACTGCTGACGCAGCTCTGCCCACTGCCAACGGCGCTCTGCCCACTACCGACGCAACTCTGCCCACTGCCAACGCAGATGCAACTCTGCCCGCCGCCACTGCCGACGTCGCTCCGCCCATCGCTTCCACAGCCAGCAGCACCAGAGGAGACAGTAGCACCCAGCCCTGCCGAGTCTTCACCATCCCCCCAGACCTCCCCCTTACTGAGGACAAACGGTCAGTCCTCAGTAAAGGGCTCACCTTTGTTCCCCTCCACCCACACATCATAGAATACCGGTCACGTTTGGACATAGAGCAGTTTTTCCGCTGCCTCCGCCTCCACGCTTACTTCTTCAACCGTGAGCCTAACCGTCCCTCTACTGACTCCTTCTCCCACCTCCAACGCACCCCCTCCTCCTGGACACCACCCCAAGGCCTCCTACCCTCCCTTGACCTCTTCATCTCCAACTGCCGTCGAAACATCAATTGCCTCAACCTCTCCACCTCTCTCACCCACTCCACCCTCTCCCCCGCAGAACGTGCAGCCCTCTGCTCCCTCCGCTCCAATCCCAACCTCAGCATAAAACCCGCAGACAAGAGAGGCGCAGTTGTAGTATGGTGCACTGACCTCTACATCGCTGAGGCCAGGCGCCAACCCTCCGACTCCTCCTCCTAACGCCCCCTTGATCATGACACCACCCCGACCACCAAACCATCATCTCCCAAACCATCCACAACCTCATCACTTCAGGTGACCTCCCACCCATAGCCTCCAACCTCATTGTTCCCCAACCTTGCACTGCCTGCTTCTATCTCCTTCCCAAAATCCACAAACCTGAATGCCCTGGTCGATCTAATGTCTCCGCCTGCTCCTGCGCCACCGAAATTATTTCTACCTATCTCGACTCCATTTTCTCCCCCTTGGTCCAGGAACTCCCTACCTACGTCCGTGACACCACCCACGCCCTCTACCTCCTCCAGAACTTCCAATTTCCTGGTCCTCAACACCTCATTTTTACCATGGATGTCCAGTCCCTATACACCTGCATTCCCCATACAGATGGCCTAAAGGTCCTCTGCTTCTTCCTGTCCTGCAGGCCTGACCAATCCCCCTCCACCGACACCCTCATCCACTTAGCCGAACTCGTCCTCACCGTCAACAACTTCTCTTTCAATTCCTCCCACTTCCTACAGACAAAGGGGGTGGCCATGGGTACCCGCATGGGCCCAAGCTATGCCTGCCTCTTTGTAGGTTACATGGAACAATCGCTCTTCCGTACCTACACTGGCCCTAAACCCCACCTCTTCCTCCGTTACATTGATGACTGTATCAGCGCCGCTTCGTGCTCCCACGAGGAGCTCGAACAGTTCACAACACCTTCCACCCCAACCGTAAGTTCACCTGGACCATCTCTAATACCTCTCTCTCCTTCCTGGACCTCTCTGTCTCCATCTCCAGCAACCACCTAGAAACCGATATACATTTCAAGCCCACCGACTCCCACAGCTACCTAGAATACACCTCCTCGCACCCACCTTCTTGCAAAAATGCCATCCCCTATTCCCAATTCCTTCGCCTCCACCGCATCTGCTCCCAGGATACGGCATTCCACTCCGATACATCTCAGATGTCCTCATTTTTCAAGGACCGCAACATCCCCTGCTCAGTGTTTGAGAACCCCCTCGACCGTGTCTCCCGCATTTCCCGCAACTCATCCCTCACGCCCCCTCCCCGCAATAACAACCAAAAACAGAATTCCCCTTGTCCTCATGTACCACCCCACCAACCTCCGGATACAACGCATCATCCCCCGACACTTCCGCCATCTGCAATCCGACCCCACCACCAAAGACATTTTTCCCTCCCCACCTTCATCTGCTTTCTGGAGGGACCACTCTCTCCGTGACCCCCTTGTCCACGCCACACTCCCCTGCAGCCCCACTTCACCCGGCACTTTTCCCTGCAACCGCAGGAAGTGCTACACCTGTCCCTACACCTCCCCCCTCACCCCAATCCCAGGCCCCAAGAAGACATTCCACATCAGTTCACCTGCACATCTGCAAATGTGGTATACTGCATTCGTTGTTCCCATTGTGGCCTCCTGTACATTGGGGAAACCAAGCAGAGGCTTGGGGACCACTTTGCAGAACACCTCCACTCGGTTTGCACTAAACAACTGCACCTCCCAGTTGCAAGCCATTTCAACTCCCCCTCCCATTCCTCAGATGACATGTCCATCCTGGGCCTCCTGCAGTGCCACAACGATGACACCCGAAGGTTGCAGGAACAGCAAAGCATATTCCGCTTGGGAACCCTGCAGCCCAATGGTATCAATGTGGATTTCACAAACTTCAAAATCTCCCCTTCCCCACCGCATCCCAAAACCAGCCCAGCTCATCCCTGCCTCCCTAACCTGTTTTTCCTCCCACCTATCCCCTCCTCCCACCTCAAGCCACACCCCCATCTCCTACCTACTAACCTCATCCCACCCCCTCGACCTGTCTGTCCTCCCTGGACTGACCTATCTCCTCCCTACCTTCCCACCTACACTCTCCTTTACTGGCTCCATCCCCACCTCTTTGACCCTGTCTGTCTCCTCTCAACCTATCTTCTCCTCTATCCATGTTCTATCTGCCTCCCCCTCTCTCCCTATTTATTTCAGAACTCTCTTCCCCTCCCCCATTTTTGAAGAAGGGTCTAGGCCCGAAACATCAGCCTTCCTGCTCCTCTGATGCTACTTGGCCTGCTGTGTTCATCCAGCTCTACACCTTGTTATCTCAAGTACTTCATTGTATTGGTTTCTCTCCCTTAAACAGCCTCTGTTTCTTAAGAGTCATACAGGTCCATTGCATGGAAACAGGTCCTTCGGCCCAACTTGTCCATGCTGCCTAGGTTTTACAATTAATTTTGTCCCATTTGTCTGCTTTTGGCTTGTTTCCCACCATATCTGTCCAGTCGTAGAGTCACACAGGACAGAAACAGACCCTTTGGTCTGACCATAATCCCAGTCTCATCTACCTGCTCTTGACCCTTGTCCTTCCAAACATTTCTTATTTGTGTATTTATCCAAATGCCTTTTAAACATTGTAACTGCACTGGCATTCGCCACTTCCTGTGTAAGTTCATTCCACACATGAGCGCTATGAGGGGCCAGTTTGTCGCCGCATGTTTCAATGGAACGGAACGTCTGCCGTCTATTTCATGGCCACCAGGTGGTGATATGCCCCAAGGAACAAAGGACCCAATCCCTGGGATGTTGTGAACTGCTGCCACCTGCTGGAGCAGCCAAAAGAAAACGTCTCCTGGCACCGCCTCGCATGACTCAGCAACAATAACCTGGATTGACGTAGCCGCCTTTCACCTCAGAAAACATCGCAAGATACTCCAAGCCTGCGTTGAGAGGCAAAATTTGACTCTGGGCTGCATGAGGAGAGATCAAAGTATGAAAGCCAGGGAAGTGATGCTACACCTCCACAAATCATTGGTCAGACCACATTTGTTTTGCTCAAAACACATGTTTTGTTCTGGGCACCTTATTTAAGGAAGGATGTTAAAACTCTGGAGAGTATTCAGAGGAGATTTACTAGAATGATACCTGGATTGAAGATTTCAGATACAAATAAAGATTAGAGACATTGGGTGTATTCTTCTTGGAGCAGAGAAGATTGAGAGGTGACCTGATTGAAGTGTTCAAAATTATGAACAATTTTGCCAGGATCAAGATGTTTCCACGAGTTGCTATGTTAGGAACTCGGGGGCACAGTGGCACAGTGGCACAGTGGTTAGCACTGCTGCCTCACGGCACCAGAGACCCGGGTTCAATTCCAGCCTCGGGTGACTGTCTGTGTGGAGTTTGCACATTCTCCGTGTCTGCATGGGTTCCCTCCGGGTGCTCCAGTTTCCCCCACAGTCCAAAGGTGTGCAGGCTAGGTTGATTGGCCATGCTAAAATTGCCTGTAGTGTTCAGGAAGGTATAGATTAGGGGTATGTGTCTGGGTGGGCTGCTCTGAGGTTCGGTGTGGACTTGTTGGGCTGAAGGGCCTGTTTCCACACTGTAGGGATTCTATGGGTCACAATCTCAAGATGTCAGTAAGAGGCCGTGGAGTGAGATGTGGAGAAACTTCTTTCCTCAGACAGTTGTTAGGATTTGGAATGTGTTGCCTGGGAGAGTGGCAGTGGCATATTCCAAAGGAGGTTTCACATGTGAATTGGAGATATATTTGAAAGGAATGGAGTTTGAGGGCTACGGAGATAGGGCCAGAGAATTGGACTAGCTCAGTAGCTCTTTCACAAGCCAACACAGATACAATGGGTCAAAGAGTCATATACCATGCAAACACACCCTTTGGCCCAAATCAACCGTACCGACCAGATATCCTAAATTAATCTAGTCCCATTTGGCACATATCCCTCTAAAACCTTCCTATTCATGTACCCATCCAGATGCCTTTTAAATTTTGTAATTGTACCAGCCTCCAGCACTTCGTCTGGCAGCTCATTCCATACACACACGACCTTCTGCACGAAAGAGTTGCCCCTCAGGCCGCCTTTAAATCTTTCCCCTATCACCTTAAACCTATGCCCTCTAATTTGGGACTCACCTACCTAGGGGAAAAAAAAATCCTTGGCTATTCACTATGGATTCATGCCCCTCATGGTTTTCTAAATCTCTGTAAGATCACCCCTCAGCCTCCAAAGGTCCAGGGAAAATAGGCACAGCCAATTCAGACTCTCCGCATAGCTCAAGCCCTCCAACCGGGCAACATCCTTGTAAATTTTTTCTGCACCCATTCAAGTTTAACGACATCTTTCCTATAGCAGGGAGGCCAGAACTAAACACAGTATTCCAGAAGTAGCCTAACTAATGTACTGTACAGCTGCATGATAACCTCCCAACTCCTATACTCAATACATTGACCAATAAAGGCGAGTGTACCAAATGCCTTCTTCACCACCCTGTCTACCTGCAACTCCACCTTCAAGGAACTGTGAACCTGCACCCCTGTCGACTCTCCCCAGGACCTAGGCAAGAGTACATGAATAAGAAAGGTTTTGGAGGGATATGGGCCGGGAGCAAGCAGCTGGGATTAGGTTAATTGGGATTATGTCCAGCATGGACTAGTTGGACCAGTGGGTCTGTTTCTGTGCTTTATGACTATGACGATAAGTGTACCAAACACCTTGTCAAATGGCCTCCTTCTGTACTGTAAAATACTACAATGAAGGCCAATAATCAGGAGAAGTAGGTTTTAAGGAGCGGGTTGAAGAAGGGGATGAGGGAATGATGAAAATCAAGGGGCCAGAGTGAGGGAAACCCTGAAGATGGTGAGTCTGGAGGAGATATGTTGTCTGTCCTAACTAGCTTTGAAGTCATCAAGATGGCGGGGGATTAGGGCTCCTGAGTTGGGCCTCGTCTGCTCTGACTACTTTCTTTTCATGCTTTTTCTTTTTCCTTTTTACTTACCTCTTGTCCTGAGCTCAGATGGCATCAGCAGCAGTGTGGAAGCTTAGCACAGACTCAAGTAGGCCAGCGCAGACTCAAGTGGGCCCAGTGCAGACTGGAGTGGCACCCACGCAGGCTTGAGTGGGCCAGTGCAGACTCGAGTGGACCTAGCACAGACTCAAGTATGCCCAGCGCAGACTCGAGTGTGCAGCGCAGGTGCAAGTAAGCCCAGCACAGGCTCGAGTGGGCTCAGTGCAGACTCGAGTGTGCCCAGCGCAGGTGCGAGTAAGCCCAGCACAGACTTGAGTAGTCCCAGCGCAGACTCAAGTGGGCCCAGAGCAGGCTGAAGTGGGACCCGTGCAGGCTCGAGTGGACCAGTGCAGACTCGAGTGTGCCCAGCACAGGTGCAACAAGTAGGCCCAGCGCAGATTCTAGTAGGCCCAGCGCAGACTCGAGTGGGCCCAGCACAAACTTGAGTGTGCCCAGTGCAGGTGCAAGTAAGCCCAGCACAGGCTCGAATGGGCTGAGCGCAGGCTGGAGTGGGCGGGGCATCAGAATTGGCAGCTGCTGCATTGGCAGAGGCGAGGTAGGCCTAGTGGCAAAAGATGGCATCTGAGGATCAGCATCTCCAACATTGGTTGGATCCGGTGTAAAAGGTATTGAGGTGGTGAAGGAAGGATTGGCGGTGTTGATGAGGAGCTGGCTCAGGACTGACAGACTCCCTTTAAAGTACATCTATCTATTTATTTTAGTTACTCTTACAGCTATTCAAAATGGCGCCGGATCGTGGTATGGTACTGTTTCTCTCACTTTCAAATACACATGCCAATAAAATCATTCATCCAAGTTTAAGATCAAGTCACTGCTCCTCTGAGGCAGAATGTTCCAAAGAAAATCATCTGGAAGGGTGGAACTTAAACAACATTTGGGAGGTAACTGTTAATCGTCAACTAACTGGTGCACTCTCCATGACAGTAGCTATATCAGTCATCATTCTGTTCGCATACAGTCGTAAATGTCATTGGTCTCCACATTTTGTATTCTTGAGAATTGTGCTGGTACAGGTTGAACTATTCAACAAGTTGTGTCGTTTTTCTCAGTAATAATCAATACACGTACTATCAAAAGACTGTATGATGATTTCATTGCTGTTGAATGTTGCTTGGAAATTGGTTGCCATGATTTTAGACTCACCTGGATGCATTCCAAGATGCTACATTGGCTGTGCACCCCCATTCTCCTGCCTTCTCCCTGTAACTCTTGATCCCCTTACCAATCAAGAACCTGTCTATCTCCGTCTTAAAGACTCTCAATGACTTGGCCTCCACAGTTCCCTGCAGCAATGCATTCCACAGATTCACCTCACTCTGGCTGAAGAAATTCCTCCTCATCGCAACTCATCCCTTCACTCTGAGGCTGTGCCCTCGGGTCCTGGTCTGTCCTACTGGTGGAAACATCTTCTTCACGTCCACTCTATTCAGGCCTCTCAGTATTGTGGAAATTTCAATCAGATCCACCCCTCACCCTTCAGAAGTCCATCAAGTACAGACCCAGAGTCCTCAACCATTCCTGACATGACAAGCCCCTTATTCCTGGGATCATCCTTGTAAGTTCCCCCTGGACTTACTCCAAGGCCAGCACATTCTTCCTTAGATACAGGGCCCAAAACCAATCATGATATTCCAAATATGGTCCAACCAGAACCTCAGCAGTGCTCTTGTATTCTAGCCCCCTCAAAATGAATGCTGACATTCCATTTGCTTTCCTAAGTGCCCACTGAACCTGGATGTTAAACTTAAGAGAATCCGGAACTCCCAAGTCCCTTTGTGCTTCAGATTCTTGAAGCCTTTCCCCATTTAGAAAATAGTCTATGCCTCCATTATTCCCACCAAAGTGCATAACTTCACACTTTTCCACATTGTATTCCATCTGCCACTTCTTTGCCCACTCTCCCAGACTGTCCAAGTCCTTCTGCAGTCTTCCACCTCCTCAACACTGCTTGTCGCTCCATTAATCTTTGTGTCATCTGCAAACTTAACAACGATGCTCTCAACTCCTTCATCCAGGTCATTCATGGATGATGTTTGTTTTCAGGTTGTGGTGGGGAGGGAGAGGCCTGGTGTACGGAGTGAGTGAGGGGCCAGCAATTGTAATACAAAACATTGGGGACTTTGTCTCATACGTGTTACACTGCTATGCCCTGGCACAGATTTGGAGGGGATAATAGGAACTGCAGATGCTGGAGAATCCGAGATAACAAGGTGTGGAGCTGGATGAATACAGCAGGCCAAGCAGCATCATAGGAGCAGGAAAGCTTGACGTTTCGGGCCTAGACCCTTCATCAGAAATGGGGGAGGGGAAGAGGGTTCTGAAATAAATAGGGAGAGAGGGGGAGGCAGATAGAAGATGGAGAGGAGAGGAGACAGACAAGTCAAAGAGGTGGGGATGGAGTCAGTAAAGTTGAGTGTAGGTGGGGAGGTAGGGAGGAGATAGGTCAGTCCAGGGAGGAGGGACAGGTCGAGGGGATGGGATGAGGTTAGTAGGTAGGAGATGGAGGTGCGGCTTGAGGTGGGAGGAGGGGAGAGGTGAGAGGAAGAACAGGTTAGGGAGGCGGGGAAGAGCTGGGCTGGTTTTGAGATGCCTAGGAACCCTGCAGCCCAATTGTATCAACGTGGATTTCACAAGCTTCAAAATCTCCCCTCCCCCAACCGCATCCCAAAACCAGCCCAGCTCGTCCCCGCCTCCCTAACCTGTTCTTCCTCTCACCTATCCCTTCCTCCCACCTCAAGCCGCACCACCGTCTCCTACCTACTAACCTCATCCCGCCCCCTCGACCTCTCTGTCCTCCCTGGACTGACCTATCTCCTCCCTACCTCCCCACCTACACTCACCTTTACTGGCTCCATCCCCACCTCTTTGACTTGTCTGTCTCCTCTCCACCTATCCTACCCTCTATCCATCTTCTATCCGCCTCCGCCCGCTTCCTATTTATTTCAGAACCCTCTTCCCCTCCCCCATTTCTGATGAAGGGTCGAGGCCCGAAATGTCAAGCTTTCCTGCTCCTATGATGCTGCTTGGCCTGCTGTGTTCATCTGGCTCCACACCTTGTTATCTCGGATTTGGAGGGGATTGGCTTCCAAAGGAGCCACTGGGTGGCAGAATGGGTTTAGAAAACTGGTTAAGAGAAACATGTGAGGCTTCAGTCCAAGGTTACATACGTAAGGAGGTTCCTTCACCTTGTTTAAAACCAACAGGCCAGCCTCAGGGGGAGCACTGCATCCAGTTCCAGAGCACCGACCTTCAGCAAGGACCTGAAAGTGTTCAGTGGAGTGTGGAACAGATTCACCAGGATGGTTCCAGGGATGAGGGTGAAGATAAGAGTGGAGAGTGTCCTCAGCAAGGAGAGAGAAGGCCGAAAGGAGGTTCAATCAAGGAAGAGAAAGAGACAGAGGGAATAGATGGAGAAAGAATGGGAGAGAGGGGGAGAAAGGGAGAGGGTGGGAAGAAAGGGGAGAGAGAGCGCCCAAGACCCCATTATACCTTTAGCTGGATCCCTCCCCCACCCGTCTCACTCTTTCTCTCTCTCTCTGTCTTGCTCTGTATCTGCCCCTTTTTCTCATTCTTTCCCTATCTCTTTCTGTCACTTTCACTCCATTCATCTCTGTCTATCTCTCTCCCTTCTCTCTCTCTCTGTATCTATATCTGTCTCTGCCTCCCCCTCTCTGTGGTTCTCTCTCTCATTCCTTCACTCAGTCACTGCTGCCACCACCCCTGCTCTCTCTCCCTCCTTGTCTCTGTCTCTCCCTTTCTCTCTGTATCTATCTCACTGTCCAGCCCTTTCTCTCTGTCCCTCCCTTTCCCTCTCCGTGGCTCTCTCTCATTCCCTCACTCCCTCTCTGCCACCACCACCCCTGCTCTCTCTCCCTCCTTGTCTCTGTCTCTCTTTCTGCCACCTCCCTCTCTCTATCTTTCTCTTGCTCTCTCGCCCTCTCCCTCTCTCTTTCTGTCCCAATCTGTCCCTCCCTCCCTCTCTCTGAACATCTCTTTCCCCCCACCTCCTTCTCTCTCCCTCCCTCCCCCTCCCTTCCTTGACCCAATCTCTCACCCTCTCTCAAATTCTGCCTGCCTCTCTTTCCATCTCTCCTCCTTCCTCTGTCTCTCTGTCTCTCCCTCTCCCTCCCTCTCTCGCTCTGTTTCTCTCTACTTCTGTCTCTCCTTCACTCTCCCACTCTCCCTTCCTCTCTCACTCTCCCTCCCTCTCTCATACTCTTGTCTACCACCTCTTCTTTCTCTCTGAAGCTGTGGGGGCCATTTCTAATCCTGAGTGATTGAGGGAGCACCTCAGCCTAGAAGCTTCTGTGCCCCTGATGTATAGACAGTATGCTGTAGAGGAACGCGTACCCTGTATGTAACCCTGTGCTGTCCCTGCCCTGGGAGAGTTGTAGAGGGAGTTTTACTCTGTATCTAACCCTGTATTGTCCCACTCCTGGGAATGTTTGATGGGGACAGTGTAGAGGAAGCATTACTTTGTATCTAACCCTGTTGTGTCCCTGCCCTGGGAGTGTTTGATGGGGACATTGTAGAGAGAGTTTTATTCTGTATCTAATGCTGTTCTGACCCAGTCCGGGCAGGGGCAGTGTTGAGGGTGCTTTATTCTGTTTCTATCCCGATGCTGTCCCTAACCTGGGAATGTTTGATTGGGGAGGGGGTGCGCTGTAGAGAGAGGTTCTGTCCCTAACCCCATGCTGTCCCTGACCTGGGAGCATTTGATATGGGATGGTGTAGAGGAACCTTTACATTGGATCTAATCCCGTGCTGTCCCTGTCCTTACAGTGTTTGATAGGGGACAGCATAGAGGAAACTTTAATGTGTCTCTAACCCCATGCTGTCCCTGACCTGGGAGTGTTTAATGGGGACTGTGTAGAGGGAGCTAAAGTCTGTATTTAACCAGTAGAAAGTACGGTGCAATATGAGGGAGCAGTAGGAGGGTGTGGTAGGAAGGAGTAATAGTGAATACTAACAGACGGGAGCTTCAGGTGAGAGTACCAATAGGAGTAAATGGTGGCAGTATTTGGAATGATTAGCAGGTGGGAGCAATAGGAAGGTAGAACCCATGGAACAGAGGAAGCAGATGGAATGAGGTGACATTCAATCAGAAACATTAATCAATTTATTTGTCAGGCTGTTGACTGAAATAATTAGGGAAGTGAAAAGACAATTCCAATGGATATGAATGAATTGAACAGCACTGGCAGCTGTCTGAGGTAAAGTTAGTATTAAACAAATAGGGGCTGTGTGTTAATGTCCAGTGATGGTGTTTCTCTCTCAGGAGAGGCTGGAAGCCATTTGACATGCTGCCATTGTGCTCACTGAAGGGTGTCTTTCCCCATAGTTCGGGGAAGGGTCATTAGTTTGAGAGAATTGGCGCAGTCAGAGGCAGGAGAGACAGAAATGCCAGCAGGGAATGAGAATTAGGGTGACTGGAGTTGGGGAGGAATGCATGATAATTAAATTCATAGTTAAAAACAATCATTGTCCAATCTGTAGGTAAAAAGAAAAAAAAGTGAAGACAAGTTATTGATTTTCAGACTGAATAGATCAATTAGTTACTTTTGACTGATGGACAGTGTTCAGAATTGGTGCTAAAGCTCTCGACAAGTTCACAAAAATAAATGCCCTGCACTGTGGTTTGATTTGATTTGATTTATTATTGTCACGTGTACCGAGATACAGTGAAAAGTATTGTTTTGCGTGCTATCCAGGCAGACCATACCTTACATAAGCATATCAGGGTAGTAGAACAGAAAGCAGAATATAGTGTTACAGCTACAGAGAAGGTGCAGAGAAAGACCAACTCGAATATATGAGCGGGCCATTCAGAAGTCTGGTAACAGCGGGGAAGAAGCTGTTCTTGAATCTGTTCATAAGTCTCTTCCAAGTTTTGTATCTTCTGCCTGATGGAAGAGAGAATAACTGGGGTGGATGGGGTCTTTGATTACATCATGTATAATACACAATGGCAGAGGTCTCATGGTGGCACTGCGGTAATGCTAATAATTCAGAAGGCCAGGGATACATCAATTCATGTCCCACTGCTGAGACGGAATTCAATTTCATAAGAGTAAAATCCACGATTGAGAGCTAGATTTGGCCACATTTGCTGTTGAAAAAGCACAGTCTGATTCACTCACAGCCAAGGAAATCTGCCATCCTTACCCGGTCTGGCCTACACATGACAGCAGACCCACAGCCAACAGGGTTGAGTAAGCCCCTCTATGCAAAGGGCTAATTCAAGGTGACAGGGTGGTGATGTCACTAGACTAGAGCTCCCTGGTAAAATTCTGGGGTTCAAATCCCACCAGGACAAATGATTAAAAATTTAGAATAAAATGTTCCTAATGATGAGTCTATAAGTACTTTTAAACCTCATCTGGTTCACTAATGTCCCTTTTGGAAGGGAAACCTACCAGGTCTGGCCTACATGTGACTCTGGACCCATGGCCAAAGCAGTTGGCCCTTAACCACCCTCTGGGCATTTGTAGAATCATTACAATGTGGAACCAGGCCATTCAGCCCATTGAGTCCACACCAATCCTCTAAACAGCATCCCACCCAGACCCACTCCATCCTGTAATCGCACATTTCCCATGGTTAACCCATCTAGCCTGCACATTCCTGAACACTATGGGGTAATTTAACATGACCAATCCGCCTTAACCTGCACATCTTTGGACTGTGGGAAACCGGAGCACTCGCAGAAACCCACACAGAAACAGGGAGAACGTGCAAACTCCACACAGACAGTTGCCCAAGGATGGAATCAAACCTGGGTCCTGTGAGGCAGCAGTGCTAACCAATGAGCTACCGTGCTGCCCTTTTTTGGGAAGAACAGAGCCTTATATGGAGAGAAACTGCAGAAAGCTGCAACACAAAGGGACTTGGGGCAACTTGCATACAAAACACAGAAAGCTAACACACAGAGAATCAGGAAGGCTAATCGAGTGTTAGCCCTTATTTCAAGAGGGCTGGAGTATGAGAGTATGGAAGTCTTACTGCAACTGTACAAGGTGCTGGTGAGACCACATCTGGAGTACTGTGAGCAGTTTTGGTCTCCTTATTTAAGGAATAATATCATTTCATTGGAGGTAGTTCAGAGAACGGTTGGAGGGATTGTCTTTGGAACAAAGGCTAAACAGGATGGGACTCTACTCACTGGAGTTTAGAAGAACGAGGGGGGTTCTCATTGAAATATATCGGATTCTTGAGGGGCTTACTTCAGCATTTGAAATTCTTTCTCCTGGAGAATGATGGAGGTTGAATCCTTCAAAGCTGAGGTAGAGATGAAAGAGTCAAGGGCTAAGGTGGGGGGGGGAGCGGGTAGAGTGCATGTGGTGGGAGAAGTGGATTTGAGACTGTAGAGGGCCTGAGGAGCTGAATGGCCTTACAAGTGCCTTGAACGTGGGAAAATGCACTCGCATGAGGACTTTAAACCATCTTGAAACCTCAACGTCACAGTGGCTGAGGAGAGAGCTTTTCGGTGCTGTAACCATGACTGCTGTGGAATGACTCACACAGACATTAAGGAAGCTGCAATGCTACATTAGGTCGTGTCTAAAATCCTAATGGTTTGAGACTCGGAGTTGTTTGTCGCTCAACAAACTGAGGCAGGGAATTCGGATTGGCCTTGAATTCACAAATCAGAGCCAATGGTGAAAAGGTGAGGAGGAGGAGGCCATTCAGCCCATAGAGGCTGCTGCTCTACTCAATTGGAGTGTGGTTTGTCAGTGCCGGAGTTCAACCAACCTGCCACTTTTCTCCCTCCATGCCCTCGCCCAAGACTGAGATGGCCTGGAGGGTATAAGAGACCATGGGGTGGGAGTGGCTGGGTTGAAGTTGAATTGACATGAAGAATATAAAGGGGTCATGGGTGTGTGTGGCAGAGGTGTGATTAGTGTGCATGGTATAAGGAACCATGGGGTGAGTAGAAGAGGCATAATTGGCATGAAGGCGATAAGGGACCGGGTGGGAGGGCTGGTGGGGTGTGAGTAGTAGGCCGTGCATTGGCATTGGTTTAGAACAAAGGGCATGAAGAGGACATGAATGTGTGTGGTGAGGGTGTGATTGGAAGGGAGGTCATAAGGGACCGGGGCAGGTGAGTGGTAGGTCATGCTTTGGCATTGGGTTAGCATAGAGGGCATAAAGGGGACATGAATGTGTGTGGCAGGGATGTGCAAATCTCCTGAAAAGCAGCTGGCCCCTTCACTCCTGGTCTGTCTCAGCGATTCAAGATGGTGGCACATCACTGCCTTCTCCAGAGCAATTGGGTATGGGAAATAAATTCTGGCCCAACCAGCAAAGCCCACATCTCATCAACCAGTAATAACTTAAAGCACCCCTTGTTATAGCAAAGCCCCACTTTCTCCCTGCCCCCCCTCCCCCTACCCCACTCCAACCCCATGTAAAGATATTTCTCTTGAATTTCTAACCGGGTTAATTTGTGACTGTCTTATGTTGATGGTTCCTAGTTTTGGCATCTTCCATAGAGTGGAAACATCTGTTCTACGTCAACCCTCATCAAATCCTTCAGTAGTCTCATTATTCTGTCGTAAGGCATTACTGGGTAAACACTTATTACCCACCCCTAATTGTCCCCTTGAGAAGGTGCCATTGAGCTGCCTTCTTGAACTACTGCAGCCCATGTGGTGTAGGGACATCCATACAATGCCATTAGGAGGGAGTTCCAGGATTTTGACCCAGCGATGCTAAAGGAATGACAATTTATTTCCAAGTTAGGATGGTGAGTGGCTCGGAGAGGAACTTGCAGGGGGATGGTATTCCCATGTATCTGCTGCTCTTGTCCTTCTAGGTGGAAGTGGTTGTGGGTTTAGAAGGTGCTGTCTGAGGATCTTTGGTGAATTCCTGCAGTGCATCTTGCAGATAGTACACACTGCTGCTACTAAGCGTTAGTGGTGGGTAGAGTGGATGTTTGTGGATGTATCAAGCAGGTTGCTTTGTCGTAGAGTCATGGAGTTGTACAGCACTGAAACAGACCCTTCAGTCTAACTTGTTCGTGCTGACCAGATATCCTAAATTAATCTAGTCTATTTACCAGTATTTGGCCCATATTCCTCTGAACACTTCCAATTCATGTACCCATTCAGATGCCTTTTAAATGTTGTAATTGTACCAGTCTTCACAACTTCCTCTGGCAGCTCATTCCGTTACAGGCACCACCCTCTGCATGAAAAAGTTGCCCCTTAGGTCCCTTTTAAATCTCTCCATTTCACCTTAAACTTATGCCCTCTAGTTTTGGACTCCCCCCAACCCTGGGAAAAGACCTTGACTATTTACTCTTCCCATGCCCCTTGTGATTTGATAAACCTCTATGAGGTCATTACTCAGCCTCTGATGCTCCAGGGAAAATAGCCCCAGCCTATTCAGACTCTCCTATTAGCTCAAATTCTCCAACCCTAGCAACATACTTGAAAATCTTTTCTGCACCCTTTCCAATTTTATAATAGGTCAATAAAGTGTGGAGCTAGAGGAACACAGCAGGTCAGGCAGCATCAGAGGAGCAGTAAGGTTGATGTGTCGGGTTTACACTCTTCATCAGGACTCAATTTTATAACATTCTTCCAAAGCAGGCTGACCACAATTTTACACAGTATTCCAAAAGTGGCCTCACCAATGTCCTGCACAGCTGCAACATGACATCCCAACTCCTATACTCAGGGTTCTGACCAATGAAGGCAAGCATGCCAAGCACTTCACAACGTTGTCTACCTGTGATGCCAATTTCAAGGAAATATGTACCTATACCCCTAGGTCTCTGCTCGGCAACACTCCCCAGGACCTTGCCATTAAGTGTATAAGTCCTGCCCTGGTTTGTCTTAACAAATTGCAACATGTCACATTTATCTTAATAAACTCCATCTGCCACTCCTCTGCCCATTGGCCCAGCTGATCAAGATTCCATTGTACTCTTAGATAATCTTCTTCACTGTCTACTATACCATCTATTTTGGTGTCATCCACAAACTTACCAACCATACTTCCTATATTCTCATCCAAATTGAGAAACAGACCAGGAGCAGGCCATTCAACCCTACTTGTCCCTGCTAGTCTTTATATTCCGCTTGAACCTCTTTTCTCATCTAAATCCTTTGATGATAATTCTCACTTCCCTTGCCCCGTAAATCTAACTACCACCCACCACCACCCCCCAAACTTCCTGAATGCTTCGATAATGTTTGACTCAACTTGGCAGACCTCCATCAAATTTCTTCCCAAACTAAAACCCGAGCTTTTCCGATCGTTCAGCGAACTTGAAACCCCTCCGTAAGTCTCCCTTGAGTGTAACCCCCGGAACGGGACACGATTTCCCGAAGTATCCTAAGAGGAAATTGCCGGGAAGGATAGAAATGCCAAGCTAGGCGCAGAGTGAGTTAGCCGACTGCTCAACGGCAGTGAAAAGATAATCATTAGAAGAAAAAAAAACGCATGATTTCCGAGCTCGGCCGAACGGGTAGGCAAAATATGCCTATCTCTGTGCAACAGCACCGGTGAGTCATCGGCTCAGCAGTTGCAAGCTTAGCTGCAGAAATATAACAGTAAACACTTGTCTAAAAAGGATTGATGTTAGTCAGCCGTGACTGTCGTTGCTTTCAAGGTGATATGGGGGATTCAGCTGGCTATGTTTCAGAACACCAGCTTATTTCACGCTTGAGCCAGTTTTGATAGACTCATCGAATAGACCAAAAGAGGGGGTGGGGGGTTGCCATTCGGTCCATTATGTTCGCTCTGGCTGTTTTCAAAAAGCAATCTACTGGATTCCACGGCTGCCTAATTCTCTCATTCTGGAGAGTCCCAGGATCGGATGTACACACTAACAGCCAGTTACAAAGATAAGGTAGACCTTCTTTCAGAGACTTTGAGGAGGACGTGTGAGGTGATGCATTTTGAGAAATCAAATGCAAGAGGGAACAATGCACTACATGGCCGGACCCTTGCAAACATTGATATAGAACATAGAACAGTACGGCACAGGAGCGGGCCCTTCGGCCCACGATGTTGTGCGAAACGTGACGCCAAATTAAACTAATCCGTTCTGCCCATCCTTAGTCCATATCCCTCCATTCCTTGCATATTCATGTGCTTATCTAAAAGACCCTTAAACTTCCCTATCGTATCTGCCTCCACCACCATCCCCGGTCGAGCTTTCTAGACTCCAATCACTCTCTATGTGAAAAAGACTTTCCCTCACATCTCCTTTGAATTTACCCCCTCTCACCTTAAATGCACGCCCCCTGGAATACTGTACAGAGGGATCTTGCGGTGCAAGTCCATAGCTCCCTGAAAAGGGCAATACAAGTAGATAAGGTGGTAAAGAAGGCTTACCTTCATTGGTCGGGGCATTGAGTATAAAAGTTGGCAAGTCATGCTGCAGTGTATAAGACTTTGGTCAGGCCACATTTGGCGTACTGTGTGCAGTTCTGGTCACCACACTATGGGAAGGATGTGGAGGCTTTGGAGAGAGTGCAAGAGAGATCTACCAGGATGTTGCCTGGATTGGAGTGTACTAATCATAAGGAGAGGTTGGACAAACTTGGACTGTTTTCGCCAGAGTGTTGGAGGCTGAGGGACAACCTTATAGAAATAAAATTATGGTGGGCATGGATAGGGTGAATAGTCAGAGTGTCTTATCCGAGGGTGAAAATATCAAATACTGGGGGGCACAGGTTGAAGGTGACAGGGGAAAAGTTTAAAGGAGATGTGCGAGGCAACTTTTTTTGCGCAGAAGGTGGTAGGTGCTTAGAATATGCTGCCAGGGGAGATGGTAGAAGCAGGTATGATAGCAACGTTTAAGAGGCATTTAAACAGACACATGAACAGGCAGGGGATATGGGGATTAGGACCATGTGCAGGCAGAGATATGATGGGCCAAAGGGCCTATTCCTGTGCTCTACTGTTCTACATTCTATGACAAAGATGCTTGGTTTCCCTCCTTCATGATCTGATGCAATGTTGCCCGCAGGCCCTTAGATACTACCACAGTTGGTCATGTTCAATGCATTCTTTAGGTTAATCCTTCCAGAACCAAAAATGACAAATCCCTTTTGTTTCCTATTTAGATCTCACTTTGAGTAACTTGTGGCCTATTCTGGATTGGAAAGATTTCCTCTACCTGTGAGTGACTAAAGTCTAACTCCAAAAGTTCAAAACTCTTTAGGTGCATTGTAGTTCTTCAAATGGTGAGGAGTAGGAGACACCAAGACCCAGGGGCTACAGCCTCAGAGTGAACGGATGAGCTGAGATGAGGAGGAATTTCTTCAGCCAGAGGGTGGTGAGTCTGTGGAACACACTGACAAAGAGGGTGGAGGCCAAATCATTGTCTTTAAGACAGAGATAGATTCTTGAATAGTAAGGGGGATCATGGACTACTGGGAGAAGGAAAGAGAATGGGGTTGAGAAACATGTCAGCCATGATCAAATGAGAATTGATGGGCCGAATGGCCTAATTTTGCTCCTATATCTTATGGTCTAGGGACAGCCCTCTCCTGTACAGACTATTCCAATTCATCAACTCTTACATGAGATTCCTAATGTCTCTGTTAGTTAGTTACCGCCTCAACATCAAAATCATTAACCCATTGGTCCACACTCCCTGAATTCTTTCACTCACTGTCACCCTCAGCCGAGCCTTAATTTGAAAGCTCCAGTGGTTACTGGCTGTCACTCTCACCCCCTGACACAGAGCGCGTGTGTATTTAACCACCCCCTTACAAAATAAGGAGTCCATTCAGCCTTGTGCTCGCCCTGGCTCTTCAAATAGGCATCATGAATTAGTGCAGAGGGACTCAAACAGCAACCTATCCATTCAGTGCTGAGGGCATGCTGCACTGTCCCCTCCCACATCTTATGGAACAGGGTATTTCAGGGTTTGACAGGGTGGAGGGGTCAGGGGTTGTGGGGAGGGTGTGGACTTTAGGACTAGGGAACACAACATGAAGGTGACAAAATAAATCAGACGTAAGGAAAAATCCTTTATCTCACAGGGTCATTTCTGCTTAGAATTCTCCTGTCCCTGTGAGGGAAGGCTGAAATAACATTCATGCCACACAAATGCCAGGCTCTGACCATCACCAGTAAGAGACAATCCAACCACCGCCCCTTGACATTCAATGGCGTTGCCATCACTGAATCCCCACACTATCAGCACCCTGGCTGTTACCATTGACTAGAAACTGAACTGGACTTGCCACATGAACTGAGTGGCTACAAGAACGGGTCAGAGGCTGGGAATTCTGGGGTGAGTAACTCACCTCCTGACTCCCTGTCCACCATTGACAAGGCACAAGCCAGGAGTGTGAGGGAATACTCCCCACTTGCCCTGGATGGAGGCAGCTCCAACAACACTCAAGAAGCTCAATACCATCGAGGACAAAGCAGACCCCGCTTGATTGGCACCACATCCACAAACATCCACTCCCTCAACCAACGATGCTCAGTCGCAGCAATGTGTACTATCTGCAAGATGCGCTGCAGAAAATCACCTAAGATTCTTAGACAACACCTTCCAAACCCACAACCACTTCCAAGAAGAAGGACAAGGGCAGCAGATACATGGGAACACCACCACCTTCAAGTTCCCCTCTGAGCCACTCACCATTCTGACTTGGAAATATATCACCCTTTCTTCAAAATCCTGGAATACCCTCCCTAAATATCAACCCACAGGAGGTGGACTGCAGTAGTTCAAGAACGCAGCTTACCACCACTTTCTCAAGAGCAACTAGGGACAGGCAATAAATGTTGGGGCCAGCCAGCAACACTGACATCTCACCAACGAATGAAATAAAAATGTATTCAAAGCTGAGGTAGATAGAATTCAGACCAATGAGGGAATCAGAGATTTAGAGTTGAGACCAGATGAGGGGGAGGTAATGGCCTAGCGGTATTATCGCTGGACTGTTAATCCAGAGACCCAGGTAATGTCCTGGGGATCCAGGTTCAAATTCCGCCATGGCAGATGGTGGAATTTGAATTTAATAATCTCTGAAATTAAGAATCTAATGATGACCATTGTCAATTTTCTGAAAAACCCATCTGGTTCACTAATATATTTTAGGGAAGATAACTGCCATCCTTACTTGGTCTGGCCTACATGTGACCCCAGACACACAGCAATGTGGCTGACTCTTAACTGTCCTCTGGGCAATTAGGGATGGGCAATAAATGCTGACTGGCCAGCGACACCCTCATCCTGTGAATGAATAAAAGAAACAAACAGAAAGCAGATAGAGGCCAAAGTCAGATCAGCCCCAATCTTACTGAATGACAGAGCACCATTGGAGAAGCTGAATGACCTACCCCTGTTTCTATGTGATGTGATTTAGTGTCAATCAATGTCCCCACTGGGGTGGCACAGTGGCTCACAGCACCAGCCACCGGGGTTCGATTCTAGCCTTGAGCAACTGCCTGTGTGGTGTTTGCATGTTCTCCTCGTATCTGCATGGGTTTCCTCCTGGTGCTCTGGTTTCCTCCCACAGTCCAAAGATGTGCAGATTAGGTCAATTGACCATGCTAAATTATCCATAGTGTGCAGGCCAGGTAGATTAGCCATGGGAAATTCAGAGTTACAGGGATAGGATGTGGGTCTGTTTGGAATGCTCTTCAGAAGGTCAGTGTGGACTTGATGGACTGAATGGCCTGCTTCCACATTGTAGGGATACTACGTATCTGCTTCTTATGAAGGCCATGAAAAACCCCATAAAGAACTTGCTGAAGAATGGGAGAGTTTGTGTAGGTGAGACATATTGCAGCTATGGTGATGAGGAAGTGAAGGTTTAAAATGTTGCCTGTAGCCACAGGCAATCTAATCATTTAAAACTAACTTCCTTGAAAAAAATGTTCATCTTAAATCCATAATTGGAGTGTGTCAGCCATTGCTTGAATCACACAGTGACCTTTATGGAGAATATCATAAACAGTATGTTCATGCACAGACTTGTATTAACCTTTGCACAGAACGAGAGTTCAAGAGAGAGGTGGGGTGGAGAGAGAGGGGGAGAGAGAATGAGAGAGTGTGAGAGAGAGAGAGAGAGAAAGAGAGAGATCACTGTTTTCCTGGAATATAAACAGCACAAGGCTGGAGTGAAACAAATGGACACATGCACTCTCAAACACATGTTCACACAATTACTCACACACTCACTCTTGCACACACACAGTCTCACATACATGTGCACACTCAGACACAGATTCTCTCACACGCTCTCTCTCAACACACACACTCAGACAAACACTCTCTCACACACACCATCATGCACACAGACATACACACTCTCACACAGGCACTTTAGCGCACACAAGCTTTCACACTCACACATGTACACACATACTTTCTCAGACTCTCTCATGCATACACTCATGCAAACACTCTCACACATGCACATTCTCTCACACACTCATTCTCACATGTACACATGCTCCCTCACACACATCCACTCACACACTCTTACACACAAACTCACACGTGTGCTCACACACGTTCTCATAAATACAAACACACACACACTCATATGCACATTCTGTCTCACACATGCTCATACTCTCTCACACACACAAACTCTCACACTCACAGACACACAGACACACTCTCATACGCACAGACACACACACACTCATGCTCACACACAGACACACACACTGACAGACACACACAGACATACTCTCACACGCTCACTCTCTAACACAAATACACACACTCTCAGACTCACACACAGTCATACTCACGTGCTCTCATATACAGCGTTATGAGTGAGTTGGACTGATTTCAGATACAGGGTCTTGGGACTGGAGCAGACAGTAGACACAGGGTCTAAGGACAACAGATATCCAAGAGCTGCAGCTGTTAAACAGAGCACAGGCAGACTCTGCTGGCACTGGGAAGAGAGACCCTTACCAGAGACACAGGCCAGGGGAGTCAGACATACATGAGGCATCAGGGTGAAGGCTTCGATGCGGGGCAGGGCCAATGGTGTGGCCTGGTGGGGAATGCTGGTTAGACAGAGCCCAGAGCTAGCTCACATATACTAAAAGAGAGACAAGCCCAGGCATAAATGATGCAGCAGAGATCTGATAATGGAGAACACAAGCTTGACTGTATTTTAATTTGAAAGGTCTCCATGCATGGGTCCATGACTCATTGTTTGCAGCTCTGATAAATAGGATAAAGGAACACAGGAAACAAAAACAGATTCAGAGATAGTAGGAACTGCTGATGCTGGAGAATCTGAGATAACAAGGTGTAGAGCTGGGTGAACACAGCAGGCCAGCAGCATCAGAGGAGCAGAAAGCTGACGTTTCAGGTCCAGACCTGAAACGTCAGCTTTTCTGCTCCTCTGATGCTGCTGGCCTGCTGTGTTCACCCAGCTCTACACCTTGTTATCTCAGAACAAAAACAGAAGTTGCTGGAAAAGCTCTGCAGGTCTGGCAGCATCTGTGAAGAAAAAAAAAATCAGAGTTAACGTTTTGGGTCCGGTGACCCTTCCCCAGAACTTTTCCAGCAATTCCTGTTTTGGTTCCTGATTTACAGCATCCGCAGTTCTTTCCGCGGTTTTTAAAGGAACAGAGGGGACAGGTACTCTGACAGTGAGACCCAACCCTTTTCCCTGTACCTGGTGTGTCAGTCAATTTATTTATTCATTTCAGCACCATATCTCGTGTTTCACAGCACCACGGACCTGGGTTCAATTCTACCCTCGGGTGGCTGTCTGTGTGGAGTTTGTACGTTCTCCTCATGTCTGTGTGGATGTGCTCTGGTTTCCTCCCGCAGTCCAAAGATATGCAGGTGAGGTGGATTGGCTGTGCTAAATTGCCCATAGTGTCCAGGGATGTGTAGGCTAGGTGGATTAACTATGGGAAGGGCAGGGTTACATGGATTGGGTGGGATGGTCTTTGGAGGGTCAGCGTAGTCTTGAATGGCCTGTGTACAGAGTTCTCCAAGCACAGACTTAGCAATGTCCCATCAAGCTGTCGCAAGACTTCTTGAAGTAACTGCACCATGACTTCTGTGGGATCATGATAACACTGTACCGTGATACAGTGAAAAGTATAGTTTTGTGTGCTATCCAGGCAGATCATCCCTTACATAAGTACATTAGGATAATCGAGCTGAATGCAGAATATAGTGTCACAGCTACAGGGAAGGTGCAGACCCTTTAAGCAGATTCTAGTATTCACAATGGGTCTCCAGGAAAGTGTTATCATGATCCCACAGAAGTCATGGTGCAGTTACAAGCAAGTCTTGCGACAGCTTGATGGGACATTGGTAAGTCTGTGTTTGGAGGACTCTGTACAGTTTAGGCCTCACTACCAAAGGGTGATGCACTTCATTGGAGACATATCAGACCAAGCATGCTAGCCTGATTCCTGAGATGAAGGGGTGGGCCGCTCGCCTGATGAGGCGAGGTTGAGCAATCTGGGCCCATATTCATCAGAGTTTTGAAGAATAAGAGGTGATCTTATTGAAGCATAGAGTCATACAGCATGGAAACAGACCATCAGTCCAACCTATCCATGCCAACCAGAAATCCTAAACTAAACTCATCCCATTTGCCAGCATTTGGCCCATATCCCTCTAAATCCTTCCTATTTGTGTACCCATCCAGATGCCTTTTAAATGTTGTAACTGTCCCAGCCTCCACCACTTCCTCTGGCAGCTCATTCCATACATGCACCACCCTCTGTGTGAAAATGTTGCCCCTTTGCTCCCTTTTAATTCTTTCCCTCTCACCTTAAACTATGCCCTCGAGTTTTGAACTCCCTTTCCCTTGGAAAAAGACCTTGGCGATTCACCCTATCTATACCCCTCACGACTTTACAAACCTCTCTAAGGTCAGCCCTCAGCCTCCAATGCTCCAGGGGAAAAAAAGACTCCCAGCTGGATTCAGCATGCCCTTTTAACTCAAACCTTCCAGTCTCAGCAACATCATTGTAATTTTCTTTTGTCTCTGTCCCTTTCTGGTTGAACAACATCCTACCTACGGCAAGGAGACCGGATTTGTATGCATTATTCCAAATGTGGTCTTACCAATGTCCTTTACAGCCATAACATGACATCCCAACTCCTGGACTCAGTGCTCTGACCTATGAAGGCAAGCGTGCCAAATGCCTTCTTCACCACCGTGTCTACCTGCAATGCCACGTTCAACCATCTAACCTTCTGGGCGATATTTTCAGGGTAGACGCCAAGAGGAGATTTTCCCCCCATTGGTGGGGGTGGGGGTTGGGGGGGAGGGTGTAGTAAGGGGGATGGGGTTTGGATATAGAATGAAGAGAGGCAGCACAATTATTGGCTCCTGTCAGATCACCAGCAGTATTAGCTCAGGGCTGGCATGGTTTGTGGATGTGGGGACCTATAAATCTCTCCCTCATTGAAAAATCTTAGACCTCCACCCCGACTGGGGTGGGGACAGCAAAATAAACGAGAAAGCTATCGCGCAGCTAAAGTGATCTCCCTGTCAATGTCAACTTTGGCTCCGCGATTGTGGTTGGCTCGACGTTTTGATCAATTTCGTTTTTCAGCAGAGATGAAATCTACGACTTGCGCCCTGTCAGTTTCAAGGTAATTGAAGGAAAAAAAACAAAAGACGACTCCTCGTGTGACGTGAAGTTTGTTTTGTAAAGGCTGGATACATTGAGAGGTGACCGAAAGAGCTTGTGCGTTGAGGTGTGTTAGAAATTCTCCTCCTCCTTTTCTCTCGTTCTTTATTTCGATTGATATTGTGAAGACTTTTCAATATCCCCCCACGTAGAAACACTGACGCACAGCCAGACTCGCAGTGGGTGACTCACCAGCCTCAGGAGAATGTGTCTTTCCCAAATATAACCTGTGCTGACAGCTCTTGAATATAGATGAGGTCTGTAACATCTCTCCCCAACAACCCCCACCATCAGTTCCCCAGCCCAATTCCACTTCGTTCGCTTTCCACCCCAGCCCCGAGAAAATTAAAATCTACTCAAATGTCATTACTTCTTCACAGCTGACGACCCCTTGTCCTGGACGATCAGGTGTAATTGTCTATCTCACTCTGGCACTCAGCCACAACAGTACAGATTATGCAGTCCCTCGCTACGTGTTTGTTTGTGATCAGCACCAAGTTTCCTCTGCGTAATGTTTTATCTCTCTGTTCTCTTCCCCCGTTTTATCAATCTCTCTCTCTTCAAACTCCTCCTCTCTCATTCTTTCAAGTTCTGTTCTTTTCAATTTTCCCCTCTTCTCTTCCCCGTTTCCCTTTATCAATCTCTCTCTCTAAACTCACTCTTTCGTTCTGTCTGTTCATCTGAATTTCTCTTTTTCCTCCCTCTTTCTCTTTATAAATTCGCTCGTTTTCTTTCTGTTCTGCATTTCTCTTTCTTTTTCCTCTTCCCCACTCACTTCATCAATCACTCTCTAAATTCATTATTTCTTTCTCTTTCTGTTCATCCGAATCTCTCTCTCTTTTTCTCCTCCCCATTCTTTCTCAATCTCTCGCTAAATTTCTCCTCCCTCATTATCTTGCATTCTGTTCATCTGAAATTTTCTCTTTTATTCTCTTTCCCACTCCTCTTTATTAATCTTTCTCCTTCTGTTCAACCGAATTTATCTCTCTGCTCTCTCCCCTCTCAGTCGTTATCAACCTCTCTCTTTTTCAGTTCTTCCTCTCGTAGATTCATCTGAATTTCCATTCCTCTGTTCTCTCCCCCTCACCCGTTGTCAACTCCACCCTCTCTCTTTCAATTCTTCCTGTTTCAATTCAATTCAATTCGATTCTTTCCTTTTATATGTGTCGGAATTTTTTTTCCCTCTAACTCGTCTCTCTCCCTTTATCAATCCATCTCTCTTCGAGATCTTCCACTTTATGCACATCTAAATTTCTCACTCTCTCTCCTATCTTCTCTTTTTTTCAATCAGACAGTCTTTCACAGGTCTCCCTGAATGACATTTTCTGTCTCTGCATCGTTAAGGTCTTTAGAGCAAAGGGATATCTGATTGATCTATATCTGTTGTCAAGCAGCCTGAATAGATTGAATGGAAGGATAATAGAATCATACAGGACAGAAGAGGCCTTTCAGCCCATCAAGTCTGCACCAAACCAAATATAGCTTCCCGAACAGAGATGCCAATAATTGGCAGGAGGAGCAGAGATTGAAAGTAGATGAATTTGGCAGAAATTGTTTCACCCAGAGAATGGCGAGGTTCTGGAACTCACTGCCAAAAAGATTGGTCAAGGAGAGACCCAATTCGCATTGTAAAAGTATTTGGATATGCACCTACGGGCTAAGAGCTGGGAAATGGGATCAGGCAGCAGAGATCTAAATAAGCTGAATGGCTTCCTTCTGTCAATTTTCCATGATTCTACACCTGAAACCTCATTCCAGAGGCTCGAGCACACAATCCAGGATGACACTCCAGATACTGTGCTGAGGGAGTTCAGTTCTCTGTTTTGTAAAGAAGATGTTAAAAGGACATCATTGGAGTTTGCACATTCTCCCGGTGTCTGCGTGGGTTTTCTCCCGGTGCTCTGGTTTCCTCCCACAGTCCAAAGATGTGCAACTTGGTGAATTAGCCATGCTAAATTGCCCATAATGTCCAGGGATGTATAGGCTAGGTGGATTAGCCATGGGAAATACAGGGTTACAGGGATAGGGTTGGGGGTGGAGGTGGGAATGGGTGGGATGCTCTTCAGAGGATTGGTGTGGACTCGACGGGCTGAGTGTTTCCCCACTGTACAGATTCTATGATTCTTTGATTTGGGAGGGTGTATCTATCAAGGGGAAGCTGAAATAGATGACACACTGTCAAAGTTTCTCCTTGTGGCAGTGCCTCAACCAATCAGAACGGGTTTGAATTCAAACAAATTTGCGCAGTTAAACATTCCCTGGTGCAATCTTCATGGCAACACCTACACCAATCAGAGTCCACTTGCCAACCAATCGGCACTTTCTACCCATGCAGTAGGAATTGCTATTCCCGTTCTATTTTGGCATTCTTGCCATTCAGTCCTGATGAGAGCAAAATGATACTTTTCAATGGATGTGTCCTCTTTCAGCAATACTCGGGTACATCCTACCGTGTGACAATCTATTCGGAAACATTAAACTGATTGGGAATCTTTTCTCTCGAAGGCAGCCTGATAGGGGTCTTCAAAATTACATCAGAGCTTGCTAGTGTAGATGTAGGGGAGTTGTTTCTACAGAAAGACAGGGATCAAGAGATCATAACTATCCTTTCATGGGATGTGGGCAAAGACTGGAAAGCCTATATTTGTTGCCTGTTTGGAATATCCCCTCAAATTGAGTGTCTAGCATATCAAAGGGCAGTTAAGAGGGCCCATGTTACTGTGGTCTGGAGTCATGTGTCGGGTAATGCTGGCACATTTCCTTCCAACAGTAAACCTGATGGGTTTTTATGGCAGCCATTATTGAGCAACCGAGCCAAGTGTCATATTCCAGATTTTATTCATTGAATTTAACTTTTACCAGCTGTTGTGGTAGGATTTGAACTCATGACCCCTGAGCACTAGCCTGAAGTTGAGAGCCCAATGACATTACCACTACACCAACATCTTCCCCATAGTTAATCAATATTTCCAGTAAGGAATTTGTCATCAGTAAGGGTGAAGGGGGAAAGGCACAAAAGCGGAACTGAGGATTATCAGATTAGCCATTGAACAGTAGAATGGATTTGATGGGCTGAATGGCCTTACTTTTCCTCTTGTGTCTTCTGGCTTTCCCCAGAGAGAGAGTACAACTTGGGTTTTGCTTCAGCAGGCAATGGCAGAAGTGAGTGACATGGATTTATTTAAGAGGAAGCTGGATAAAGGTCCACAGAGGGGTGGGTGGGGAGAGCAGTGGGGCAAAAGGGAATGTTGATGGGGTGCGGGTGGGAGATGAAGTGTGGGATTCCATGGTCAGGCTACACAGAATGGCCTGTTGGTGTATAATGTTTTGTAGCTCCTCTGTAAACAAGTATGGCTCCATCTCATCCCAGTGGACATCTACTTCCCTAGAAGCAGAACTGGTGACTATTGATGGGGTGGATGTGGCTCACAGCTGACTCTGGAGCTTGCTCAGCTCTCAATGCCAGCATTGAGGTGCCTGTGCTAGGAATGGGTGCAAACTGGAGTGGAATCCCGGCTGATGTTACCTCTGAGGTTGGGAGGGAGGCAGGGGTGTCTAACTGTTGAATGTAGAGCGGACACAGACTAGAATTGGTGCTCCAACCTGAACAGAAGAAACTCTTTATTGGATGCAAGTTAACAATGTATCACTCTATGTGAATTGCTTTGAGATGTTACTGAAGATCATGGTATTGTGAGAGATGATCTTCACTGTCTCATAGGCTCTGATCAAAAAAAACTCTCTGCATTAAACTTCCAATTTACTGCTTGATTCATTAGCTCTGTGTGTATGTAGAACCATAGAATCCTGACAGTGTGGAAGCAGGCCATTCAGCCCACCAAATCTACACTGACCCTCCCAAGAGCATCCCACACAGACCCAAACCCCCACCCCTCCACCCTATAACCCTGCTTTTTGCATGGCTAATCCACCTAGCCTGCACATGCCTGGACACTAAAGGGCAATTTAGCATGGCTAATTCACCAAGTTGCACATCTTTCGACTGTGGGAGGAAACCAGGCCGCCTGGAGGAAACCCACGCAGACACTGGGAGAATGTGCAAACTCCGATGATGTCCTTTTGATGTCTTCTTTACTTTGAAAATTTGTATTGAAAATTCCTGTCAAATGATGTCAGGATTTTATGTATCCCCTTGTGGGAAGAACTAAGGGACACAATTTAAAAATAAAGGCATTTTCCATTGAAGACAGAGATGAGGAGATCTTTCTGTTTCTCTGTGCGGGTCTGGGGCCTATGGAACTCTCTTGTTGAGAGGTCCACTGTGCTGTTGAACAATTTTAATGCAGATTCTGAACTGACAAGAGAATCCAAAAGGGTAAGCAGGGAAGTGGAGTTGAAGCCAGAATCAGATCAATGTTGAGCCTATCGAGAGGCCTAGGCTCGAGAGCCCGAATGGCCTGTCCTCGCTCCCATTTCATGTGCGTCTCAAAGTGTGGAATGCTCAGGAATCATCAGCCACCCAAAAGTTTAGCTTAGTTTCCGACTTAGGTGGGAAAGGCACATTGATGAGGAGAGTCATGATACAGACCGCTGGACCCGTAGACGGACAACACAGAGAAAGATGGAGTTACATTAATGAAGTGCCTCTAACATCCCAAAGGTGCTTCCCAAGAGTGTCAGCAGGCCAAATAAACGCGGCACCCAACAACATAAGGGGATCATTTGGACAGATGAAGGCTGACTCACTCAAAGAGGGGACTTTTAACAGTGTGTCTTAATTGATGAGTGGGGTGGACAGTTTGAGGGATTAATTTCAGAGTGTGGGGCCCAGGCAGCTGAAGGCACGGCCACCAATGCTGGAGAAAGTTAAATATGAAATGTGCAGGAAGCCGGGGCTGGAGGAGCATAGAAAGCTCATTGGGACATAAGGCTAGAGGATAAGGTCGGTTATGAAAGGATTTGTTATGAAAGATGCGACTTTCGAATTCAAAGTATCATTCAACTGGGAGCCAAGGTAAGACAGCTAAGACAGGGATGTGATGGAGGAAGAGGACTGTTGAGAGAAATTGGGATTGTTCTGCTCAGAGAGAAGGCAGCTGAGAGGAGATTCGATAGAGGTGTTCAAAATCAGGAGTGGGCTGAATAAAGTAGATAGGGAGGAGATCATAAAATTCAAAAAAAAACATAGATTTAAAGTCTTTTTTTAATTCATTTATGGGATTTGGAAGTCATTGGCCAGGCCAGCATTTATTGCCCATCCCTAATTGCTCAGAAGGCAGTTAAGAGTCAACCACATTGCTGTGGGTCTGGAGTCACATGTAGGCCAGACCAAGCAAGGATGGCAGTTTCCTTCCCTAAAGGACAACAGCGAACCAGATGGGTTTTTCCCGACATTTGCAATGGATTCATGGTCATCATTAGCCCCTCCGTTCCAGATTTTTTAAGAAATTGAATTCAAATTCCACCCATCTCCCATGTCAAGAGACAAACCTTGGTCCCCAGAATAGCCGCAGGATCTGTGAGTTAACTGTCTGGCGATAATATCAGCTCTTCAAGTGGTAGGTGTCCCTGTCTCTGAGCCAGAAGGTTTTGGGTTCAAGTCCCACCTGTTCCAGGGGTGTGTAATAACATCTCTAATCAGGTTGATCAGAAAATAATCTACAACTTCATGGGAAATGGTGATAAAGTCAATGATCACTGGTTGCTGTAAAAGCCCACCTGGTTCCCTAATACTTTCTAGAGAAGGGAATCTTGTCCTCATCCATCCAGACCTGCAGCCATTGGGATTGACTCAGAAGCATTGGGCAACTCATTCAGTTCAAGGGCAACGAGGAATGGGCAACAAATTTTGCCAGCGATGCCTGCGAAAGATTTTGTTTTTAAAATAACAGCACAGCTATGGTATTAAAGTTTTGCTTGAATTTAATTCTTGCCTCTTCCATTTCTGAAGCCATCCAACCAACCTGTTGCTGAGTCATTGAGTCATACAGCACGGAGACAGACCCTTCGGTCCAACCAGTCCCTGCTGACCATAATCCCAAACTGACCGAGTCCCATTTGCCTGTTCCTGGCCCATATCCCTCTAAACCTTTCCTATTCATGTACTCATCCAAATGTCTTTTAAACGTTGTAAGTGTACCTGCATCCACCACTTCCTCTGGCAGTTCATTCCACACATGATCCACCATCTGTGCAAAAAACGTTGCTCATTGTGTCTGTTTTAAATCTTTCTCCTCTGACCTTAAAACAATGCCCCCACCCAGTCTTGAAATTCCCCACCCTGGGAAAAAGGTACCTACCATTCACCTGATATATACACCTCACGATCTTATAAACCTCTATAAGGTCACCCCTCAACACTCCAGTGAGAAAAATTCCCAGCCTCTCCTCCTTTAAATCACATCCTCCATTCCTGGCAAATGTCATTTGAACCCTCTCCAGCTTAATAATATCCTTTCTGTAACAGGGTGACCAGAGCTGGACATCTATCAGTGCATACAAATCCATATGGGACTGGGGGGAGCCAACATTTTTTAGCTATTCTGCCACGGAATGTGATAGTTAGAGTAGGAATGAGAGTCACTTTACTGTGTCCTTGGCGCTGAGGTGAATTAAGCAGCCTGAAATGTATTCCCCGTAGTCAAATAATTGAATACAGCATTAAATATAGGGATCTGCTGGTCACTAATGCTCAAAAAATATTAGTGCAGGGACCAACAATTTGTTACAATTTGAAAGGCGCTGGGACATTGTGGTACAGTTGCCGTGAATTTATTTTTAAAGCTATTTTCTCTCTAGAGCACTCAACAGAGATGAATAATGAAGGAGAACAAAGACCGAGGCGAATTTCAAGGGAGTTTCATCTCCAGTTTCAATGAGAATGGGAAAAACTCCTTCAACTGCAAGCGACATTGAATTATCATATATTAATTATAATTTTATCATTTGATGTTGCCCAGTCATCTCAGGGAGCTGGAGGGTAGAGCTCCTTCTCACTGAAACTCAGGAAATGGAAGAAGGAGTAGGCCATTCAGCCCTTCGAGCCTGCCCTGCCGTTCAATAAGATCATGGCTGATCATCCCCTGTTCCCGCTTTCTCCCCGTATCCTTGACCCCTAAGAACTTTACCCAACTCTTTCCTGAAAACATTCAATGTTTGGCCTCAACTACTCTCTGTGGCAGAGAATTCCACAGGCTCCCCACTCTCTGGGCCAAGACATTTCTCCTCATCCAAGTCCTTCCCTGTCTCCTTAGACTGTGACCCCTAATTCAGGACTTCCCAGTCATCAGGAACATTTGCACTGCATTTACACTGTCTAGTTCTGTTAAAATCTTATAGGTTTCTATGAGATTCCTCCCCAACCCCCCACACATTCTTCTAACCTCCAGTGAATATAATCCTAACTGATCCAGTCTCTCTTCATACGTCAGTCCTGTCATCCCAGGATTCAGTCTGGTAATACACCACTGCAGTCCCTCTGTAGCTAGAACATCCTTCCTCAGCTAAGGAGAGCATAAATGCACACAGTACTGTAGGTGCAGTCTCCCAAGGCCCTGTAGAATTGCAACATGATATCCCTGCTCCTGTACTCCAATCCTCTCGCTATGAAGACCGATTTAGCATTTACCTTCTTCACTGCCTGCTGCACCTGCAATGCTTACTTTCAGCTTTACTTTCTCTAAGTGATCTCAACTCCCTACTAAGCCATTTCCTCACAGGAATTGTCACTAAACTGGGGCCATCTCCACATTAGGGCCATCTCTGAACTGGGGCTATCTCCACACTGGGATCATCAGCTCACTGGGGCCGCAACCGCACTGGGGCCGTCTCTGCACTGGGCCTCTTTCCGCACCAGGACTGTCTCCACACTGGGGCTGTCTCTGCACTGGGGCCATTTCTGTTCTAGGACCATCCCCACACTGTCTCCTTACTTGGCGTGTTTCCTCACAGGGAGTGACCCTAAACTGGCACTGTCTCCACAATCGGGCCATCATCGCACTGGGGCTAAGTCCAACTTGGGGCCATCTCCACATTGGAGCCGACTCTGTGCTGGGGGTGTGTCTTTACACTGTAGGCATCTTGGTGTGGTGGACATCTCTGTGCAGGGGCTGCCTGCTCAGAGGGAGTGTCTCAACACTGGTGCCATCTCTACATCAGGACTGTCTCCGTGCTGAGGCTGTCTCTGTGCGGGGCCTGTCTCTGAGCTGGCACCATCTCCATGCTGAGACCACCCTCTCAGTGAAGCTGCCTCCTCACAGATTCTGATTTATTGCTGCTATTCCCTGTTTGTTCAGTGTGATCACGCCCCGACACAGAGCAAGATCCATCTGCACCTTGAGAGTCACTGCAAACACATGTAACCTGCAATACCGAAAGCCTGTTAGCCACTATTCCCATTGAAATTGACTCCCCGATCCCTGTCTATAACCTCCATTGAGTGTCCCAGTCTCCGTTGGGCTGTGATGTAGAATGTTCATTCCCAACCCATTGATCTACCACCAACGCTCAGTAGCAGCAGTGTGTACCATCCACAAGATGCACTGCAGAAACTCACCCAAGATCCTCAGACAGCACCTTCCAAACCCATAACCTCTTCCATATAGAAGGACAAGGGCAGCAGATACATGGTAACACCACCATCTGCAGATTCCCCTCCGAGCCACTTACCATCCTGACTTGAAAATATATTGGCTGTTCTTTCACTCTCACTGGGTCAAAATCCTGGAATTCCCTCCCTAACAATGTGGGTCAACCCACAGTAGGTGGGCTGCAGCGGTTCAAGAAGGCAGCTCACCCCCACCTTCTCAAGGGGCAACTAGGGATGGGCAATAAATGTTAGCGAGCCAGAGATGCCCACAGAAGTGAATTTAAAGAAAACACCACTGGTGGCATGATGACTTAGTGGTTAGCACTGCTGCCTTGCACTGCCAGGGATGCCAGGTCAATTCCACCCTCGGGCGACTGTCTGTGTGGAGTTTGCACATTGTCGCCATGTCTGTGTGGGTTCCCACTGGGTGCTCCAGTTTCCTCCCACAATCCAAAGGTGTGCATGTTAGGTGGATTGGACATGCTAAATTGCCAATAGTGTCCAGGGATGTATAGATTAGACAGGTTATAGGGGGATGGGTCTGGGTGGGATGCTCTGAGGGTGGGTGTGGACTTCTTGGGCCAACGGGCCTGTTTCCACACTGTAGGGATTCTATGATCTATGTGCAGGTTTGGGTGGATTAGCCATGCTAAATTTCTCATAGTGTGCAGGCTAGGTGGGTTAGCTATGTGAAATGGGATAAAGTTAGGTGGGTGGCTGGGATGCTTTTCAGAGAGTCCAGTGTGGACATGAAGAACTGAATGGCCTGTTTCCACACTTGTCGGGATTCTATGATGAAGACCAATCAGTTCACATTTGCTCCAACACAGGCTAGCTCTTCCTGTTCATTAGAGTTCAGAAAAATTAACCCAAACCAGCCATTCAACTTCTTAAATGAGTTGGCAGTCAGCCAGTGAAACTCCAAGCTTTTCCTTGAGGCGATCACATCCGTGTCTATTTATAAATGAGTTTTAGAGACAATATACTTCGCTGGCATTCAGTTTATTACTGCAAGGCTGCAGTACCAATAAAGAAATATTAGACACCATCACTGGGAGGACGACGGATGAATTAGACCTACAAGGCAGCACCAAATACTCATTAACATGGGAGAGAAAAAACAAGTTTGTGATTTTCTCTTATGTCACCAAGCGCAGCTAAGTGTAGTATTAGATACAGAGTCTCACTGTCTCTCTACACTGTCCCCCCATCAAACATTCCTAGGACAGGGACGGCATGGGTTTAGATACAGAGTAAAGCTTCCTCTACACTGTCGCCAACAACTACTCCCAGAACAGGGACAGCACGGGGTTAGGGACAGAATCTCCACTCTCCAATCTCATTACATGGTCCCAACTCTCCTCAAAGCTGGTTTGTGAAGTCTTCAGCTAAATCTTCGCCACATATTGGACCACCCGTTCAGTGAATGGCCACATTCTCTTCTGTTTCACTCTTCAGCAGCAGAATGGAACTGATGGGCTAGGCCTTTCAAAGACCTTGATGGGCTCAATGGCCTCTGCGTGATTCAGTGGGATGCTTGGTGGCTGAAAATTGAGGGGGAACCTGCAGGCTTTGCTCACACACGCGTCCCGACAAAGTGATGGACTGGAGAAAGCAAAGATCCATCTAGTTCATTCACATCCTCTCTCTCAAGATAAATCCATTGTCCACCACCAATCTGACTGACAAGTGACTCCAGACTCACAACAATGTGCCTGACTCTTAACTGCCCTCTGAAATGGGCCAGGAGGCCATTCAATTCATGGGGCAATTAGGGATGAACAATAACTGTGGACCCAGCCTCCATACAATGAATGAATTAGCATTGGAACCAGCTTATTCTTTGTTGTTTTGGAGCTACTTTGAAGGAGAAGCCTGCTCTGCTGTACTCCTCTCCTTCCTGACACTCAGTCCTCTGTTTCTTCCAGTTGAGATTATGTAATCTATTTCTCCAATTCATACCATGCTATTTTTTGCTACACACCTTCAGAGTTTGCCAACAAATTTGCTCATCTATCTCTTTCTCACTGTTTGGAGCTCTCTAAAAGTGTCACTGCCTTGCAACTGCTCTCCTTCTGTTGCCTAACTCAAGCCAAGCAGAATCTGTCCAGAGCCATTTAGTGGATCCTTTGCTATTTTTGGTCAGATTTTTTTAGAGCATTTCTTCTCCAAAAATGTTTGCACATTCACCTCTGTGTCAGAAAAGACTGTGCTCCAGGACCTGAGCACCAATGACAGGTCTGGTTTTAGTAGTGCATCCAGTAGCATTGCCAAGTGTTAAGCACTTACAAAGAGAGTATGGAGGCATGGACAGAATGGATGACATGTTTAGGAGTCTGCTCCCTGGTGGATGTGGCTGTAAATAGGTCCAGGTTTTTTGGGGGGTGGGGGAGGCTCAGTGGGAAGGGTGCAGTCAACAAACTCCAAATGCTTGCCTCTGCTTCCATGCTTATATCCATGTTCATAGAATCCCTAGAGTGTGGAAACAGTCCCTTTGGCCCAACAAGTCCACACCAACCCTCAGAGCATCCCACCCAGACCCATCCCCCTATAACCCACACACCCCTGAACACTACAGGCAATTTAGCATGGCCAGTCCACCTAGCCTGCACATCTTTAGACTGTGGGAGGAATCTCAGAGCACCTGGAGGAAACCCACGCAGACACAGGGAGAATGTGCAAACTCCACACAGACAGTTGCCCAAAGCTGGAATTGAACCTGGGTCCCTGGCACTGTGAGGCTGCAGTGCTAACCACTGATCCACTGTGCTGCCCCATCTGCTGGTGTCCAGTGCAAAATCACTACCCAAAGATCACATTTTAGTTTGGATTTGAGTTTCCTTTCATTACAATCCATTAATGGGCAGAATGGCTGCCTTCCACAGCCTATGGTGGGGCATTTCAGGACTAAGGGGCACATTTTTTAAGGTGAGAGGAGAGAGATTTTAGAAAAGACATGACGGGTAATTTTTTATACACAAGAGAGTTGTTTGTGTGTGGAATGAACTTCCTGAAGAGGTGGCGGATGTGGTACAGTTACCACATTTAAAAGACATTTGGATAAGTACATGAATAGGAAAGGTTTGGGGGGATATGGGTCAGGAGCAGGCAGGTGGGATTACTTTAGTTTGGGATTAGGTTTGGCATGATCTGGTTGGACCAAAGGGTCTGTTGCCATGCTGTATGACTCCATAATGACTCAATGCTCTGCCTTGAATTTGGTTTGATTGGTTTTAATCAGAAACGCATCAGAATCTTCACAGGTCTTCAACAGTGAGGGGGTTATTCAGTTTAGGAGGTGGGCCAGAATTTGGGGTAGAGATGTCCGAAGGCTGGAGGAGCTTACAGAGATAGGGAGGGATGCAGGAATTAAAAATGAGTGCGAGGAATTTCAAAGTTGCATTGCCACTCAATCGGATTCCAGTGTTGAAAAAAAAAGCGAAAGAACTGCGGATGCTGTAAATCAGGAACAAAAAACAGAAGTTGCTGGGAAAGCTCAGCAGGTCTGGCAGCACTTGTGAAGAGAAATCAGAGTTAACGTTTTGGATCCGGTGACCCTTCCTCAGAACTTCCTCAGTTCTGAGCATTTCCAGCAACTTTTGTTTTTGTTCCAGGTGATGGGTTAGCAGACGTTCTGTACAGCCAGGGACATTGGTAAGGGAAAATTTCACCTCATGGAGAACTTCAGCAGTCGGAGGGAGATAATGCAAGTGGAACGCAGCCCAAAACAAAAAGCCCACTTTCTCTGTCCTGTGGCCTGCTCACCCATTTGTCCACACCTCAGGAAACACTTAAATAACAGCAGCGTGTCTTAACCTTACAGTCCTTCTTGCTAAGCACTCCACCACGGCCAGGCCAAGAGTCCCCCTTCACTGTGCCACTGTCGCTGGGATGGAAGTTGTTGACTCTTTGGCGCATCTCGCCTGCGCCGATGCCCTAGCCACTACCAGAGACGCTCGCTGGATCCCCCGCCACTGCCCCATCTCAAACTCGACTCCACTACCCTCACAGGCCCGCACTCACTGCAGTTCTGAGGAAGGGTCACCGGACCACGATACCTTAACTCTGATATCTTTATCTTCTTCACAGATACTGCCAGGCCTGCTGAGCTTTTCCAGCAACTTCTGCTTGTGTTCCCGCACTTCACTGATGCAGTTGGATCTCGTACTGCACCCCAAACTCACCCCCAGACGCTGGCTCCCAAGACTCCAAGCTGGGCTCATTTGCCACCCATGCCTTCCCTGACCTCTTCAACAATTGGAACAGGAGGGAAAAAAAGCAAGAAAAAAGAGAAAAGAGAGAGAGAAAACGAAAGAAAAGTGGACAAGTCCAGGTTCAGAAGTTCTACTCCACACCACTATCTCACAAATTCACCGGGAGTGACCACAAGTCACTGATTAGCTGAGCTGAGCCAACAGACATCAAAGACTTCACTTTCCAAAGGGTCCCAGCTACAGATATTAATTAACTGCAGTAGAAAGTCAGGCAGTTGAATGCACTCAAACCCTAGTCTTTTTGGCCAGGCTCAGGAAGCAGAACGTCCCTTACTGCCTGCCTACCTACCTCTGGCTACTGCCGTCTGGCTCCTCCACTGCTGAACCCACAAGGGTTGGCACTTGTAGGAACGGCAGAGGAAAGGACCTACAAAGATTTGTAACTGGGTAAAGGATTGAGCAGAAAACATTTTGCACATTGTACTGTGGTTAAGTTTCATTTCTGCACTTGATGTTCATAAAGATTGCTGTTTTACATCCCCTGTCCTGCTCATTGTGGGTCCCTTGCTTGGTGTTTCTCACTTGTTCAGCACGGTGGCTCAGTGGTTAGCATTGCTACCTTACACCACCAGGGACCTGGGTTCAATTCCAGCCTCAGGCAACTGTCTGTGTGGAATTTGTATGTTCTCCCTGTGCCTGTGTGGGTTTCCTCTGGGTGCTCTGGTTTCCTAGCACAGTCCAAAGATGTACAGGCTAGATGGATTGGCCAGGCTAAATTGCCCCATGTGTCTCTAAGGATTTTGGAGTAGATTGGATTACAGGGGGCTGGGTCTGGGTGGGATGCTTTGAGGGTTGGTGTGGACTTGTTGAGCCGAAGGGCTGTGTTTCCACAGTGTAGAGATTCCATGTAAAAATATAATGAAGAATGATTCTGATAATAAAAAAAATTCACGAGACAGTGCAACAAGTTGTAAACTCATTCTTAAATCCTCAAGAACCTGCAAACAGCTAACAATATCCTAGAATTCTTAAATTTGGACATTGTATGTGCTGCCAGTCTCTCTGTTATAGGAAGGGTAATATCAAATTGAAAAGGCTCAGAAGAGATTTACCAGGATGTTGCTGGGAATGGAGGGTTGAGTTACAAGGATAGGCTGGGACTTTTTTCACTGGAGCGTAGGAGGCTGAGGTTTGACCTTCGCGAGGTTTATAAAATCTTGAGGGGCAAAGAATCATAGAACGCCCTAGATTGTGGTAACAGGCCATTTGGTCCATCATGCCCACATCAACCCTCTGAAAAACATCCCACCCTGATCTGACTCCCTATCCAATCCCTGAAAACCTGCATTTCCCATGGCTAACCCACGTAGCCTGCAGACTATGGGCAATTTAGCATAGCCAACCCACCTAACCTGCACATCTTAAGACTGTGGGAGGAAACCAGAGCACCCAGAGGAAATCCACAGAGACATGGGGGAAAACATGCAAATTCCACACAAATAGTCATCTGAGGATGGAATTGAACCCAAGTCCCTGATGCTGTGAGGCAGCAGTGCTAACCACTGAGCCAATAAGGTGAATGGCAGTTTTTTTCCCTCGGGTGGGGGAATTCAAACCTAGGGGGCATAGTTTTAAGGTGAGAGGAGAAAGATTTAAAAAGGACATAAGGGGCAACCTTTTTACACAGAGAGTGGTTCATGTGTGGAATGAACTGCCAGAGGAAGTGGTGGATGTGTGTACATTTGCAATATTTTACAACTGTGATCCATGACTCTATAACACGGTCAAGTTATTGCTGCCGTAATATTCCTATCTATCTACCCTGAAATAATTTCTTTTCAACCGAAGATTCCATTTAGTATGCAGGACCCAGTCTGTAGAAAGTAATGGAATATTTCTTTAATGATCTGAAATTTATTGTAGTTGAGCTTATAGGCTGGCAGTAGGTTTTACTTGGTAGGTTTTTTTTATTCATTCACAGAATATGAGCATCACTGGCTAGGCCAGCTTTTATTGCCCATCCCTAATTACCCAGAGGACAGTTAAGAGGCAACCACATTGCTGTGGGTCTGGAGTCACATGTAGGCCAGACCAGATAAGGATGGCAATTTCCTTCCCTAAAGGGCATTAGTGAACCAGATGGGTTTTTCCAACAATTGACAATAGTTTCATGGTCATTATTAGATGCTTAATTCCAGATTTTTTTATTATTGAATTCAGATTCCACCATCTTCCAGGTTCCCAGAACATTACCTGGGGTCTCTGAATTAACAGTCCACCGATAACACTGTTAAGCCATCACCTTCCCTAACCGAGGGCTAGTGATAGTAGCAGTTTTAACAGCTTCTGCTGCATTCCCCAACCACTTTCTTTCCCATATTATCTCCAAAATAGTCCACAGAAGTCAGTGGTCTCCTGCCCAAAAGACATGGGCATGGGCATGCTGCATGTTTATTTATACCAATGGCTCGCAAAGCCCAATATTCAACCAGTCAATGTATGAATCACCCAGCTTCTATGGATACAGATGGTAATTAGTACACAGAAATATACCTATTTGTAAATCCATTCTTAATTCATGTTCACACAGTGAACCTATGTATTCCTCATAAAAACCGAAAGAACTGCGGATGCTGTAAACGAGCAGTTCTGATGAAGGGTCACCAGACCCAAAACTTTAACTCTGATTTTTTCTTCACAGATGCTGCCAGACCTGCTGAGCTTTCCCAGCAACTTCTGTTTTTTGTTCCTATCTATTCCTCACAAAGGGAATATTTTATGCTCATGTCAGTGTCGCACAATTGCTTTCAAACTTAAATCATCCCCAAGCCCAAACACCCACCCTCTGCCTTCTGTAATGAAATAAGGTGAATAGACAAGGTCTTTTCCTTAGGGTAGTGGAGTCCAAAAACCAGAGGGTTTAAGGTGAGAGTAGAAAAATTGAAAAGGGACCTGAGGGGCAACTTTCTCACGCAGAGGGTTCTACATGTATGGGATGAACTGTTAGAGGAAGTGTTGTAGACTGGTAAAATTGCAACATTTAAAAGGCATTTGGACAGGTACATGAATAAGAAGAGTTTAGAGGGATATGGGCCAAATGCAGGCAAATGGGACTCATTAGGTTTAGGATACTTGGCTGGTACAGACGAGTTGGACTGAAGGGTGTGTCTGTTTCCATGCTGTATGACACAATGAATCTATCAGTGTCTGCTGGATATTTGTATCCCCAAGTTCCAGCCTCCCTCAAACAGCAGAGACATTGTTTGCTTGTTGACCTTAACATAATCAGGAGGCCTCTGTCAGGTCACAGAGACATGGAGTCACAGTGTCATAGGGCCATAGAGTCATAGAGTTGTAGAATCATGAGACCTAGAGTCATAGAGACATGGAGTCATAGGGACACAGAGTCATTGAGACATAGAGACAGAGTCACTGTGTTATAGGGTCATAAAGTCATAGAGATGTAGAGACATAGAGACCTAGATTCATAGAGACATCCAGTCATATGGACACAGAGTCATAGAGACAGAGTCACAGTGACATAGGGTCATAGAGTCACAGAGTCATAGAGTTATAGTCATAGAGTCATAGAGCGATAGAGACACGGATACATAGAGTCATAGAGACATAGAGTTAGGAGAATGCCCGGATTGAGGATTTGGAAGGGGAGACTTGGTTGTTTGCAGGACCATGTTGTGTCAAGGGGAACAACATCTGGAGGTGGCTTCCAAATTTATCTTTTTCTGTGAGATTGCGAGAAGGCTGGAAGTGTCGGAGCATAAGTGAACCTCACACTGATCAGGGCGAGGCAGACCACTATGTGCACAGAATGGCTAGGGTGCAGAATGAGACCATTCAGCCCCAGCCCTATTATCTGGTCCCAATCACCTGCCTTTTCCCCATATCTCTGTACATGATTTCTATCCAGGTAACCATCCAATTCCCCTCAACTGAACCTACCTCCACCACATTACCTAGCAGTGTATTCCACACCCCAACTACTTGCTGAGTGAAAAAGTCTTTCCTCAAATCACCTTTGTTTTGTTTGTGTCCCTCTCACTAATTTTTCTTTTACGAGTGGAGACTGCTTCACCCTCCCTACATACCATAAGAAATAGGAACAGGAGTGGGCCACTTGACCCCTCAAGCCCATTCTGCCATCGAAAATGATCATGGCTGATCATCCAAATCAGCACAGTTTCCTGTGGTAGCGAATTCTGCAGCTTTGGGTGCATAAATCCTTCCTCCTCTCTGTCGATGCTAATCGGTGTGTAGGGTTGAAGTTTTATTTCAAATCTATGGTTTGCTTTTTAAAACCAGGAGATGAAAACTGACTTCTTTTGAGTCTGTAACAGTGCCCGAGGCTTGTGATATTATGTCTGAAATGTGACATCTGTATTGCGAGTGTGGTATCCAGGATGTGACATTTGACTGTGCAGTGTCTGTGGTTTGACATATAGAGTATGATGGTCATATTGATTAATCATTCCTTTATCCTTTTAAGTAACAGATATGAAAAGCTGGAGATAGTAATGTGCCTGACAACATCGACTTATATTAAAATGGCATTGATCATATCATAGGCAAGACAGGAGAGGTCGTTCCAGTGGTGGAACAGACCTGGAGGTGGATTGAATGGGATTTCCAGAAGGCAGCCCACACACTAAGCAATGTTGGGCATTGCAGGAGGAGCCTAGACCATCCTCAAATAATCCTGAGGTTGTCAGAGGGAGGTGAATGAGAAAAAGGCCTAGAGAGAAGGAGCCTGAGAGGAAGTCTGATAGATTGTTTTGAAAATATGAGCAGGCTGGACACATTTGCTGGAAAGAGAACAGAAGAACAGCGTTTTATTTAAATGGAGAAAGACTGCAGAAAGCTGCAACACAAAGGGACTTATACACAAGTCACAGAAAGCTAGCACGCAGAGGCAGCAGGGAATCACGAAGGCTGATGGAATGTTGATCTTTATTTCAAGGGGGTCCGAATATAAAAGTAGGGAAGGCTTACTGCAACTGTATAAGGAGCTGATGAGACCACATCTGGAGTACTGTGAGCAGTCTTGGTCCCCTTATTTAAGGAAAGATAGCATTTCATTGGAAGCAGTACAGAGAAGGTTCACTAGGATGATCCCTGGGATGGAGGGATTGTCTTATGAGCAAAGGCTAAGCAGGTTGGGACTGTACCCACTGGAGTTTAGAGGAATGAGAGGTGACCTCATTGAAGAAAGATTTGAAAAAGACTTGAAAGGCAACTTTTCACACATAGAGTGGTTCAGGTGTGGAATGGACTTAGAGCAAATGGTGGATGCGAGTATAGTTACAATATTTAAAAGACATTTGAATAAGCATATGAATGAGAAAGGTTTGGAGGGTTGTGGGCCAAGCGCAGGCAGGTGGGGCTAGTTTAGTTGGGATTATGGTCGGCATGGACTGGTTGGACTGAAGGGTCTGTTTCTGTGCTGGATGACTCTATGACTCTATGAAAGGTATTGGATTCTTAATGGGCTTCAGAGAGGCAGCCCTATAATCCCAACCAAGCCAATCTCCAAACTCAGAGACCTAGGTCTCTACTTTGCCATCTGCAACTTGATCCTTACTTCCTGACTGCAATCAGTGAAGATAGGCAGCAGCACCTACTCCATGACAATCCTCAACATTGGCACCCCACAAGGAGGTGTTCTCAGTCCCCTACTGTACTCCCTGTACACTCATGACTGTGTGGCCAAGTTTCATCTCAACGCCATCTACAAGCTCGCTGATGACACCACCATTGCAAGCTTGATCTCAAACAATGATGAATCAGACTACAGGAAGGAGATGAAGTTCTCAGTGACATTGTGCAATGATAACAACCTCTCTCTCTCAATATGAGCAAACCAAAAGAACTGGTCATTGAGTTCAGGAAGAAAGGAGGAGGACATGCCCCCATCTACACCAATGGTGCTGAGGTGGAGATGGTCAAGAGCATCGAGTTCCTAGGAGTGATGATCACCAACAATCTGTCCTGGACCTCCCTTGGAGATGCAACAGTCAAGAAGGCACAACACACCTCTTCTTCTTCAAGTGGCTTAGGAAATTTGGCATGTCCACAAGGATCCTCACTGACTGTTACAGGGGCACCATAGAAAACCTTCTATTTGGGTGCATCATGGCCTGGTACAGCAACTGCTCTGCCCAGGACTGGAAGGAACTACAGCAAGTTGTGTGCATAGCCCAGACTATCCACTGGCTCCATCTATCCATTGCCTCGTGAAGGCAGCCAACTTCATCAAAGATGGCTCCCACCCCAGTTATAATCTCTTCCAACCTCTTCCATCAGGTAGAAGACACAGAAGCTTAAGCACACGTACCAACAGGTTCAAGAACAGTTCATTCCCTGCTGTTCTTAGACTTCTGAATGGACCTCTTAAATTTCAAATCTATTGTTGATCCTGCTTTTGTGCACCTCCTGTGCAGTGTAACCTGTATGCCTTGCTCTGTCTGAGCGCCCTATGATCTGTATGTTCTTGTATGTTAATGATCTGCCTGTACTGCTCGTAAAACAAAACTTTTCACTGTCCTCAGTACATGTGACACCAATAAATCAAACAATGCTGAGAGGATGTTTCTCATCTTGGGAGAGTCTAGTACCAGAGGGCATTGTCTCAGAATAAAAGGGGCACCAATTTAAGACTGAGATGAGGAAGAATTTCTTCTCTCAGAGGTTTGAGAGTCTTTGGAACTCCTTGCCACAGAGAGTTGTGGGGGCAGAGTCCTTGTGTATATTGAAGGCTGAGATAGATAGATTCTTGATCAGCCAGGGAATCAAGGGTTACAGGGAAAAGTGGGAGGAGAGTGGATGTGAGGAATTCCAGATCAGCCATGATCCTATTGAATGATGGAGCAGGCTTGAGGGGCCGAATGGCCCACTCCTGCTCCTATTTCTTATGCTCATATGGTCTAGGGTGAATAATATATTACCCCCCATCCCGTGAAGCAATAGTCCTGTCCTCGGGATCTTAGTGGTCACCAATGGCATGGGGGGGATATGCAACAATATCTTTTGGATTTCCGCATTGGGAAAACCATGGTCCTACTGTGCTACCATGTGACCATTGGCCTTGCCAAAACCCCAAGTCAGGTGCGGTTTTTCACTCACCGCTTGTAAAGGCGATATTTAGCAAGCGGCACCATACAGTCCTATGCTCCAGTGATAAAAGTCCCAGCCTCTCCTTATAACTCAGTCCCTCCATCCCCAGCAACGTCCTGGTAAACCTCTTCTGAACCCTCTCCAGCAACATATGCGATCCCCAAATTTAAGAATTCCAGGATATCGCTCGCTGTTTGCAGGTTCTTGGTGAATTAAGAATGAAAGTACAGTTGGTGCTGTCTCATGAATGCTTATCATTATGAGAATCATTTCTGGATTGCAAGGTTGTAATATTGCAATGTAATCCATGGACCGTCAAAGATGTCTATAACAGTACAGTTTCACCTTAAGTCAACACAGTCTTTACATACATATAAAAAGTATTGGACACTTGAACAAATATGTCAATAAGATTATACTCACAGTTTGATGAATGAGTTGTCAACCTTCCTTTAAAATAGCGAATGGCCTTTTTTCTCTGGTTCCAATTCGATGTGCAGTCAAAACTTGGCCATTCTGCTCTGCCTGTTCTGACCGACAAACTCTTATGTTTTAAAGAAATTTCTTCCCATTGTCTGTGAGCTTAGAATCACTCTTGTTCATTGTTGCCGGCTGTGAAAGGAAGGTAGATTTCATGATGGATCGTGATAATCCCTTTAACAAAAAAATCTGCTCTCCAGCAAGCAATCTAATGGTCCAACACCACTCTCTCCCCACTAACTGTCTCTGATGCTATGTAAGAGCTCCCCCCTGCAGAATTCTCATCCTGCTTAAAATTTAATATCATAAGTGCCGTAATAATCTGGTGATTGTCCTTTCCAGACCCTTTTGCCAGAAACAAAAAACAGAAGGTGCTGGAAAGCTCAGCAGGTATCAGTGGCCGTATCAGTGGAGAGAAATCAGAGTTAACGTTTCAGGTCTGATGACCCTCAGAATTCCAGAGGCTGGTAAAACTGCAGGGCTCTGAATCACATTACTTTTAACTTTTTTAAAAAAATTTTATGGAGGTGTTGCTGGCAAGCCAAACACCTGTTGTCCGTCCCTAATTGCCCCTTGAACTGAGAGGCTTGTTCGGCCATTTCAGAGGGCAGTTAAGAGTTGACCATGTTGCAGTGGGTCTGGAGACATATGTAGGCCAGATTGGGTAAGGATGGCAGATTTCCATCCCTAAAAAAGAAATGACTGATCTAGAAAGGTTTTTACAATAACAGTTGAATGGCAGTAAACTTTATATATCCCATTTTTAATTAATGCAGTGGTAGAATGTGATCTTGATCGGGTGGGTTACTGGGCTGAGGAGTGGCAGATGAAGTTTAATTTAGATAAATGCGAGGTGTTGCATTTTGGTAAGACAAATCAGGGCAGGACTCATACACTTAATGGTAGGACCCTGGGGAGTGTTGTCAGAGAGACCTAAGGGTTCAGATACATAGTTCCTTGAAAGTGGTGTCACAGGTAGAGGCGGGGGTGGGGGGTGCAGGTGAATGAAGTGTTTGGTATGCTTGCCTTCATTGGCCAGAACGTTGAGTATATGAGTTGGGATGTCATGTTACAGCTGCACAGTACGTTGGTTTCACTTTTGGAATACTGCATAGAATTCTGGTCCTTCTTTGGGAAGGATTATTAAATTGGGGAGGGTGCAGAAAAGATTTACAAGGATTTTACTGAATCTGGAGGGTTTGAGTTATAAGACGAGGCTGGGATAGGCTGGGATTTTCTTTCCTGGAGCGTAGGTTTATACAATCATGAAGGGCGTAGGTTTAAGGTGAGAGGGGAAAGATTTAAAAGGGACCTAAAGGGCAACTTTATCATACAGAGGGTGGTGCATGTGTGGAATGAGCTGCCAGATGAAGTGGTAGATGCATTGAAAGGACATTTGGACAGGTACACAAATGGGAAATGTTTGGAGGAATAGCGGACAAACACAGGCAAATGGGACTAATTTAGTTTGGGATACCAGGTTGGCATGAACAAATTGGACCAAAGGATCTGTTACTGTGCTGTATGACTCTATGACTCTATAAATTCCGTCTACTGTTCGGGTCGGATTTGAACCTGTGCCGATAACGCATTAGCCTGGGCTTTGAGGTTACAGCTCCATTATCCTACACTACTCTATCCTTCCTGTTGAGTTTAATTTTCAAATTAACCTGTTCCGAGATGTTATTACACGCTTATATTCTGAGTAAAATCGCCGCAAGCTACATTTAATTTGGTTACTTATTAAGAAATCCCAAGACAATCAAGCACACTTGCATTCATAGCTCAGACCTTTGAGTATAGGAGATGGGACGTCATGTTGAGGTTGTACAGGACGTTCGTGAGGCTTCTTTTGGAGTACTGTGTCTAGTTCTGGTCGCTCAGTTATAAGAAGGATATTATTAATCTGGAGACGGTTCAGAAGTGATTTACCAGGATTTTGTGAGGAATGGAGTGTTTGAGATATAGGCTGAGGCTGGATAGGATGGGATTTTTTTCACTGGAGTGCAGAGGTTGAGGTTTATAGAGGTTATAGAGGTTTATAAAATCATGAGGGGCATAGATAAGAAGAATAGCAGGTATCTATTCCCTGGGGTAGGGCATTTGAAGACTAGCGGGCATATTTTTAGGTGAGAGGAGAAATATTTTAAAAAAGACAAGAGGGGCCATTTTTTTACATAGAGAGTGGTTTGTGTGTGGAATGAACTTCCTGAGGAAGTGGTGGATGTGGGTACAGTTACAATGTTTAAAAGACATTTGGATAAGTGCATGAATAAGAAAGGCTTGGTAGGATATAGACTAAGTACAGGCAGGTGGGAGTAGTTTAGTTTGGGATTATGGTCAGCATAGACTGGTTGGACTGAAAGGTCTGTTTCTGTGCTCTACGACTCTATAACTCTACCCAATCAATGACTTAAACTTCGTTGCATGTATCAACCAAAATAAAACTCCTCAAGAAACCAAGTTAATCCTCAAAATCCAACTTGGCTATTGCCCAATTCATGGTGGCATCTGGCCAGGATTTCAACCAACAGTGTTAACATTTCATATCCAGTCACCTTTCTTCAGAACTGATGGGTTTATCATCACAATCACCACCACCATCAGTTCTGAGGAGGGGTCACTGGACCTGAAATGTTAACTCTGCTTTCTCTCTACAAATGCTGCCAGACCTGCTGAGCCTTTCCAGCAATTTTTGTTTTTGTTTCTAATTTACAGCATCGACACTTCTTTCAGAGAGAGTAGGAACTGCCAATGCTGGAGTCTGAGATAATAAGGTGTAGAGCTGGATGAACACAGCAGGCCAGGCTGCATCAGAGAAGCAGGAAAGCTGACGTTTTGGGCCTTCTTCAGAAATCTTTCAGTTCTTTCAGGTTTTTTTTTCAACTGAAAGTATTCACCTCTGGAAGTGTCCAGGGTTTGGTCCTTGTGCAATGTTGTCCTCTGAAGCTCTGCTGCTGAGTTGTTCTGATGTTGGATTGTTGTCCAATTTCCTCCCTATCAAGTCTGTGGTTTGACATTATTGATGATTCTTTCGTTGATGGCACTCCTGGAGGCCGCAAGTGTTTAGCTTTGCTGTTTTATCAGAAGCAGCTCCTCTGTTCCTCGTAACATTTGGGGTTAGGTGTCTGTTTAAAACACAGATTTGACCCGATTAACGTCCTTTCCTTCAGGACATTTCATTCGACGGACAGTCCTTATGGCCTATTTGTCTTGAGGTTGCAACTTATCAAGCAGTTGCTATCTCCTGTCTCCCACAAAACAACCTATTTATGTTGCTTCTTCCCAGAGATGGTTAATTCGCATGTTGCTGTTAGATCCTTTATATCTCAAGTAAAAATCTATCCCAGAAAGAACTGCTGCTGATTCTTTCAATCCATGAAATTATTAAAGTTCTGAAGTTAACATTGCCATACTTTGATGCCCTGGTTCAGAGATAGGGAAGCTATCACTGAGCCACAATTTATGTTGCAGGGGAAGCTTGATAAACAAATGAAGGAATAAAAGAGCAGAAGAATATATATAGAGTGAGATAGAGGGAGGTGGAAGGTGGTGGTTGCACAATGTAAATATTGGCATCGACCAATTGCACTGAACAACTTGTTTTCCTGTTGCAAATTCTCTCTTGCAGTACCAAAGACTTTCATTTGTGCTGTGGCTCTGTAGGTAGCAGGGGGGTCATAGGTGAAAACAACAAACGCTGGAGATCACAGCAGGTCAGACAGCATCCATGGAGAGAGAGCAAGCTGACATTTCGAGTCCAGATGACTCTTCGTCAGAGCTGTGATGAGAAGTCATCTCAACACAAAACGTTAGCTTGCCCTCGCTCCATGGATGCTGGCTGACTCACTGTGATCTCCACCATTTGTTGTTTTCAGTGCAGATTCCAGCATCTGCAGTAATTTGCTCCCACAGGGAGATAATGTGTGCCTGAAGGACTCTTACACTGTCAGGGGTGCTCAGACGTGGGTTAAATGTCTGAGGAAGACTCATGCTGATCTTGAACTGTGTTTTTCTCTCTCTCTCTCTCTCCCTCTAAATATGCTACCGGACCCTGCTGAGTTTCTCCAGTATCCTCCATGTTTGTTTCAGATTTCCAGCATCTGCTGTAATTTTGCTTTTATGTCAAAGTGTCTGCCCTCTCAGGGAGATATAAGAGAGACATTGATATTCTGGAGATTATCCCTAGAACTTATCCCTTCATCTCGTACCCGTTATATTTATTCCTTAGCAGACATGGCTAAAAGATCACCATTGGTTTGTTCTCATGTGTTAAAAGTGGCTGAATTACAACAGTGACAATGTTCAGCACCATTCATGACTCCTCAGACGCTGAAGCAGTCTGTGTTCACATTCAACAAGATCTGGACAATATCCAGGCTTGGGCTAACAAGTGGCAAGTGACATTCATGCCACACAAATGCCAGGCTATGACCATCACTAATAAGAGAGAATCTAATCACCATCCCTTGACATTCAATGGTGTTACCATCACTGAATCCCCCACTATCAACATCCTTAGGGTCACCATTGACCAGAAACACAACTAGACTCACCACATTAACAGAGTGGCTACAAAAGCAGGCCAGAAGCTAGGAATACTGTGGCGAATAACTCACCTCCTGACTCCTCCAAGCCTGTCTGCCATGTACGAGGCACAAGTCAGGAGTGTGATGGAATACTCCCCACTTGCCTGGATGGGTGCAGACCCAACAACACTTAAGAACCTAGACACCATCCAGGACAAAGCAGCCCACTTGATTGGCACCACATCCACAAGCATCCACTCCCGCCACCACCAACGCTCAGTAGCAGCAGTGTGTACCATCTACAAGATGCACTGCAGAAATTCACCAAAGATCCTCAGACAGCACCTTCGAAACCCACAACCACTTCCATTTAGAAGGACAAGGGCATCATACATATGAGAACGCCACCACCTCCGAATTCCCCTCCAAGTCACTCACCGTCCTGACTTGGAAATATATCGCCGTTCCTTCACTGTTGCTGGGTCAAAATCCTGGAATTCTCTCCCTGATAGCACTGTGGGTCAACCCACAGCTGGAGGACTGCAGTGGTTCAAGAAGGGAGCTCACCACCACCTTCTCAAGGGCAACTAGGGATGAGCAAAAAATGCTGGCCCAGCCAGCAACGCCCACATCCCACAAATGAATAGAGAAATAAAAACTGAGATTGTTGTGAGACAGCAAAAGGCATTACATAAATGAAAGTCCTTGCGTTTGGTCCTTTAAACCTACCCCAAGAGATGGCCCCTTTAAAAGGAGGCAGTTGCTGAATTATTGGTGCCTTTGAGTCTGCAATAAATGACAAAGGCCGAGGGTTACTCTGTGCTGAAGACAAGTCAGTCTGTGAAATTATATATTAGGCTTTGGTTTGCAGCACAATTCAGAGACGCCCACTCAAACCAACTTCGTGACAAATGGTTTTTTCAAAAGTGTGACATTAGATGGTGCAGTGGAAGGTTATAAATATTGCTAGTGTCTATCTCCATTCTCATCTTCCTATTGCATTTATTTCAGCATCAAACATCAAAGATATACACAGATCAAAGCTATCCTATTTTGCAACAGATTTTGCATGTCAGCTTTGATGTGGCCTCGCTCCTTTTCAACATCTATCTGGCCCTTTCCTCCCCTGTTTCCTTCCTTTCATTTCTTCACCCAAGAAAAAATTAGCACCTCAGTGACTGAGGCCATTCAGCCCAGTTGAGTCCATGTTGGCTCTAAGGAAGAACTAGCCAATTAGTCCCTGCTCCTTCATTCTTCATTGCCACAAACGGATTCAGTCCTATTTATGTGCTTATCCTATTCTCCTGTTGAAAGATACCAGTCAATCTTCCAAGCCAATTCATCTCAAATTGTAATTTATTTTTGAGAATCATAGAATCCCCACAGTGTGGAAACAGGCCATTTGAGTTCACACCGAAACTCCAAAGAGCATCCCACCCAAACCCACTCCATCCCCATGGCCAACCCACCTAGCCTACACATCCCTGGACACTATGGGCAATTTAGCATGGCCAATCCACCCTAACCTGCACATCTTTGGACTGTGGGAGGAAACCAGAGCACCGAGAGGAAACCCATGAATACACAGAGAGAATGTGTCCACGCCAACAGTCACCCAAATGTGGAATTGAACCCAGGCCCCTTGTGCCGTGAGGCAGCAGTGCTAACCACTGAGCCACCGTGGCTCCCTTATAGGGAAGCATACAAGGAAGGCTTACAATGTCTAACAGACTATGCACATGTTGCATTCAATATGCAAGTCCTGGCATTGCTATCAAATAAGTGACTTTCCTCAACTACCTCCTTGAAAGTGGCATCAAAGGCAGACAGGATGGTGAAAAAGCCATCTGCTACACTTGCCTTCATTGGTCAGAACATTAAGAATAGGAGTTGGGACGTCATGTTGCTACTGCACAGGACATTGGTAAGGCCATGTTTGGAATACTGCATACAGTTCTGGTTGTCCCGCTATAGGAAGGATATTATTAAGATGAAAATGGTGCAGAAAGGATTTACAAGGATGTCACTGAAACTGAAGGGTGTGAGTTATAAGGAGGGGCTGGATAGGTTAGGACTTATTTTACTGGAGCATAGGAGGTTGAGGGTGACCTTAATAGAGTTCTATAAAATCACGAGATGTAAAGATGAATAGCCAAGGTCTTTTCCCCTGAGTATGGGAGTCCAGATCCAGAGGGAATAGGATTAACACGAATGGGGAAAGACTTAAAAAGGACCTGAGGGTGCACTGTTTTCACACAGAGTGTGGTGTGTGTATGGAATTAGCTGCCAGAGGAAGTGATGGATGTTGTTACAATTACAGCATTTAAAAGGAATCTGGATGGGAATCTGAATAGGAAGGGTTTAGAGGGATATGGGCCAAATGCTAGCAAATGGGACTAGATTAATTTGGGATATCTGGTCAGCATGGACAAGTTGGACCAAAGGGTCTGTGTCTGTGCTATACATCTCTATGACTCTTAAGTGCTAGAAAGTGGAAATAATGTAGATATTTGATAAAGATATGTTGGCCTCGGAGGGAGTACAAAGTACATTTGTAGGAATTATACATGGACTTCAGTCGTTTGGATATGAAGAGAGATTGTGCAAATTAGGCCTACTTACTCTAGAACCTGTGGAACACCAAGGAGTCAACAGGAAAGACTGCCAAATAAAACTTTTTCCACTATTCTAGAACTAGAAGGTGTAGTCTGAGAATTAGGGCTAGACTGTTCAGGACAGATGTTAGGAAGCACTTTCACACACAAAGGGTGGGAGAGGTTTGGAACTCTTTTCCACAGTGGCAGGCAAATGGGACTAGTTTAGATTTGGAAACCTGGTCGGCATGGACAAGTTGGCCCGAAGGGCTTGATTCTGTGCTGTATGATTCTATGACTCTATTGACATTGCGTGTAATGAGTCAAATGCATCTTGAAGCTCCCATGCTTAGAATGGTACAGTGGAGAAGGAGGCCTGATTCAGCCTGAAGTACCTGCGCTACCTCTTTAATACAGCTTATGCAGCTAACTCACCTCTCCACTTAACCAATTACTGTGGACCGAACTCACCCCAAAATATGACTGTTCAAATCTAGTCTAAGTATGTTTTTGACAGCGTGCTAAACTCCAATCACTGTCAAACTGACTCTCTGGCTCTGAAAATTACTTTGTTTTACAAATGTGGAAGCACACATCTCCAACAACTTCAAAAATTGTTCTCTTGTTCCCTTAATCTTTTATTCCCACGCTTATATTTTACTTTTATTATCTGATTCATCACCAAGTTTATTATTCTAGCTGACATGTCACAGACGCGGTGACTCAGCAATGATTCTCCGTTCTCACTGCTTAATGACATCCACAGTAATTGGTTGTAGACACACTGCTGTGATTACCCTAAGGCACAAAGAAGAAATGCTCTATAGTCTATTGGGTTTTGTTTTTGTATCTTTTGTTTACTGAATGGAGAAATATATTATCTCTTCTTTTTGTCTTGCATTCATCATATCTGTGCAAGAAAGCCAAGTTTCAAACAATTTCTAATGCAGAAGAAATGATTGGTCGTCAAGTTGACCCTAATTGGCTGGGGTGTCTCCATGGAGAAAGTGATGGGTGACACCTTAGCCAATCAGAGTAAACTTTGTAACCACAGAGACCCATTTTCTACTTCAGTATAGATTGTTGTGAGCCAATCAGAGTAAAACTTGCAAACAAATAGCACCTCTTTCTGCTGTGGGAAAGATTGTTCTCATCATTTGAAATTTGGCAATCTTACATTTCATCCTCATAAGTGCAAAATGAAAAGCTTGTGTCTCTTGGCAGTTAAAAAGGTGTTTGGCACGCTTGCCTTCATTATTCAGTCCTTTGAGTATAGGAGTTGGGATGTTATGTTGAGGTTGTACAGGATGTTGGTGAGGCCTCTTCTGGAGTACCGTGTCCAGCTGTGGTCACCCTGTTGTAGGAAGGATATTATTAAGCTGGAGAGGGTTCAGAAGAGATGTTGCTGGGTGTAGAAGGTTTGAGGTATAAAGAAAGGCAGGATAAGCTGGAACATTTTTCACTGGAGCAGAGGAGGTTGAGAGGTGACCTTATATAAGATTATAAAATCATGAAGGGTATAGATAGAGTTAGTGGTAGGTGTCTTTTCCCTAGGCTGGGGGATTTCAAGACGAGGAGGCACATTTTTAAGGTGAAAGGAGAGAGATTTAAAAAAGACATGAGGGGCAAATTTTTTTACACGGAAAGTAGTTTGTGTGTGGAATGAACTTCCAGAGGATGTGGCGGATGTGGGTACAATTACAATGTTTAAAAGGCATTTTGACATGTACATGGACAGGAGAGGTTTCAAGGGATGTGGGCCAGGAGCAGGCAGGTGGGACTAGCTTAGTTTGGGATTATGTTCAGCATGGACCAGTTGTACCAAAGGGTCTGTTTCCGTGCTGTAAAAGTCTATGGCTCTACTGCATGGCCAAGAAATCATCTCTATCATGTTATTGCCAGGAAACCTAAGGAAAATATTAAATCCTCAAAAAGTGTGCAGAGGAGCTTTACTAGAGATGAAATAGGTAAGTTTACATAAGGGAGACAGTCAAGGAGCTGGTAGTATTCTCCTAAGAGGAAGACTGTTAAGGGAGATCTAATTGAGGTGCTCACAAAAAGGAGGGGGACTTGATTGATTAGATAGTGGGAAGCACTCTCCACTGAGTCAGCAAAAGTAGGGAGTAGGCCCAGAGTTTGATCTGTTTCAAAGGAAGACTTGAACTGACTGGGAATACACATTGGAAAGCATGAAAGCAGAGGATGCGAGCCTATCTGCCTGCAGCTGAACCAGAAGCTCAACTTAAATCAAAGTGGGGGAAAGAAAAACGAACATAGATATGCTGAATCATTGTTTCATATCTAAACACATCTCTTCCTGGAGACCATTGTGAAGTGTTGGAAGAACTCTCAGGCTGATTAAAGTCTGACAGTCTGCAGCATGAACTCCTTAACCATCTCAGTAGCAGATGAAGGGATGGTGGGATGCTGGAGTTTTCATCCTATCCAACAGAAGGAGTCATCCGTGCTAAATCAGAACTCAGCAAGAGTGAGTTCCTTCAAAGCACCAGTTAAACCAACTTGGAACAAGGTTGAATCTGTGCACATTGCAACCAGGTATACTGCTGAGGCAAAGACTTGACACTAAAACTGAGACTGATTGTGGCAGGCACCTGTTCTCAAAGTCCAAAACAAAATGTGTGCTTGTTAGATGGGATTCTGCGAATGGGCAGCATTTTCTGATCAATCCCTAGTGCACTAATAGCAATGCTAACAACCACTTGAAGAAGGGTCTAGGCCTGAAACGTCAGCTTTCCTGCTCCTCTGATGCTGCTTGGCCTGCTGTGTCCATCCAGCTCTACACCTTGTTATCTCGAACATGCAAGGTGGCTCATTTGTGCTCTCTAGGCATTTAGTATGCTTGCCTTCATTGCTCAGTTCTTTGAGTATAGGAGTTGGGACATCATGTTTGGACAGGACATTGGTGAAGTCTCTTCTGGAGTACTAAGTCCAGTTCTGGTCGCCCTGTTGTAGGACGGGCATTATTAAGCTAGAGAAGGTTCAGAAAAGGTTTATCAGGATGTTGCCCAGAGTGGGAGGTTTAACTTATAAAGAAAGGCTGGACAGGCTGGGACTTTTCTCACTGGAGCATAGAAGATTGAGAGGTGATCTTATAGAGATGTATAAAATCACGAGGTGTATAGGTAGGGTTAGTGTGTGGCTCATGTGTAGAATGAACTTCCTGAGGAAGAGGTGGATGTGCATACAGTTCCAACATCTAAAATACATTTAGATAAGTCCATGAATAAGAAATGTTTGGAGGGATATGGGCCAGGAGCAGGCAAATGGGCCTAGTTTAGTTTGGAATTATTGTTGGTGTTGACTTGTTGGACTAAAGGGTCTGTTTCTTTCCTGTATGATTCTGTGACTCTAGAAGTGGCATGCATGCATACACACTTATATGCATTTTTTTGCAAACAGGAGGAATATGATCAAGTTTTGAGCCTTTTTGGAATTTCCAACTAGTTTATGGTGCACTGTTACTTTGCCCATGGCTATGGCAAATGTGCGTTGTCAATAACTGTACAATTCATCAGTCTGATGGAGTATTCTCCACATACCAATAACATTCAAGAGCTCATTGACGCCCCATCGACCACCTTCAAATTTAACTTGCCTCACTTTGGACACGTATTAGCAGTTGTGTGCACCATCTACAAGATGCATAGCATTCCCACCATGTGAAAGCAGGACTCGCGGCCCATTGAGTCCACACTGACCCTCCAAAGATCATCGCACACAGACCTTCCCCACTACCCTGCATTTCCCATAGCTTATCCAATTCTTCTGTTGAAAGAACCAGTCAATCTTCCAAGTCAATTCATCTCAAATTGTAATTTACTTTTGAGAGTCATAGAATCCCCACAGTGTGGAAACAGGCCATTTGGCCTGTTGAGTTCACACCGAAACTCCAAAGAGCATCCCACTCAAACCCATTCCATCTCCATGGCCAATCCACCTAGCCTACACATCCCTAGATGCTAAGGGCAATTTAGCATGGCCAGTCCACCCTAACCTGCAGATCTTTGGATTGTGGGAGGAAACCGAAACACCCGGAGGAAACCCACGCAGACACAGGGAGAATGTGCAAACTCCACACAGTGACCCGAGGCTGGAATCAATCCCAGGTCTTTGGTGTCATGAGGCAGCAGAGCTAACCACTGAGCCACTGTAGGTTGATGCTTAAGCTTTGGATGTTTAGGATCAGGCAATAAATGCTGGTCTTGCAAAACAGTAATACAAGTTGGTCTTACCCTTATCATCTACGTCCCATGAACAAAAAGAAAAGACAAGGACCTTTTTTGCAAAACAACCCATTTGCCACCTGATTTTCCAATTAATCTTCCGCTTAATGGTAGAGTCGTGGGGAGTGTTGCCGAACAAAGAAACCTTGGGGTATGGGTTCATAGTTCATTGAAAGTGGAGTCGCTGGCAGACAGGGCAGTGAAAAACACATTTGGTACGCTTGCCTTTATTAGTGAATGCATCGAGTATAGGAGTTGGGAGGTTATGTTGTAGCTGTACAGGACATTGATTAGTCCACTTTTGGAATATTGCATTCAATTCTGACCTCCCAGCTATAAGAAGGAAATTGTGAAACTTGAAAAGGTCCAGAAAAGATTTACCAGGATGTTGCCAGGGTTGGAGGGTTTGAGCTACAGGCAGAGGTTGACGAGTCTAGCATTATTTTCCCTGGAGTGTCAGAGGCTGAGGGGTGACCTCATATATGAAACCATGAGGGGCATGGATAGGGTGAATAGCCAAGGTCTTTTTTCCCAGGGTAGGGGGAGTCCAAAACTAAAGGCATAGGTCTAAGGTGAGAGGGGAAAGATTTAAAAGGGACCCTGCAGAAACATATAAGATCCTGATGGGACTGGGCAGGCTACATGCAGGCAGAACATCCCCCGATGTTGAGGAAGTCCCGAACTAGGGGTTCACAGTCTGAGAATAAGGAGTGAGCCATTCAGGGCTGAGATGAGGAAGAATTTCTTCACTCAGAGAGTTGGGAACCAGTGGAATTCTTTACCTCAGAAAGCTGTTGGGGCCAGTTTGTTAGACATATTCAAGAGGGTGCTGGACATGACCCTTGCAGGTAAAGGGATCAAGGAGTATGGAGAGAGGGCAGGAATGGGATACTAGGATTGCTTGATCAGCCACGATCATTTTGAATGGTGCTGATCGAAGGGCCGAACGGCGTACTCCTGCACCTATTTTCTGTGTTTCTGTATTTCCATAGTTGTGCATTTACAATGCCCACACAGAAACCAAAGACAAAAGCCAATAAGTTAGCAATTTGATGGTCAAAATGTAAAGGGTCTGGGCAGCACCAAGCTGCCGCTGATATAGAACGCCTGTAGGCTGCGGTAGAATCAAAGCAATCCAGGTTTTAGAGACTGCAAATGTTGTAATTTTCCTGAACTGTTTTGAAAGGATATGAAGCTATGATCGATTAGATGTGCGTAGTTGTTGACGTCAGCGCCATTGCAATTTCAGCCTTCCTGAAATGACAAAAGATGGTTCCAGTTGTGTTTTTTTGTGAATGAAACACGGGCGATTCGAAACACCACAGGGGCGGGCAGGGGTGTAACCTCCTCCCTTCAACTCAGACCCGGGGCACCCAGAGAGACTGGGACCCTACAGGCCATACACAGCAGCAGGTGTTCCTGACCCATCAACAGAGCCAGGTGAAAGAGGAAGGAGAGAGAGAGAGAGAGAGAGAGAGAAATTGAGTCAAAAATGATAGGAACTCTGATGGAAGAACAGGGATCCGGAGAGGGGAAGCAAATAAAAAATATCAAGGGGAAAAATGACGATGAGCAAAGTGGGTCAGCTCACGTCCGGAAGGTAGCGGGGAAAGAGGGTGAAGGAATGAGCGAGGAGAGAGAGAGAGTGGGAGAGGAGTGAGAGAGAGGAAAGAAAGAGAGAGTGGGAGCGGAGAGAGTGAGAGGGAGAGAGAGTGAAAGTCGACAGAGAGAGAGAGAGAGACAGAGTGGAGAGAGTGAGAGAGAGGAGAGAGTAGGAGAGAGAGGAGAGAGTGGTAGAGAGAACAGGAGGAGAGCGTTAGTGAGGAGATAGTGGGAGAAAGAGTGAGAGAGGAGAGGTGAGAGGAGAGGAGAGTAGAGGAGGAGAGAGTGAGAGAGGAGAGAGAAAAGGGAGAATGTGAATGAGAGAGAGGAGAATGTGAGTGAGAGAGAGGACAAAGAGGGGGAGGAGAGAATGGGAGAGGAAAACAAGAGTGAGAGGAAGAGTGAGAGAGTGGAAGACAGATGAGAGAGTGGGAGAGAGAGAGACAGAAAGGAGGGAATGAGTGAGGAAACAATGAGAGAGAGAGAGACAGAGAGGGAAAATCTTTGATAGAACCAAGTGAGAGAGGAGAAAGTGAGAAAGCAGAAGGTAAGAGAGATAGGATGCCATGAGAGGAAGGACAATGAGAGAGAGCAGGCAGTGAAAAGGTAAAAGGCTGACAGGATAGAAACAAAGGATGAAATGAAAGGGAAACATAAGAAATTAGTACCAAATACAGAAGATGCAAAGAGAGAAGCAGAGAGAAAAGATTACAGAAGGGAAAATCGAGAGAAAACGCATGAAAAACATAACAAGCTTTTTGGCAAACGCGGTGATTAATAGTTAGTCATATCCCACACCACCTGCTATAACTGAATGTTAGGAGCAAGCACCAATGGAATTATCTTCCAAACAAAAGAGAGATGTAAGACTGGATGAATAATGGTTTAGAAGAGGGCAGAACAGAGAGAACAATCAGCAGGAGGAAGGGGTTTGGGACCAAAAAGCGGAGGGTGATTATACAGTCACCACTGAATCAAACAGACATTAAAAACACAATTGCAAATATGATATCAGAGGAACAGTGAAAAAGGTTCCTGTTGACTTAATTCTTACTGTATTTAATTGGGAAAATTATGTCAGTGTTGAATCTAATGAGGCAAGTTTATATATTTACTCCCATTTACTGATCATTTGCATGGACGATACAGATCAATCCTGGGAAAGAGCAGAAAGGAAAAAAGAGTGTGTGTATGAGAGAGAAAGAGCAGAAATAGAATAGGGGAGAGAAGAGAGAGAGAGAGAAAGAGTAGGTCAGAGGAGAGAAACAGTAAAGGTAGGGAGGATGGTCGCAGAGAGGAGGGGGAGAGAAAAGGGGTTGAGGGGAATAGAGAAAGAAGACAGACAATTAAGGGAAGGCAAAGCAGCAGAGATTAAAAACAAGAAGTGCTAGAGAAACTTAGCAAGTTTGGCAATGTCACTAGGGAGAGAAATAGAGCTGATATTTCAAGTCGTTCTTTTGGAAAATAGCAGAGAGTGTGATATAGAACAGTATGATTTAATGTTCAGCAGCGTATACAAAACAGAAACCCCAGCGGGAGTTCGAACTTCCATTTCATTCTCTCACTCACAGCCCACAACAAATAAATTAAACTTTAAAAGCACTCTGGTTGTGGTCTCCTTTCCGTTTTGAATTATCTAATGCTTTTGATCCCAGGAAATAAACAGGTCACATAATGACCAGCTGCTCCTAATTCCATCAAACACAGGCAACTGAAAATGTACCATTTTTTAATACCAAGCTTTCACTGCCAAAGGTACTGCGGAAAGGCCAGTTAGGATGGATGTGGTTTTAGTACCTACTTGTCACTCAAATAAGTCTGTCTGGAACTGATAGGGAGATGAGGAAAGTATCTGTCCATTGTGCTAAAAGGTAGCTGCTGGCATTTGTCCACCTTTGGGAAATGACTGACTGTGGCTGGAGTGTTTATATCTCTACGGAATTGAACATGGTCAGCAGTGAAGATTTCCTATACATGAAATCCAGCCTGAGGTCTAACTTGAAGATGTCTTTATATTGCAAACATTTTGGAGCTCTGTGTACAGTTCTGGTCACCCTGCTACAAGAAAGATATTACTAAATTATGGAAGGTTCAGAGAAAATTTACCAGGATTTGCTGGGACTGGAGGGTTTGAGTTATAAGGAGAGGCTGGATTGACTGGGACTTTTTTCACTGGAACTTAGGCGGTTTAGGGGTGACCTTATCGAGGTTTGTAAAATAATGCTGGGTGTAAATAAGGTGAATAGCCAGGGCCTTCTCCCAAGGGTGGGGGAGTACAAAACTTATAAGAGGAGGAAGATTTAAAAGGGACGTGAGGGGCCAACTTTTTCTACACAATGGGTGGTTTGAGTGTGGAATGAACTGCCAGGGGAAGTGATGGATGTAGGTACAGTTACAGCATATAAAAGACATTTGGACAGGTACATGGAAAGGAAAGGATTAGAGGGAAGTGGGCCAAATACAAGTAAATAGGACTAGCTCAGTTTAAGAAACATGGATGAGTTGGGCTGAGGGGTTTGTTTCTGTGCTGTATGACTCTGTGACTCTAAGAGGCTGGAGCAAGGACGTCGAGAAGAGCAGAGATCTGAAGGCTGAGGCAGGCACATGGCAACATTTAGTAGACTTTGGACAAGTACATGAATAGAAAAGGTTTAGAGGGATAGAGGCCAAATGCAGGCAAATGGGACTAGTTCAGTTTAGGAAACTTGGCCAGCATGGACTGGTTGGACCGAAGGGTCTGTTTCCATGCTGTATGAATTTATGACTCCATAACCTGTTGGCCTTGCATCAATAGCTATCTTGTCATGGAGCCTGACAGTTGTGACCAGCATCCATTCAGCTCGCATGATGTAACCAATGGAGTTGCCACACACTCAGGAAAGTGAAAATGCTGGGAATCCCTGCACACTCATGTACCCCCATATTCTGCACTCTCACAGCAGGAGATGGTCAATATTCATTTACAGCAATGGAGATAGTCTCTGTTTGACCTTTGCTTTTGGCCTGCATATGTTGCCCAGGCTCTGCTATTAATGGAAGACGGTGCTAAGGACACAAGCCTGGTACATGTGAAGCTTTACATTGTTGGCTCATGTCTTGTTGGTCCACTTGATCTCTTGTGGTTTGCAAGACAACTGCAGCCTTGGTAAACCCGGTGCTGAGTTTTGTATCAAAAGATGGGTTACTGGTAATTGTTGATCTAATTATTGATGTCAATTGTCAGTAGGTAGCAGAGTGAGATTGTTGATGCTGGTGGAAGATGTCTTGACCCATAATTTTGGTCTTTCTGAGGATGACTGTCAGTCCAAACTATTTGCAATTCCATAAAAGCCAATCTACAATTTATTGCAGGTGAAATACAATACAATGTTGGCTTATCAGCAAACAACAGTGCACAGATTAGGGCATTATCAGTTTGGTCTTAGTGTGCGGTCGAGCCAAGTTGAACAGGCTGCCATCAAGAAGCTGAGAGTTATCAGCAGGACACCTTGGTAGGACAAGATGGGTATTGGTGAGTTGACAGCTGGAGTACTTAAGTACTTAAGTAAGTATTCTTACTTAAGGAAAGGCATAATTGCATCAGAAACAATGCAGACCAAGTGATTCCTGAAACAAAGGGGCTACCTTATGAGGAATGGGTGCACACGTTGGGCTTGCATCCAGTGAAGTTGAGAGAGACAAAGAAAATATCAGCCTCCAATAGAAAGAACAATTCAAAGAACTCCTAAACCACAATGCAATCATTGATGAGGACATGTTTGAGGGAATTTCCCAGTTCCCAATGAAAGATGCCATTAGACACATAAATGATGGAAAAGCCACAGGAGTAGATGATGAGTAGTGGAGAAACCCCAAAAATGTGAAGCTATGGAAATATTTCACTGTTCGGCAATTCCAAGAGAAACGCCAGGAACAATACCAACCATTCTACATGACCTTCATCAATCTGACCAAGGCTTTTGACTCAGTGAATCTGGAAGTGTGATGGTAGCTTTAAAAGGTGTATTTTGTCGTTTTATTTTTGGAAGAGAGGTTTTAAGACAGAGGTACCAAGATGCCTATTGAAAACTTATAAATTAAACAGCTTGTGAGGCCTTGTTTTTTTTAAAAGTTAGAACAATAGAAGCAGCCTGACTGGATGTGATCAAGCTCCCTTAGAACCAAGACTTCCAATTTTTGGCTTTCAGCAGTTGTTGCTGGAGTCTCAGCAGGGTTTGGAAACTGTAATACTTCTCTCCCTGCTGCACTCTCTCTCAGAGTTTTCTCTTGGTGTTTTCATGAATTTGCCTTTGTCAAGGGCGTGTTTATGGGATGCTACCGTATTGGAACCGTTAATTAGTCATTGTTACTGTATCTATTATTTTGTTAAACATTTAGATAGAGCTATAGCTGAGCCAATCCTTTTCTTTATTTTTTCTTTAGTGCATGAATAAAGTGTGTTTTGCTTAACATTGAGTAGCTTGGCCTACTGAATTGCATCTGGAATACAACACCTTACACTTACCTTTAAAATGAGAAAATTTTATGGTCCAGGTTATCTTCCTAATTTATTTTGAGGGGCTTTGGTCTGGTCCATAACAGAAGACCCTATCAAAGACCAACTCTCCCAAGAAATTCATCAACACCTTCCATCTCTTCTACATTGGTAGGAGTTCTCACTAAAGATATTATGATAGAATCCTTTGAGGTCAAGGCAGAGGTCAAGAAAGAACATGCCACTTCCCCTACCCTGTTCTTTACCTTCATTGCCACCATTCTTCATCCTATCAAGAACAAGCTTCTGAGTCATAGCCATAGAGACATACAGCACAGAAACAGACCCTTTGGTCCTACTCATCCATGCTGACCAGATATCCTAAATTAATGCAGTCCCATTTGCCAGGATTTGGCCCATATCCCTCTAAATTCTTCCTATTCTTATACCCATCCAGATTTTAAATGCTGTAATTGTACCCACCTCTGCCACTTCTTCTGGCAACTCATTCCATACATGCACCACCCTCTGCATAAAAAAAATTGCCCCTTAGATACCTTTTAAATCTTTCCCCTCTCACAATAAACCTCTGCTCTCTAGTTTTGAACTCCCCTAACTTGAGGAAAAGGCTTTGACTACTCACCCTATTCATGCCCCTCAAAATTTTATAAACCTCAATAAAGTAACTCCTCAGCCTCCGATGCTTCAGAGAAATTAGCTCCATCTTAGTCAACCTGTCCCTATAGCTCAAACACTCCAAACCTGGCAAATCCTTGTAAACCTTTTCTGAACCCTTTCAAGTTTTACAACATCCTTCCTTTAGCAGGGAGATCAGAACTGAGTGCAGTATTCCAAACGTGACTTCACCAACATTCTGTACAGCTGCAATATGACCTCCCAATTCCTGTACTCAACCAGTAAAGGAAAGCGTAGCAAATGCCTTCTTCACTACCCTTCTACCTGCGACTGCACTTTTGAGGAACAATGAACCTGCACTGCAAGGTCCCAGGTGTGGACATTATCTACAGGATGGACAGAAAGATTTTACAACCTCAACTGGTTGAAACCCAAGAAGAAGATGACACCAGCCTCTTTTGTGGGACTTCCATATGAAGGTGACAATGTCACCTCTGGTGTCCCAGAAGGGAATCTTCAAGCCTCACGTAATTCCCTCATGAAAGCATACAGAAGAATTGGTCTCAGCCTCAACCTCAAGAAGACTCAAATCCTTTACCAACCTCTCCAAGGTCAAATTGCACTCCATCCTTCCATTAAGAGAGAAATCCTTTCAACTGTGGAACATTTCTTTCATCTGGAAAGCTTCTTCTCGTCTAAAATTGACATCAATATGGAGATTCAACATCACATCCAATCTGCGAGTGCTGCCTCTGGATGGCTAAGGATGAGAGTCTTCAATAATTTTTGCATCCATACTGATACCAAGATCTTTGTAGATAAGGCAGTCATCTTTTTGAATCTTCTATATGGCTCCAAAACATATAGATGCCACAGGAAGGTCCTTGAGAATAACGATCAACTGCCAATACCACCAGCATCAAGAACATGATCGTCCAAAACCAACTTTGCTAGGTCTGCCACTATCTTAGAATGCCTGAGTTCTAATTGCCATATCTTCACCTAGCTCCAGGAAGGCACTTGAATGAAGGAAGGACAAAGGAAACATTTCAAAGACTCACTGAAAGCTACCCTCAAGAAATGCAATGTAGACATCAATGACACTGATTCAGAAAAAGCTAATTTGAAGGAAGCCCCTGGATGAAGGGGCATAACTCTTCGAGAACACCGTCAGCAAGAAGTAGTACAGAAAAGGGACCAGAAAAGGTAATGCCAGTGTTCCTAAGGCCAAGGATCTTTTTCAGATCCCAGAATCATCTGCCAATTGCAAAGTTGGAAATGTGGCTCTAGGATTGGGTTCATCAGCCCAGAAGGACCCACAGAACCCATGACCAGTGACATGGAATTTCCTAGGTAGACAATCATACTCATTAGCAAGTAACTGCTGATGACAATAACAACAAATGTCAGTCAACCACATCAGAGTTGACTCTCATACCCCTCCCTTCCCTCCATCGTCAAGTTTAGACATATGGATGCTCACTGATTTTCCACACCATTCCTGACTTCTCAGTTTGGGAGATAGTCTTGGTTCATATGCGTCAAGACATATGTAAACCACCCACTTGGACTGATATATGATAAGTAACATTTGCACTACAAATGTCTGCAAAGACCATCTCCAAAAAGAGGGAATCTAGCCATCAGCCCTTGATATTCAATAGTGTTACCATTTCTGAAACCCCACTATCAACATCCTGGGAGTTATCATTGACCAGAAACTGAACTGGTCCAGTGATACCAACACTGTGGATGAGCCATATAAATACTTGGAATTCTGATTAAGTATCTCACCTCCTGCCTTCCCAAAGCCTATCCACCATCTACCAAGCATATACCAGGATGAATGCAGCTCCAGTAATACCTAGGAAGTTCAAAACCATACAGGAAAAAGAAGCCCGATTGATTGACACCCACAAACATTCAATATCTGCTCTCTCCACCATTGATACTCATTAGCAACTGAAGAAGGCATTTGGCATGCTTGCATTCAATGCTCAGACCATTGAATATAGGCAACAAAAAATGCTGGAAATCTCAGAGGGTCAGGCAGCATCCATGGAGAGAGCAAGCTAACAGTTCAAGTCTAGATGGCTCTCAGAGATCTGATGACTAGACTCAAAATGTTATCTTTCTCTCTCTCCCCACATGCTGCCTGGCCTGCTGTGATTTCCAGCAAATTTTGTTTTCAGTGCAGATTCCAATATCTGCAGTAATTTGCTTCTCCTTTGAGTGTCGGAGTTGGGACATCATGTAGTGGTTGTACTGGATGTTGGTGAGGCCACATTTGGAGTTTGAGTATAGGAGTTGGGACATCATTTTGCAGTCGTGCAGGGTGTTGGTGAGGCCACTTTCGGAGTACCGTGTACAGTTCTTGTCACCTTACAATCGGAAGATGTACAAAAGGAAGTACAAGGATGTACTTGGACTAGGGTGTTAAGTTATAAGGAGAGGCTGTATAGGCTGGGGCTTTTTTCACTGGAACATAGGAGGTTGAAGGGTGACCTTATAGAGGTTTATAAAATAATGACGGATATAGATAAGGTGAATAGCCAAGGCCTTTTCCCTAGGGTAGGGGACTTCACAACTGGAGGTCATATTTTAAGGTGAAAGGGGAAACATTTAAAAGGGACCTGAGGGTTAACTTTTTCACACAGAGTGGTTCATGGGAAGTGGTACAGGTACTGTAACAACATTTAAAAGACATTTGGACAGGTACATGAATAGGAAAAGTTTACAGGGATATGGACCAAATGCAGGAAAATGGGACTAATTTAGATTAGGAAACTTTGTCAGCATGGATTAGTTGGGTCTGTTTCCATGCTGTATGTCTCCTCAGTCAGTGCCTACTGATCTCTACCACCTATAAGAGCAAAGGCAGCAGATAAATGGGAACACCACCACCTTCGAATTCCCCTTCAATCCACTCCCCATCCTGACTTGGAAATGAGTCGGCCATTTCCTTAATGTCACTGTGTCAAAATCCTGGAATTCTCTCCCTAACAGCATTGTGGGTGTAGTTACACCATGAGAGGTTCAAGAAGGCAGCTCACCATCACCTTCTCAAGGGGCAATTAGAGATGCGCAATAGATGCTGACCCACTCAGAGACACTCACATCATGTAAAAGAATAAACAAAAATCCCACCTCCAAAATAAGAAAAAAAACCTATCCAGCACCCAATGCTGAACACCAACAGAGCTTAGCAACAGCTTTCAGTTCTGAAGAAGTTGTATCAGATTCAGATTCCTATACCTCTTTAACAGCACCGTGTGTGGCCCTACACTAAATGGTGTCTATCTATTCATGATAGCAGCTCACCAGCACCTTCTCCAAGGTAGTTAGAGAGAGGCAATAAATCTTTGCTCAGCTAGCAACGCCCACATCCTGTGAATGGAATAGAAACAAAATCAAATTAGAGTCAGGCGTGCTTTAAAAACAGCACCTATGTGAGAGGAGATGGAGAAAGTGATTGTGCTTACGGTACGAATCTCTTGCAATGAAAGACTACATTCCCTGGGGGAGGGCAAAACAGAGTCATCAACAAAGACATTGACGCCCCTCAGAATGCGGCAGAACAGCCTTGAGTGAGTCAGAATGAAATAATCCATGCCCTGGTTAAAGTGGGGCAGGCCAGCACCAATAGGAAAAGGGATATGTTAAAAAGATTATAAAAAAAAACAAAATAAGATTAAACCAGGGTAACGGAGTGTAATGTTCTGTATTTCCTCAAATGGAGTGGAGGATTACACCATTCTCACAGACTATTACGAAAATGGTTGCATATAATGTTCAACTTATAACTTCAACGTATGTACAGGCAGATAGATACCTGTAGGAACATTGTATTTTACACTTAGAGGGTATATAGGGGGTTTATTCTATATATAGGTAGTATTGCATATAAATGAGCACATCATTTATACATATGATGTTACTACTATAGCTAAATATATTATCTATAAATAAATGACACATTTGAATATCCAGACTTCACAAATGCTAAATTGCACTGCAATTATGCACTTCAGAGCAGCTTAGTTTTGACGCTCGGTATTTGATATATTTTCATTTTATTTTGATTCAATTTTCTTCCCTGGCGTAACCATCTGGAAACCCCACTCATATTAACTGGAGTGTTCTAGAAACGTCCTCTGGTTCTCTCGGTAAACAGCTTTTAATCAGATTCAGACTCACAGAACTGAAAGTCTTTCAGTAGTGTCAACGTGTACACATCAGTGTTTGTTCCCTCATCACTCCTTTGTCTGGAATATGATTCTTTTTCTCTCTCTCTGTCTCAGATTTTATTTTAGTTTTCGGCGGAGGTTTCATCTGCATGAGGACCAGACTGAATCGCAATGTCCATGGCTGTCTAAGTGACTTCTTTCAGCTGTGCCCTCCCTCTATTGTGAATGGGGCCGAGGTTTCATTCATGAATTCCGGGACTGCGGGTGATTTCCACACGAGAGGCTGGGGATGAATGAACCGATGACGTCAACGCAAGGTGACGTCAGGGAAGGGCGGGGACTCAAAGGGGGTGTTCCCAGAAAGAGCATAAAACGTACGGGCGCTGTCCGCGGTGCTGAAATCCACGGAGCCGGAGCTAGGGCGCTGTCCACGGTGCTGAAACGCCGCGTGAACCAAGAAACTACAGGCGCTGCTGTCCGCGGAGCTGAAACCTACAGTGTCCAGTCCGCGGTTCTGAAACTCTTGCAGTCGGAGACCCCAGCCGCAGGGTCGTGTACAGCAAGCATCCCGACCGCCGTCTCCCCCACCCTTAGACACCGCATCTCCCAGGTAAGAGCTACTGGAGCCCAAACTCTACCGAAGAGAGCAAATCTCAAACGCCCACATTCGGTGCGAAACCTACAAATTAAATGTGATCAGTTAAACGGTGAGCAAAAAAAAATTCATGGCCGTGCAGTCATAAATCTGCCAAAACAACAGCAAACAGAAAGAATTCACCTTATTCTTGGGCACTTAGTTGCAAAATCATTTACTTTAAAGGATAGAATTATATTAACGTATTTCACTGCATGCTGGAATTTATGAAATGTAACTGAATAATGCAATGCAATAAGTCATCTGGTTATAAAGATTTGCACATTTGATATCTTAATGAGGCAATCAAGAAATATATACAGTTGTATATTTCTGATGCTCAATGCTGATATTTTGTTTATATATATTCTCTATATAAAAACATTTGATATATGTTTTGTGCATTCTCTATATGTTAATGCATATATTATAATGTATATTTATTGATTTTATATAGTTATGTTTACAGATGGGGAACTCGCCAGTAACAGATACAAGTGCAGTCGGCATTAGCTTGCTTGTTTCTCAAAGTAGACTGCAGTTTCAGGAATCACCAAATACCTCAATCATTCTTGAAGTGCATCCATTTCAAGAGGTTTGCTGGTAGTGAATGGAAATGAACAGGCTCCGGCTGCACGCATCAGGAGGGGATGAACGACACTCCTGGACTGTCACATTCTGGCTGAATTGCATGCTATCAGCAGCCCCAGTCTCTGGCAGCAGCACAGATGGGATTCCCCTGTTCAGGGCTGGCCTTTAGGCTGAATTCTGATCCGAGTCATATATCTCTGCCTTGCTTCTTTCAACAATTAAGTGGCTAGAAACTTACTGCATAGACAGATAGAAAGAAAGAGATAGAGATGAGGTGGATGATTATGTTGATAGGTAGATAGATAGACAGACTGATAAAAAGAAGAGATAGATGGACAGGTAGATGTATTGCGGTAAATATTCAAACATCACTATCCTGGTGTTAGACCAGTTGCATTGACGCACTAACTATTACTGATGTGGGTTGCTCATTCCAGTGCAGGCAGCAAGCTTTCTCCCAGTCTGCAGTTACCAGTTTAAAATGAATGGACAACTGAAACAGAATCCTAGGTGGGGGGAGTATTCAAGGTGGAGTGATGTCTATGACATGCACACACACACACACATCAACCCTTGCACCCTTGCCTCCTCAGTGTGAGATAGGCAGTCACCTGGATTTTGCAAAGAGCTGACTGCCCCTCCCAAGGGAAAAGACTCGCCATAATCCTAATCCCTGCACCATTCGGGTTCTTGGAGCTGTCATGGCCCAACAGAAATGCCCAGCGTTGCCGTGGTAACCAGGAGGCTGCAGACGTGGACATGGTCTTAGGAGACTGCAGATCAATCGGTTGTCATGGTAGCAGCTACTGATGTCCTGCAGCTTGGCCGCTGTGTGCAAACCCTTTCACTTCAGAACACATTTACTTCGCAAATCAAACAAGGAGAACACGGACCTCCTGTGATTCTTGGCCTTATCCTTGGCAGGTTCTTCATTCCTTACAGCTGTGAAAAGATTTCATTGTCAGCTTTCACATTCGTATTGAACAGCAGCTGGCAAGCTTGTCTATGCAAGACAAACGTGCTTAATCTGATAGTCTCCTTGAGTTACAGCTGTACAAGTGGGGCAAGGCTGTGCCTCAGTGGAGACAGACACAAAAGCAAATATGAGACACATAGAGAGATATACACTCAGTCACACATATAGGGAGATATACACACAGTTGTGCATATATAGTGATATACACACAGACACAAGTGTAGTGAGGTATTTATACACAAACACATTTAGAGTGATATACATGTAGCTATATCTGTCAGAGATATGTACACAGATATATACACTGAAATATATGTACACAGACACAGAAAAAATACACAAGGATAAGCACATGTATAGAGAAACATACCGACATGGATATAGAGAAATATACAAACCAACACATATGCAGAGAGAGCTACAAACAGACATGCAGAAAGATATCCAGACACAGAGAAATATACACACAGACACATATACAAAGATAGCTACAAACAGACATAGAGACATTAATACGGACATCTCCAAAAATCAAAATAATATATATATAGACATATACATGCAAGTATGCATTATGCACAGGTAAACACATACATATACATAGAAGGATATACATACAAATACATACAGGTATATAAGTACATAGAAAGGACGACAGAATGTGACATTTGCAGGATATAGCAAGGCATAGAGATGCAGAGATAAACTGAGAGATACTGAAATAAGGTTTCTAACTCATACAGACGCAGCAAGTCAGAATGAAAGAATGGGGACCGACTAACAGAAAGAGAAGATGGCAAAGCAGAGGGAAAGACATTTCTATGTTCATTAATGTGTGAAGAGGAAAAGTAAAGAATATTAGGGAGAGAATGTATAGAAAAAACAATGCCCTGAGTTAGTTTACCTATTCAGTTCCTCTTATCTGATTCTGGCATTATCCTTACTCTGTCTATGTGAATCCTAGTGTCTCTGTCTCTTTCCGTTTATTTTTAATGGTTTATTACCAATACTTTATGGTCCTCCCACTCGCTTTCAATATCTATCATTGTATTTCAGTCCCTCATTCTCTCTCTCAGTCTTGGTGGTATGCCCCTGTTTCTGAATATGTATTCCTGCCTATGTGTAATTATCCCCCACCCCACCCTCTCTATCTATGTCTCCACTATTCTGCTGTCACGTTATCTATGCATCGGATATGTCTCCCTCTCTCGTTTTGCTTGCTTATACTTGTATACAACCCTGTTCCTTTGTGTCTCTCTCTGCTTTCATTGTCTTTCTGCCAATCTACATGATTATCCTCCTTTCTGCTTACTTCTCTTTTTTGCCACCTTCCTTTCTTCATGTCTCTTTCCCCCTCTTTATCTTGTTTTCTTTCTCTCCTCTCTCTCTCTTCTTTCTTTCTCTTTTATCTCTCCATCCCACATTCTTCCCTTCTTTCTTTTTTGTTTCTATCACATTCTTCCTTTCTCTTCTATCTCTCTCATTTTATTTTTCCCTCTTTCTATTTTTCTTTCTTTCCTTTTCTTTCTCTTGTTCTCATTTCCCTTCTTTGCTTTATTTCTTTTTTAAATTTCTTTCTTTTTGCTGTATTTCTCTTTCATTCATTCTCTACCTCTTTGTCTTTCACTCTCTCCTCGTTCTTTCATTCTCCTCCCTTTTCCTCTTTCTGTCTCTTTTTCTCATTTCTTTCTAGCTGATTTTCATTTTCTCCTTTCTTTCTATCTCTTTCCTATTTTTCACTTTCTCATTTTATCTCATGAGTTTTTTCTCTTTTTAAATTTTTTTCTGTATTTCTCTTTCGTATCCTTCTCTCCTCTCTGTATCCTTAATGTTTATGCCTGTGTTTTCTCCTTTGTCTTTGTCTGTCTCCATCTTGCCGGCTTTCTCGTTATCTGTTCCTATGTTTCAGTTCCTTTGTCCATCTCCTTCAAGCCAAACAGAATGTAAATATCCTCGGCACATTCTGGTGCCAAAGGGAATGCCCAGGATGAAGCCAGTGGTCAAATATACTGCCTGCCATTCATCAGATTTAATTATCATTTAAAGACTGGATTATCACAAAAGCAGAACTCACTGAAATTCACAGCACAGAATTGGTTTTTTGTTTATTCAATGACAGGATGCATGGGTTTGCTGGCTAGGTCACTACTTATTGTGCTCCATTACCTTGGAGATAGAGGCCATTTGGCCCATCCAACTCATCCCATTCTGCACTTCAAGGTCAAAAGCCTTTTTATTGTAATGATGGGTTCTGCCTCTACTATTTTAATATGTTCCAGTTCTCTACCTCCTCCCTGCCATTCCAAATGTCCGAATGATGCTAAATTGAATCCTCACCCCTGCGCAACCTCCCACCTCCCATATAGACAACTCCATCAGAGGGTCTCCCTACCCATTCTCTGTGGGGTCCTTATAATTTTATATCTGTCAGTAATGTCCCACCAGGTACTCCAAAGAACACAAAACTCCTACACTGTCCATACTTTGCTCATATCAAACATCAATCAATCCTGTTTGATCTGGATCTGTGTTTAATTCGCAACAAACAAACCCTGGCTCCTTTAAAAGGCAATGGAAGTGGAATTTGTGTGTCACTTGGCAAAATGCTCTTGTCGTCACAAAATACAGATGATAAGCAGTGCCATGGGACATCCCCGTGTGAAGATACCTCAGCATAAGCCGTTATATCCCATGGGTGGGGGTTTGAGAAAACAGTACTTCATATAACATGATGCATGGGTACAGGAGCAAACATTTCTTCTGTAAGTCACCTGAAAATCTCAGAGTAAGTATGGCAGGAGTTACCCATTTGTAGACATGTGCTATAGGTCATAGAGTCATAGAGATATACAGTGCTGAAACAGACTCTTTGGTCCAATTCATCCATGCTGACCAGATATCCTAAATTAATCCAGCCCCATTTGCCAGCATTTGGCCCAAATCCCTCGAAACTCTTCCTATTCATATAATCATCCAGATGCCTTTAAGTGTTACAATTATACCAGCAGTGTTTGACTTCAAAGAATTGGTTGGTGTGGTAAATCTATCTCATCTTCTTTTCATGTTTTTACATCCATAGCCTTCTCTCTCCTCCCCAGTGACCCTGCAAGGATGGCCTGGCCTCCCCATTCATTGGCCATTGTCGTCTTCGCCCTGACCCTCACGTTGCTTGGCGCCATCAGAGCTGGCACACTGACAGAGGATAGTCACAGGGAACACCAGCGCCCAGACAACCTGAAGGAGAACAGACAGATCCCTCACCACCAAGGACAGGGGTTGTTCCCAGAGGACGGGAAGATGCCTGAGGGTGAGACAGAAAAGTTCAAGAGTCACCAGGACAGGTCCGCTCCTTCCCAGCCCAACATGGAATCCAATTTTGATGATGAGCTATTCAAGGACATGGATGCCAAGACCCTGACAGCCATTCTTCTGCAAGCTTTGAAGGTAGATGAAGAACAGCCCAGTTCCAGGGAGGAGCCAAGGCAGCGCGATGGAGGAGCAAACCCCTCCACCAACCTCGCATCACCAGAGGTGGAACCCAACAACTTGACAGAGAACGTGAAAAGTAGGACCAGAGTGGGGAAGACCCAGAGGAGCCCCGTCTCCCGAGAAAGTGAAGAGTCAGACTGGAGGGTTGGGGAGGATGAAGAAGACTCCCTGACATCACAGAACATTGACAGGCTGGAGACCATGCTGCAGGACATGGAGAGATACAGTGCAGCCACTAAAAGGGAGAGGTCCAACACTGCCCAACGCTCATTAGCCAAGGGTGACGAGTCAATGGAAAATGATGTGCTGAGAGACCTGGATGTACTTGAAGACCTAATGGGCAGAAAGGAGAAATACTCTGACTATGAGGAGAGCCAGGAGGACACCCAGAGTAGAGTGAAGTACAGCCCCAAAGCCCAAGAGGGCAACAGGTGGAAGGGCAGCCAGCAGAGGGCAACAGATAGAGCATCCGACCTGTTGCTGCAGTACTTATTGAGGGGAGATGCCAGCCAGGAGGAAGAGGAGGAGGAGAAGGTGAGAGACAATAGGAGGAAGGTTGGAGGGGACTCGGAGGACAGCGCCTCCCAGGAGAAGAGGTCAGATGAAGACGAAGATGAAGATGAGGATATAGACCCCCAGACAATTGACAGGCTCATTGAGATATCTAGCAAGCTTCATCTGCCTGCCGATGACGTAATCGACATCATCAATGATGTGGAAAAGAAGAGGAAAGATCCAACAGAGAGGCTAGAGAGCAGATACGGGACATCATCCCGGGATAGGTACAAGAGCCCGGACAGCAACTACATTCCCCATCACTGGCCAGAGAAGACCAGACACCATGCCAATGATGAAATGAGCCTTCAGGATCTGCTGGGTGACAATAATGCTCTAGACTACGACAGCATGGCTTATCCTGTCCCTAGGAGGTACCGACCCAGGCCAAACGGTTATCCCAATTACATCCACCCCAGGCTCTCCCAGCCTCGTCACCGCCCCTATTACTACCAGCCACCACCCCCAGTCTACCGAAACAAGGAGTATTATGAGGATGAAGACAATGAGGAAGAACTGGAGAATTATATTGAGAAGATCTTGCTCAAGCATCCAGAGGTCTTCCAGTAGAATGAAAGCAACAACAAACTGGTCCAATCATTGGTTTGTTTTCCTTTTGCTCCCCACCCTCCTACCCCTCTCCCACCCCCACTTTCGCTTTTGTCTAGATTATTGGTTCAGTAAGGTTTTTCTGCATGAGCCAGGCAAAAGTGTGGATACATTGCCCCTGCCCTGTCTCACTCTGAACACGGCTGTGCACCCCACCCAACCAGACCTTTCTCACATCCTTCCTTTCTCCCCAACCCCCAGCCGCACTCCTCCCCAAACTGGACCAGAAGGAGAGCAGTTGGCAGTAGCAAGGTCTGATATTTTTGTACAACATCCTGGACTCAAGAAAAGTATCCCCAGTCGCTGCCTGCAACTCTTCAGAACAGCGATGGTGATCATTTTTCGTGTGTAGGGGTGTGTGTGTGTATGTGTGTGTGTGTGGTGGTGGAATCGTCCTTTACAGCAAAGAATACAGCCATCTGGACTGCCACATCCGTGCTAGCCCTCCTCTGGGGCAAATCGTGTGCTGTCTTCTCATTCCCACCTCCAGTCATGCGCGCTCTCCCTCTTTCAGAAGAGGTACAGCATAGAAGGGGACCATTCTGCCCATTTGCGTCCATGTTGCCCTAATTCTACTTTCCAATACTGGATCCATATCTCTTGGGTGCACACCCAGGCACCTCTGCAAGGAGTTGAGGGCTGCATCCTTACTGCACAAGGAGTGAGTTTTGGACTCGGGTCAGCCTCTGAGTAAGAAATGCCTTCCCCATTGCCCACCTTCTACCCACCACCCACTTTAAATTGATGCCTCGCCCAGTGACTGACCCTTTTGCTGAGCAAAACAAGAAGATCTTTCCTTTTCTCTTTATCAGACCTTGCACATCTCAAGCATTACATTCTCTTCCACCGATACCCATTTTGAAAAAAAGAGGCATGGACGGGATCACCCAAGGCTTATTCAGTGTTGTGTGTGTGTCTGCATGTGTGTGTGTGTGAGTGCGTGTATGTGTGAGTGTGGATGTGTGTGCATATATGTGAGTGCGTGTGTGCATGTGTGTGTGAGAGTGCGTGTGCATGAGTGTATGTGTGTGTGTGTGTGCATGCATGTGAATGTGCACACAAGTATATCTTCATCATCAGTATCAGGGCTCCCAGATTCCCCCCACCACTCTCTTGAACACTCTTGTCCAGCAAGTGTCCCTTCTGTCTTTGAAAGGCTGTTGGCCAGTGCTTGCTGGTGTTTAGACCACACTGAGGTTAATGACATCAGTTCCACCAGCCCCGATAGCAGGGAGCGTGGGGAGCTGCATTTGAATGATTCCCCTCAATCCCCTGGAGGAAGTTTCTCCGACTCTCATAACTACAAAATCTTCGTAATTTCGGTCAAGATGGACTAGACAGCAATCTGACATATCGAGACCAGAGCAGGTGCCAGAAGCGAAGAGCTTCCCGTAGAATGGTAGCCAAAGTAGGGACACCTTCACATCATGAGCCTTGCTTGACTGTGCCTGCATGCGCTCGTACAGCAGAGAGGGGGTCTGCCTTCAACCCTAGCTGCCCTGTCAACCACATATTGCCGCCCTCACCCACCTGGCTAACCCACACCCCTGTCCCACTCTCTCCACAAACACCTTCAAATTTCTGTTATCCACTCAAATGCCCTTGCTTTTTACATATCTCGAAGCATTGAGCTAAGAACCAGCCTCTTCTTGATGCCTGAGATAGTAGGAACTGCAGATGCTGGAGAATCTGAGCTGACAAGGTGTAGAGCTGGATGAGCACAACAGGCCAAGCAGTATCAGAGGAGCAGGAAGGCTGCCGTTTCGGGCCTAGGCCCTTCTTCAGACCCTTCTTAGACCCTTCTGGACCTTTCTGAAGAAGGGTCTAGGCCTGAAACATAAGCTTTCCTGCTCCTCTGATGCTGCTTGGCCTGCTGTGTTCATTCAGCTCTACACCTTGTTATCTCTCTTGATGCCTGTTGTGAAAGGACGCATTCGCCAGAGGAAGAGACAACACAGTATAGAGCTGGAGGAACACAGCAGGCCAGCTAGCATCAGTAATTCTGAAGAAGGATCCTAACCCAAACCGTCAAATTTCCTGCTCTTCTGATGCTACCTGGCCATGCTGTGTTCCTGCAGCACCACACTGTGTTGTCTCCGACTCCAGCACCTCCTATTCACCAGAGGAAGCTGGCTCCCAATAGCTCACTCTTTGTTTAAAAGGTTAATTTCTCCGAGATGAGAACGCCGATGACATTTAGACAAAAAAAAGAAGAGATGGGTTTATTTTTCAGAGCGGCGATAGGATCTGATCTTGCCTCTTGCGTCTTTATGCTCGTCGCTTGCCCCAGGATGATATGGAGGTTTTCAGCATCGGAGTGAAGAGTGAATGGAGATGGCGGGGGTGGGTGTGGGGGAGGAAGGAGAAACTTTCTGTTGTGCTCCTTTGTAAATTTCCTCGAGTCTGTGAAAATAGCTTCTTGGAGTGTACCAAGTCTTGTTCCCTATCTGAAGAAAATACAGAGTCATTTGATGTTGCAGCATTTGATGTCTTTTTGCATTTAATAACAGTGACTGTTGTAAATAGAACAGCAGGGAGTGGGGGGGGGGGTGGGGGGAAGGGGTTGGGGGTGGGCGTTGGGGGGGAAGTGGTTGAGTACTAGTTTTGCAATGAATAAAAAGCACATATTTTATTCAACAGTGGTCTTTTTGTCTTAACGGTTGCATTGAGATCACAGCAATAGCCTCCCGGGGCTGAATATCAAAAAGATTAGGTCTTCAACCCGCTGCCCCGTTCGGTTTGTGTATGGCTGTAGCACGGGATGTCAAATATGCATGAGCATCCAGAGTAGGCCATTCATTCCATCTAGACTACCCCGTCCTTCAATAAAGGTCGCAGGTTATCTGACCGCAGTCTCAACTCTACCTCCTCGTTTGCCCTGCCTACAGTAGCCACTGACTCCCCATTTTCTCTCTTGACTATCTACCTCTGCCTTAAAAATATTCATTGATCTGGCCTCCGCTGTTCTCTTGCAATGAGTATTTCACATTTTTACCACGCTCTGGGAAAATGATGTCCTTGTCTATCAGCTTGTCTTTAATAGGAGACCCTTTTAGTTTTAAGCTGTGCATTCGCTTCCCCCCACTCTTCCCTGGCTTTCCAATGACCTGGGAAACAACCACCCTGTCAAATCTCCTCGGGATCTTACACACTGCCTGCATTCCTCCGAACTCCAATGGGCACAGACCCCAAACTCTCCAACCTTCCCGTGTAAGATGGTCACCCCAAGAGTTTCAGAGGGAAAGAGTTAGTAACAGACAAAACACACAGTAGGATTCAGCTAAAACGCAGTCTGCATTGAAATAGCACCTTTTGGATTACCCCCTTACCCAATGAAGCCTGAGGAAACCTGGCGCATAACTTGTGCTCAGCAAGCTCCTGCAAGCACCACTGACCCAGAAAACTGCTTTTTGCAACCTTCGAGGAGGTGGAAGTTTTACAGCAAGGTGCTGCAAGAGCGTTGGCATTCTCCACAAAGCTTGGCAAAAAGAAAAACACCCAAAAGGAGCAGCATTGTATCTGCCACAGGTTCTGCAGTTGGGGGAAGTACAATTTGGAGTTGCAAACAGACAGTGAAGGAAGAGTGCATCTCATCGAGCTACACCTCACAGGTATTGGAGGAGTCAAAATGCACAAAAGGAAATGAATTCTAAGAGACGGAAGCCGACAGCATAAAATTGGCCAAGTTGTATGTCACAATGGTTTTGAAGGGGTTAACGTTTATATTACATTGGCTTCACCCATTCTACTCATGTCTTCCACACACAGTCTGTGGGTGGAGACTCCAGCTTTTGGAAGGAGCAGATATATCTAGCCATCTCCCAAAAGTCAAAGTGATTATACATGCCCAAATGTTGTTGTACTTACTGCTATCGTTGAGAGTCATATAGCACGGAAACAGACCCTTTGGTCCAATCTGCCCATACTGACAATAATCCCCAACTAAACTAGTCCCATCTGCCTGCTTCTGTCCCATATCCTTCCAAACCTTTCCTGTTCGTGTATTTATCCAAATGTCTTTTAAACATTGTAACTGTGCCCACATCCACCACTTTCTCAGGAAGTTCATTCCACACAAGAAATTTGCCCCCTGTCTTTTTTAAATGTTTCCTTGCAACTTCAAAACGTGCCCCTAGTCTTGAACTCCCCCTTCCTAGGGAAAAGACACCAATCATTAACCCTATCTATTCCCCTCATGATTGCATAAACTTTAAGGTCACCCCTCAACCTTCGACACTCCAGTGAGAAAAGTCCCAGCCTATCCAACCTCTCCTTATATCTCAAAACTTCCATACCCAGCAACATCCTGGTAAATCTCTTCTGAAACCTCTTCAGCTTAATAATATCCTTCCTAGAAGTGGGAGACCAGAACAGTACTCCAGAAGAGGCCTCTCCAATGTCTTGTACAACCTCAACATGACAACCCAACTCCTATGCAACATATCATCTCGTTATCTAAGAGCTGGGGATGTGATGGCCTAATGGCACTATTGCTGGACTGTTAATCTAGAGACCCAGGAATGTTCCAGGAGCCTGGGTTTGAAGTCTAGGATAACAAGGTAGAATATGCCTGGGTACCCTGCAGCTCAATGGTCTCAATTTACAAGCTTCAAAATCTCCCCACCTCCAACCTGATCCCAAGATCAGCCCCTCTCGTCCCTGCCTCCTTGACCTGTCTGCCCTTTCTCCCACCAGTCTGATCTTCCCACCTCACTGACCAAGCCCCACCCGCACTTCCTACCTACTAGCCTCATCCCCACCTCCTTGACCTGTCCATCTTCCCTCCCACTTATCTGCCCCTCCATCCTCACTGACCAACCCCCATCCCAACTCCCTACCTAGACTCACCTGTACTAGCTTCATCCCCATCTCCTTGACCTGTCCGTCTTCTCTCCACCCATCTGCTCCTCTATCCGCCTTCTATCATCGCCTCCCCCTCTCCCTATTTATTTCAGAGCCCCCTTCCCCTCCCCCATTTCTGAAAAAGGGTCCGGACCCAAAACGTCAGCTTTCCTGCTCCTCTGATGCTGCCTGGCCTGCTGTGTTCATCCAGCTCCACACCTTGTTATCTCGGACTCCAGCATCGGCAGTTCCTACTATCTCTGGGTTTGAAGCCTGGCCTGGCAGATGGTAGAATTTGAATTCAGTAACAAACACATTAATGGTGACCATGAATCAATTGTCAGGAAAAACCCACCTGGTTCACTAATCTCCTTTAGGGAAGGAAACTGCTATTACCTGGTCTGGCCTACATGTGACTCCAGATCCACAGCAATATGTATTATTTCCACGAATTACTACAATAGCCCAGGACAAAGGCTATTTGGTGGCAGTGAATTACCTCAACAATGCTTACTTGGTGCCACCTACTTGTAAGAGGTGGCAAATACCACAAGATGCTGGAGCAGAGTCAAAGGGCTACATGGCTCACTTCTGCTCCCATGTCATATGGTCCTATACCAAGTGTGATCATCTGGGAAAAGACCACATGGTTGCAGTGGTGCTGATCCGACTCCCTACTGTGAGAAGCAAATATCCACAAGATTCAGAAGAAAATAAAATCAACCATTTAAAAAACATTACTAATTTAAGAAGATACAATGATTCAGCAGCTGAAATGTGATTACCCGGGGGACAGAGCGAGCGAGAGAGTGAGAGTGAGAGAGAGAGAGCTGCAGTGCTCAGGCAAGCAATGGAAAGGCACTCAAACCATTCCGAAAGCAAAACTTCACTCAGAAGCTGGTAAGAAGCATTAAGTCAAGGGAGAAAAAAAGGCAGTCACAGAAATAATTTAGCAAAGGAGGCTCTGTAACGAGCAACTGAAGCCCCATAAGGTAAAGGTAGAGGGAAAACTAAGGAAAGAAGGGGAATACCTTTATGGATAAAAAGACTGTAAAATTAGAAAATCATTGAATTGTTATGGTGAAGAAGGTCATTCAGCCCATTGTATGTACACCTGTTCTGTACCTAGTGCAACTCTCTTGCCTTTCTCCCACATCCCTACAGGCTACTTCTATCCAAATTATCAGCAATGCCCTCTTGAATGTCTCAATTGAACCTGCTTCTACAACACTTCCAGGCAGTGCATTCCATACCCTAACTAATTTCTGTATGAAAAGTATTTTGTTCTTCATATCAGCTTTGCTTTGTATGCGCATCGCTCTTAAATCCAAGCCCCTCGCATTCTTTTTTTCTCTTTTGAGTGAGAAACAGCTTCTCCCTACCTATCCGTCTCACTCACAGTCTAGAATCATGAAGGATCATAATCATTTCAGTTCTGGTCTCCCTGCTATAGGAAAGATGTTGCTAACTTGAAAGGGTTTGAAAAGGTTTACAAGGATGTTGCCAGGTTTGGAGGGTTTGAGCGAAAGGGAGAGGCTGAATAGGCCGGGGCTATTGTTATTGGCGTGTCAGAGGCTGAGGGGTGACCTGATAGAGGTTTATAGAATCATGAGGGGCATGGATAGGGTGAATAACCAAGACTTTTATTCTCCAAGGTAGGGGAGTCCAAAACTAGAGGGCACAGGTTTAAGGTGAGAGGAGAAAGATTTAAAAGGGACCTAATTTTTTCACACAGAGGGTGGTACGTATGTGGTATGAGCTGCCAGAGAAATTGGAGGCTGGTATAATTACAATATTTAAAAGGCATGTGGATGGGTTCATGTATAGGAAGGGTTTACAGGGATATGGGGCAAATGGTGGCACATGTGATTAGATTAAATTAAGATATCTGGTCAGCACAGACGAGTTGAACTGAAAGGTCTGTTTCTACGCTATACGGGTCTATAATGGTGCCAATGAGAGTTCTTAACTTTCACAATGAACATTGCAGCCACTGACACTAGGCTCGATGAGGGTCTGACTGTAAGGAAAGAGTCAGAGAATAAATATAGACTGGGGCTGTAAAGTTGGGAAGGCCTCAGAATTTAAAATTGAAAATGAGAAAACTTAATACATTTTGGGAAAGAGTCCAGCAGCAGTAGCAAAGTCAGAAAAGAATAAAAAGTTCGAAGAGGACCAGGACTTGGTATTTAAAGTCATTATTTTGATGGGAACATTTATAATGGGTGAAGTTATGACAAATACTTCCTGAAAAAAAAAATGTGTAGGAGGAAATGCCAGATGTTTCAGACCATGAAAGGTCAAACAAAAGTCCATTTTACTTGAAATGAAATATATAAACTGCATTGGGCTGTGAAACCCTAGAAGAAGAAATAAGCCACAATTTTGATCAGTAAATAAAGGGCAAAAAAATCCTGAAAGAATTTTGGAAAGTCCAGCAAGCAGCAGAGAGATACATTATTCCAAAAGAACAGATTTAAAAAAAAAACTTGAAAGTAGTAAACACAGCAGAATCGACAGTAGTAAAATTGAAAGCTTCAATAAAGCATTTAAGGAGTCATAGAGTTGTTCGGCACAGAAACGGACCCTCTGGTTCAATTCATGCATGCCGACCAGATATCCTAAATTAATCTAATAATGACCATGAATCGATTGTCGGAAAAAACCCATCTGGCTCACTAATGTCCTTCAGGGGAAGGAAATTGCCATCCTTACCTGGTCTGGCCTACATGTGACTCCAGACCCACTGACATCATGGTTGACTCTTAAAGCCCCTCTGAAATGGCCCTACAAGCTGCTCAGCTCAAGGGCCGATGAGGGATGGTCAACAAATTCTTGCCCTGCGGTGCCCACCTCCGTTTGCTGTCCTTGGCAAACTGAGGCCCTTCAATGAATTGGCCTTTCGCTTGCCTTTTATCAGTCCGAGCTTCAGATAATTTGATGGTGTCATTGGCCATCCAAGCACGTGGGTACTCGGCAGCTTCCTGTCAGGGGTTCCAGCCAAGGCAAGATGTGAGCTGTTTCAAAAGTGCATGGCAAGACCCCACCAACAGTGATTGGAAACAATGAGCAGACAATGGTCTTTGTTTTGTGAGGTATTAGTTGAGAGATAAACATTGTCCAGTTCATGTACTGGTATTGTTCATTCACCCATGAGGGCGGATAAGGTCTTGGCTTTAACATTTCATTCCAATACTGGGCACTCCTGATCATGTCACACATCCTCCATCCTGCACTGGGTGTGTCTACCTGGATTATATGCTCGAGAGACTGGGAATCCTGCAGTGAGTAACTCGCCTTCTATCTCCCCAAAGCCTGTCTACCATCGACAAGACACGAGTCAGGAGTGTGATGGAATACTCCCCACTTGCCTGGACGGGTGCAGCTCCGACAGCATTCAAAAAGTTCGATACCATGCAGGACAAGGCAACCCCCACTTGATTGGCATTGTATCCACAAACATCCACTACTGACCCTCAGTAGCAACTGTGTGTACCATCTACAAGATGCAATGCAACTCACCCAAGACTCCGTAGACAGCACCTTCCAAACTCATGACCGTTAATGATTTGGAAGGTCAAGGGCAGAAGATACAGGGGAACACCACCCCCTGAAAGTTGTCCTCCAAGTTCCGTCCTGCGTTCAAAATATGTTGCTGTTCCTCCAGTGTGGCTGGGTCAAAATCCTGAAACCTCCCCCAAAGCAGCACTGTCTGGGTGTCCCTACACCAGTTCAAGAAGGCAGCTCACTAGCATCCTCTAAAGGGCAACAAGGGATGGGCAATAAAGGCTGGTCCAGCCAGCACTGTCCACGTCCCCGTGAATAATGCAATAAAAATCTCTGGAGTGGGATTTGAATCCAACGAAAAGGCAAGAGAGACATGGTTGGTAGGAGTGTGTGAATTAACTGTGGGGACAAATCCCAGAGCTGAGTCATTCCCTCCCACCCTTCGAAACCCAACCAGAGAGACCGAGGTGTTAAGATGTTGGTAATACCACACTGATGAAACTCAATTAGCTGCACACTGTTCTTAATTGGAAAGCTGTGGGTTTGGATGGTTGAAGACAGCAATGTCACGGTTCATTACAGTTTGATTGGGCCCAGTTGCATCTGGATGGCAAGTGAGTCACAGTTGACGTATTTGATATAATTGGTTGGTACTTGGCACAGGCCCCATTTCGCTATATTTAGACATCATCAGAGGGTTGTGCAGCTTCAAAAAGCTGGACTGGATTTTAAAATTAATGGATTGTTCCCTTGTGATATAGAGTGAGCTGTGTTGGCCGTGGAGGAGCCAGTGAATTTCACAGAATCCCTGTAGTATGGAAGCAGGCCATTTGGTCCGTCACGTCCACACTGACCCTCTGAAGAGCATCCCACCCAGACACACCTCACCCCCACCCAAACCTTTCCCTGTAACTCTGCCTTTCCCATGACTTATCCACCCAGCCTGCACATCCCTGGACACCATGGGGCAATTTAGCATGGTCAATCCACCCTAAGCTGCACATCTTTGGACTGTGGGAGGAAACCGGAGCACCCGCAGGAAGCTCACGCAGACACGCGGAGAACATGCAAACTCCACACAGTCACCCAAGAGTGGAATCGAACCCATGTCCCTGGCAGAGGGACAGCAGTGCCGATCACTGAGTCACCGTGCCACCCAGGGATCTCAGGAATTTCCTGGTGGATAAGCGTGTGAGGGATTCTTGGACTGTTCGAAAATGAAGCATGCATTTAGGATCTGGGTTGATTTATGGAACACAATGGAAGTGTTGAGATTTAGAGAGGATATACCAGGATTTCTGTCAGCTAAAGGCATGGCCACCAATGGTGGAGTGACGGGTATCTGGGAATCAGAAAACTAAATGGCCTGGTTCAAGGGAGGGATTTGAAAATGAGCATGAGAATTTTAAAATTGAGAGTTTGCTGGACCTGGATTTGGCATAAGCCAGTGAGCACAGGAATGATAGGATTGGTGATTCTTTCTCATTCATTCTTTCAGGAGATGTGGGCGCTGCTGGCTGGGCCCAGCATTTATTGCCCCTTCTTAAATTGCCCCTTGAGAAGTTGGGAGTGAACTGCCTTCTTGAACTGCTGCAGTCCGTGTGGTGTAGGGGCACCCACACAGTGCCATTAGGGAGGGTGTTCCAGGATTTTGACCTCGTGACTCTGAAGGAACAAAATATTTCCCAAGTCAGGACAGTGAGTGGCTCACAGGAGAAATTACAAGGGGTTGTGTTTGCATGTATCTGTTGCCCTTCTAGGTGGCAGTGATCTGGGTTTGGAAGGTGTGGTCAGAGGAGAACAGGTCTAGAGGTGATTCCATAGTACGTAGATCACATAGTTCGTAGTTACTTCATTACTCCCAAATGACATGGGTAATTTGATTTTGCATAAAAAGGCACAATTTCCTCTTACCTTTTCCAGGCAAGTGATGGTCTCCATTCTGCGATTTCTATGCCTTGACATCCATTTGTCACCATCAGTCCCCTGAGGGGATCATGAAAGGCCATTGAAACATAAAATGGCTAGTGCACAAAAAGGCCAACACATTGAGTGTGTGCTGGCGAATGCAAATCAGCTAGTCCCACTCCTTATACCTTTTCTCCAGGGCTCAGAACATTTCCTCTTTTTTCGTGTGAATCCTTTCAGAAGACATAGTTTAACCTCCACCATCCTCCCAGGTGGTGACTTCCACATCCTGACTGCTCGCTGTGTGAAATAAAGTTTTCTTCCGTCTGCTGACTTTGGCTTTTCTTGCTGGATCAACACCCTTTGATTCGTTGTCCTTCCACAGAAGAGCACAATTTATTTCTTCCCAACTCTGTGCAGAGCCCTTGTGATTTCAAATACGTGTCTCCGTTTGTCCCTGAACCGCCTCCTCTCAAAGCTGAACAATAGTTTTCTAATCTATCCCTTCAACTGGAGACTTCATACCTGGAAAAGTTCTCATAACCAAGGTCTATCCATCCCCAAAAGCCATCATACCTCTCCCTCAACTACAGGGCACAGAATCCAGTGCTACACACCCATTGAGACAGAACCTGTACATTATTCAAGCTCATTGCAATTTCCTTTAGTAATCTTCCCTCAGTGTTTACAAGACAGTTGGAGTCCACACATCTGAACAATCATCGTCCCAACAGCTCCATCAACTTTGTGTTTTGGTAACAGCCAGACATTTGAAATAACCAGGGATGGTTAAATATGTTGCCTCGAGTTGGGACTCAAAGACAGACATCTGCCTAACGTGCATTGCAAATATAATCTTCCTGCCATTCTATCTGCATGGTAGCATGAAGCCATATTGGCAAGTTATCCCCGTGCAGTCATGTACAGATAGGACATGCATCATGCTCAGGGAGCACAAAAGCAGAGCACGAGACAGAGAGAGAGAGATAGAGAGAGAGAGAGAGAGAGAGAGAGAGAGAAAGGACTCCAGTGCCCTCTTCCACTAGTGCTGCTATCTTTCACTGTTACTGTCAACAGACACTTTTGATATTGTCTGCACTGAAGTGGGACCTAAGACCCACCTCCTTCTGAAGGCGGAGATACTCAAACAGATCGAATGTGGCACCAGCCCTCAATAGACACAGTATATGACTCGACAGAGTAGAGAGAACTTTACTTTATGTTGTACCGTTGTGCTACCCTTCTACTCCCAGGGTAGGGGCAGCACAAGGTGTAGAGCTGGATGAACACAGCAGGCCAAGCAGCATCAGAGGAGCAGGAAGGCTGACGTTTTGGGCCTACACCCTTCTTCAGAAGGGTCTTTTCATCATTTTTTCAAGAAGGGTCTAGGCCCGAAACATCAGCTTTCCTGCTTGGCCTGCTGTGTTCATCCAGCTCTACACCTTGTTATCGCAGATTCTCCAGCATCTGTAGTTCCTACTATCTCTACCCTGGGAGTGTTTGATGGGGGACAGTGTTGAGATAGCTTTACTTTGCATCTAACCCTGTGCTGTCCCTGCCCTGGGAGTGTTTGATGGGAGACAGCACAGAGGTACCTTCACTCTGTAGCTAACCCCATGCTCTCCCTTTCCTGGCAGTGTTGATGGGGGACAGTGTGGAGGGAGCTTTACTCTGCATGTAACTCTGTGCTGTTCCTGCCCTGAGAGTGTTTGATGGGTCAGTGCAGAGGGACCTTTACTTTGTTTATAAGAGTAGAGGATGATTTACTTTACATGTAATTCTGTACAGTATGTGTTTGATGGGGACATTGCAGTTTGTGACCTTCTATTTAAAACAGCAGAGGAATCTTTGCTTTCAGTTTAAAAGAGCAGAGGTAGCTTTACCTTATGTCCATCCTTGTACTGCCAGTCCTGGGAGTGTTCGATGGGGACAGTGTAGAGGATGCTTTACTCTGTATCTAACCCCATGCCATCCCTACCCAGGGATGTCTTATGGGGACACAGTGTGAGACATAACAATATAAGTCTCACATTCTCACATCACTCAGTTGCCTGGTCCTGCCAAACCCACTAAATTAAAATGGAAATGATAATTACTAATTGCAATAAAACCTTTTGATACGTGTAATGCAGCTGTTTAATGTTCAATAAATAGAAACACAAATTTCACAGATTTACATGATCTTTTCACTCACAAAAATAAACATTCAAAATTCTGTTCAGACAGGGTGTGAATTCAGATGAAGTCCCACATCATTCTGGCTGTGATGGAGAGCAATAGTTAAACACACACACACGCACTAATTGTCAGCTGCCTGTGGCCTGCTCTGCTTTCTTGATGTGGATCATTTGTAGAATTATCCAGCCTAGAGGCCTTTTGTTAAATGCCCTTGGTACCCACTCCAAGGCTTTGAAACTGTTTCAAAAGTGCTGTGGCCAAATTCGGATGCAAAACACCAGCTGGGGACTCTAATTAATAAAGACTTAGCGACATCTCTCATTAGCGCCCTTCACACTTGCATGACAGAGGTATCAACCTGAGGCAAGAACAATGACAACATTTAAAAGACATTTGTAAGGGTACATTGATAGGAAAGGTTTTGAGGGATGTGGGCCAAATGCAGGAAAACAGGATTAGTTTATTGTAGGAAACCTGGTCAGTGTGGGCAAGTTGGGTCAAAGGGCCCATGACGTGTGACTCTATCCCTCCCTAACAGTCATTAAAACCCATTCCTAAGCTGCAGGGCCCAGAATCCATTGCCACATGCCCATCGAGGCAATGGACAGCCAGGACAACTGTAGGGAGACTGTGTGTGTTGAGAAATATCAGCAATCTGTGGATAACATCACATGGGAGACCTGTTCAAATCCTAGCATTGCAACTAGCAGAATTCTAAGTTGTTAACTTAAACAAAAATCTGGAATTCAAATGGAATAGGCAACAAAACTGACCGCCCTTATCTTAACCTTGTCTGGCCTACATGTGACAACCAGGCCCCCAGCTAATGGGATTGACTTTAACTTCAAGATAACAAGGTGTGGGGCTGGATGAACACAGCAGGCCAAACAGCATCATAGGAGCAGGAAAGCTTGACGTTTCGGGCCTGGACCCTTCATCAGAAAATGGTGTATTTTCTGATGAAGGGTCTAGGCCCGAAACGTCAAGCTTTCCTGCTCGGCCTGCCGTGTTCATTCAGCTCCACACCTTGTTATCTCGGATTCTCCAGCATCTGCAAACGGTCTTTTGAAAGCAAACTTTAATAATTATATGCTGAATGCTGCTGGTATGTTTTTGCTAGAATCATAGAATCCCTTATAGTGTGGAAGCAGGCCATTCAGCCCATTGACTCCACACTGACTCTTTGAAAAGCATCCCACCGAGACCCACCCGATTACCCTATCTCTGCATTCCCATGGCTATTCCACCCAGCCTGCACATCCCTGAACACTACAGACATTTTACCATGGCTAACCCTCCTAGCCTGTGCATCTTTGGGCCGTGGCAGGAAACCTGAGCACCCGGAGGAAACCCACGCAGACATGGGAAGAATGTGCAAACTCCACACAGACAGTTGCCTGAGGGTGGAATCAGACATGGGGCCTTACGCTGTAAGGCAACAGTGCTAACCACTGAGCCACCCAAGGGTTTGAAGTCACCTGAAATTTCCCAGCAAAAAAAAAAAAAATCAAGAAAAAGTTGAAAAATACCTTGGGAAATCTTTTCATAAGACATCCATTCTTTCCTAACATTTGGCCCAAAGTGGTATTTCTGGTTTTGTTAAAATCCTCTCCCTTCCAAAATGAATAAGATTGAACAATACCGGCATCTCAGAAGCAGAAGAAATAACCGACTTTGAAAAGAGAAAGAAACAAATAAGATCTAGTTGCTTGGTGCGAAATCTGGACAGCCGGAAGTCACCATTTTGATAGGTGACATTTGACTCTGAGTAACACTTCACTAGTTGGGATTAGAACTGTTTCCCTACATCTGCAGTCAATTTCACGTTAGCTTAAGCCCCAAGATCACTGTTTATGATATCTCCACAAGGAGGCGACGCTGAGTGGTATTTTATCGCTAGGACCAGTAAAACCACAAACCCAAGTGATGGTCAAATGGCAGATGCTGGAATTTGAATCCAGTTAAAGTCTGGAATTAAGACGAGCATTGCCAGAAGAGCCCGTCTGGTTCACTAATGTCCTTCAGCATGTGAAATCTGCCATTCTTACCTGGTCTAGCATTCATACCCGGTCTAGCATTCATACCCAAAGCAAGGGGGTTTGGGCATTGAGTGCTGGCCAACATCCCGAGGATGAATATATTTAACTTAAAAATTCAGGGTCTTGGGTGGGCTGTGTTCAAACCCCAGGGGGACCTGTGCTGAGCTCTAACGAGCGTATTGTGGAGATGGAATTTCTCACAGCAGGGGGCAGACATTACCCACAGGATGGACAGGCTGGAAGCCAGATCACGCTGAGTGAGCGGGCACAGACTCACGTGGGTACCAGACAAATAGGCACCTTCACACGGCTCCAGGACTGCAAGGTGGGGGGACCATGTGAAAGGACATCGACGGACCTATTCCACCCCTCTCCAAGCCAGATAACCACCCCCACACGCTGTCCCAACCGAACAGTTGCATGCAAAAACAGTGGCCAACCCACATGTCGCCATGGGAAACACCATCACTGTGTGGCAAAAGCAAAACATCGCCAATTAATCCAAATCCATTGCCCCCTAGTGGCCAGCTGGTGGGTGTAAAGCAACATTGAAACCATCAGCTCCATTGAAATTCTTGTTGCTGGTAAAACCCTGTGTTGCCTGTTAGAATGCACATATGTTCAAATGGATGGGCTAGAGTCACCCTCATCTTTTCAAGGCAGCGAGACTGAACCCCCCTTAGAGAGTACAGGTGTAAAATCATGGTTGCAAGCAACTCAACAATCAGTGAGGGTCAGAGGATGGGTGGAAATAATTCTATGGTGAAGGCCAATTGGATGCCAGCATTGCGGCGCATTCACAACACTTGAATGACAGTTCATTGCACTACAGCTTCCTTCCACATCAAGACACAACATCGCACCAAAGATCTCCTATCTATTACCATTTGTGTCATATGTTCTCTTGGCCATCAATGCAGTTGCAGACTCCCCTCAGCAGGTGGCACTGGCTGCAGGTGTCACCACTTTGCCCGATGATGGTGGGCCCACAGGTGGTCTTCTTAGATGGAGTGGACAGGTATCTCTCGTTCCTGGTGCACAAAGGATTGGAAATGTCCAATGGAAATGACGCACCCAAGTTGGTGGGCACAAAGGCTGTCAACTCACTGTACTCAGTGAGACTGTCACAGTCCCCTCTGACTGCAAAAGATGCACAAAGGAACAGGAGGAGGAGGAGAAGCATCTCCTGCTCAAGTCCTTCCATTCACACAGAAAGATCACTGGGCAAGAGGGAGTCAGTCATGCCTGTTGGTCGAGAAATGAAGACTCTAGCCCCAGTTTTACAATTGGTCCACCTCCCACCAAAGATTCCAGCCATGATTCTCTACCCTGCTTCCATTATTGCCCAGTTCGATCCTGCTCAGTTCAGCATTGCTCGAGAGTGGGAACGCGTACCGCTCCGTTCCCCAAACCCGTGAGTTGGATGTGAAGAAGGTCAATTCTTATCTTCAGACGGGGATTCCACAGGATCAATACAGCACAGGTAGATTTTTGTGTGGTCGGAAATTTTTGGTCCCAATCACCACCCCCTTCCCACCCCACCCTCTCCCAATCAACTGAGAAACCCCACCCCCCCCAACCCCCACTGTTTCGATGTAGCCATATGTCAGGTGTGTAGAGCTAAGCCAGCCCCATTTCCTCAAGGACGCTGCGTGGAGACTCATCGTCCTGTAGAGGGGAAAGAAAAGCTTGCGTCAATGTCAGAATCGTAGTGAAGCTGACAGAATTGTATAATGAAAGGATTTAAGGCCTTCGCTCATCAACCGTGGGGATACAGTCGCATGTCTATTAATCTGAAGGCCCAAGCTAATGTTCTGGAGACACAGATTCAAATCTCACTGTAACAGTCAACGGAACTTAAATTCAATTAGTAAATTGAAAATTGGCTTGAAGGTAGAAGACAGAGGGTGGTGGTAAAGGGTTGTTTTTCAAACTGGAGGCCTGTGGCCAGTGGTGCCACAGGGATTGACGCTCGGTCCATTGTTATTCGTCATCTACGTAAATGATTTGGAATGGAATGGTTAGTACATTTATGGATGACACCAAGATTGGCGGTATAGTGGACAGTGAAGGTGTTTATCTGGAAATATAGCGACGTCTTGATCAAATGGGCCAGTGGGCCGAGGAGTGGCAGATGGAGTCAGGAGGTGAGTTACTCACTGCCAGCCTCCCAGCCTCCGACCTGCTCTTGTAGCCATGGTGTTTGTGTTTTTATGTGACTGGCCTGGTTCAGTTTCTGAGTAGTTGTAACCACCAGGAAACTGACAGCATTGGAAAAAAATTTCTCAGACTGCCCCTCTGAAAACTTTCACTCCTGCCCTACAGGATTTAGAATAGTGTACCTCCAAAAGGGAGCTGAATCCATAAAGACACTGGAGAGGTAGCAGAGATTGGGAATTGGTGGGGCAATGGTTTAAATAACAATAGGATGTGGGATCACAGAATCTCCACGTTGCAGATAGAGGCCATGTGGCCCTTGAGTCTGCACTGACTCTCCTCACTGAGCAACCCTCTGCCCCACCCCTGTAACCCCACATTTACCATGGCTAACCCGCATAACCCTGCACATCCCTGAACACGATGGGGCAATTTAGCACAGCCATTCCGAGACTGGAATCAAACCCGGATCCCTGGCACTGTGAGGCAGCAGCGCCGACCACTGAGACACCGTGCTGCCCCTACTGCTTCGACGAAAGACTTAGTACAGGCACAGTGGGGTGAAAGGCCTTCATCTGTGTAACAAGTGTTTATGACCACTTTTCCTGTAATTACAGCCATGGTTTGAGTTTTCCAATCAGTTTTCCATTTGGCCTCTCCCAGAACACCAGATGGTTATGGGCGGGTAAATATCCATTTGCGATGAGTAAGGCATCACAGATGTGTGGGGCGAGAATGTCTTATTCCTGTCAGTTCTGTGTGCTATTTGCATGGACCAGCTGCTGAGCGATACTCCGAGAGTTACGCAAGGGGACTGACTCTTCAGTTGTTCCAGTGCCCACTCCTCTCCCATTTTGAACTCCCGCACACCGTGGCCAGGGACATACAGCGCAGCACCACAAGAGGTCCAACCTACCTCCTGCATGAGGTCTGCCTGCTCGATGGCCTTCAGCACGTTCTTTTTCGATGTGTCCTGAATTTCACCTCCCATAAGAAACTCGTCCAGGATGAAATAGGCCTTCTCAAAGTTGAAGATGATATCCAACTCACAGACCTGCAAGCAGACAGGAATTAGCAGCACCAGAAGATTCACCCCTCCCCTGCAAGATTTCGATCTTACAGTCCCTACAGTGTGGGAGCAGGCCATTCAGGCCATCAAGTCCACAGCAACTTTCTGAAGGGAATCCCACCCAGACCCATCCCCATTCTCATTCCCCTAACCTATCCCTGTAACCCTGCTTTCTCCCATGGCTAATCCATCTAGCCTGCGCATCCCTGGATGCTATTGGGCAATTTAGCACAGCCAATCCATCAAACCTACACATCTGTGGATCGTGGCAGGAAACCAGAGCACCCGGACGAAACCTACGCACTCACAGGGAGAACCTACAAACTCCACACAGACTGTCGCCAGAGGGTGGTATCGAACCCTGGTTTCTGGTGCTGTGAGGTAGCAATGCTAACCATTCAGCCATGTGATGCCCTTTTACTCTTTCAGGCTGGTCCCCAGCTGCCCCTATTGCGTCAATGCTTTAATGCACAGTTCTGTGTAGTATAGAGCCATACTTAACCCAAGATCTCTGCAAAAATTCAAATCTTGCACTCAGTTAGGGTAATTTTCTTAATGTAAGAGGCATTTTATTCCCTGAAGATTAATTCTTGATGTTAGGTGCAATTTTTACATAAGAGCTTGGGACTTAGGAATGGGAGTTGATCACTTGGCTCTTCAAACCTGCAGCACCACTCATTAAGTAGCGACTGATATGGTTATGTTCTCAACTCCACTTCTCTGTCTACACCACCTCCCCCACAACCTTGTCTACTGGAGTCAGCCTGGAATAAATTCAAAGAACCAGTCTCCATTATGTTCTGGGGAAGAGAATTTCACACTTGCAAAGTCTTCTGTGAAAACATTTCTCCTTGTTCTTCTTAAATTTAAAAAAAAAAGAGACCTCTCATCCTTAAATGATGCCCCTAGTGTTAGTCGCCCCTACAAGTGGAAAAATCCTTCTGGTATCCACCCTGTCTGGACTCCTCAAAATCGTATATGTTTAAATAAGATCACCTCTCATTCTTCTTCACTCCGATGGATTTAGTCCTAACCTGTTCAATGTTTATGCATCAGTTAAGTCTTTCACTCCAGATAAAAAAACTTCTTTCCTTATTCCACTCAACTGCACCTTTTCCTGACATGTTAAGACCATAAGATATAGGAGCAGAATTAGGCCATTCAGCCCATTAGGTTTGTTCGACCATCCAATCAAGGTTGATACGTTTCCCAATCCCATTCTCCTGCCTTCTCCCCATAACACTTGATCCCTTCACTAATCAAGAACTTTTCTCTGTCTTAAAGACACTTAATGACTTATTGCCACAGAGGGCTGTGGAGGTTGAGTTCCACAGATTCACCACCTTCTGGCTGAAGAAATTCCTCCTCATCTCAGTTCTAATGGGTCATCACTTCATTCTGAGGCTGTGCCCTTGTTCCTAGTGTCTCCTACTGGTGCAGACATCTTCTCCATGTCCACTCTATCAACGCCTCTCAGTCTTCTGCAAGCTTCAAAAAGATACCCCCCATCCTTCTAAACTCCATCAAGTACAGATGTAGAATCCTCAACCACTCCTCATAGGACAAGCCCTTCATCCCCGGGGTCATTCTTGTAAATCTCCTCTGGACAGTCTCCAAGGCCAGCACATCCTTCCTTCGATACGGGGCCCAAAACTGCTCACAATACTCCCACTCCTGCCGGAAAACTGCTCAATGAACCACTGTCGACTGATCTCTACAGCAAGTACAGGGCAGCACGGTGGCTCAGTGGCTAGTACTACTGCCTCACAGCACCAGAGACCCAGGTTCAATTCCAGCCTTGGGCTATCTATTAAGAGTTTACACTTTCTCCTTGTGTCTGTGTGGGTTTCTTCCCAGTACAAAGGTGTGCAGATTAGGTGGATTGGCCATCCTAAATGGCCCCCTTGTGTCCAGCGATGTGCAGGCTCGGTGGGTTATCCATGGGAATACTGGGTTATAAGGGAGTGGGTCTAGGTGGGACGCTCTTGGGAGGATCAGTGCAGACTTGATGGGCTGAATGGCCTGCTTCCACAATGCAGAGGCTCTATGCTTCTAGGATGTCCTTCTTTAGGTGTGTATCAATCTACTTCAACCAGAAATTCCTCCCAACTCCTTGTCCCCTCATCTGGTTAATCTGTGCATACTAAATCACCGGTGGAAACACTGTCGATGCAAGTTCCTCTGGAAATTCTGCTCCACCTTTATATTTCTCCTAACTCAGAAGGAGGGCTGTTTCTTAGTTTCACCAGCTTCCAGCAATTTTAGACTGAGCATCTCTCAGAAAAAACACTGACTTTTCGAAACAATCTGTAACATGTGCTCTCTCTCGCCGTTAAAATTTTTGATTCGAAATGTTGGTCAGAAGAATCCCCATCTTGTTGGCCTGGTGAACTTGCCTGCGTGCATTCTGCAAACATTGGATCGATCGATTAATAGAAGCTGCTGGCTCATTCGATCTGCTTGAGTATTACATGCCCTTGTGGGTGGGAGAGCTGGCTTCACAGGGCGAGAAGTGATCTTTGATCTTGGTTGGGTTTGTCCACTACTTTTGTCAATAAACGATTATGTTGATTGTGAGATTGTAAGAGTCTAGGTGTCCATGGCACATGGTGATGGAGCAGATTAGTCTGTCCATAAGATATAACTTTATTTGCAAAATTATATTATAGAATCATGGGATTTTACAGAAGGAGGCCATTCAATTATGTCTGTACTAGCTCCTGAAAGAGCTACCCTATCACTCCATCGCTTTCAAATATATATCTATTTCTCTTTTGAAACCTCCCATGGAATCCACCTTCACAACTCTCCCAGATTCCAAATCCTAACAACTCTGAGGAAAGAAGTTTCTCCTTCTCTCACTCCGTGCTCTCTTGCTGATAGTCTTTAAATTGTGACCCCTAGTTAATGACATACCAACAGCGGAAGCAGAATATCCTTATTTACCCTATCAAAATTGTTCATGATTTTGAACACCTTATCTTCTCTGCTTCAAAACAGCAGAAGCCCAATCTCTCTAACCTTTCCATGTATCTAAAATCCTTCATTCCCGGTATAATCCTAGTAAATCTCATTTGCACTCTCTCTACAGCTTTAATATCCTTCCTTAAATAATGTGCCCAAAAGTGAACAAACACGTAGATAGGGTGGTAAAGAAGTAGTATGCCTTATTTGCCTTTATTGGGCAGGGAATGGAGTACAAGAGTCAGGATGTCATGTTGCAACTTTATAACACTTTGGTTAGGTCACAGTTAGAGTATTGCATTCCATTCTGGTTGCCACATTACAGGAAGGATGTGGAGGCTTTGAAGAGGGTGCAGAAGGGGTTTACCAGGACGCTGCCTGGATTACAGGAGGTGAGCTAGAAGTAGAGGCTAGAAAAACTCAGGTTGTTTTCTCTGGAGCAGCGGAGATTGAGGAGACACTTGATAGATGTCTATAAAATTATGAAATGCATAGGTAGGGTTGACGGTCAGAATCTTTCTTCCCTCCCAGAGCTGAAATGTCTAATACTGGGGTGCATGCATTTAAGGTGAGCAGGGCAAGTTGAAAGGAGATGTGAGGGACAAGTTTTTTTTCCCTTACACAGAGTGGTAGGCGTCTGCCAGGGGTGGTGGTGGAGGAAGATACATTTTGGGGAGTTTAAGGTATTTTTAGATAAGCACATGAATATGCAAGGAATGGAGGGATATGGACCAAGGGCAAGCAGAAGGAATTAGTTTAATTTGGCGTCATGTTTGGCATCGTGGGCCGAAGGGCCTGTTCCTGTGTCGTACTGTTCCATGTTCTAACTGAACACAGTGCTTCAAATGTGGTCTGACCCTTGATTTGTAAAGGTGTAGCATCATTTCCTACCTTTTTTACTCTGTGAGCCTGTTTACAAGCCCAAGAATTCTATAAGCCTTATTTAGTCTATGTTAGCTTCTTATGTAGAAATTACAGAAATGGCTGCTCAGTCCAGACAGCCTATGTTGGAGGTTTGCCTTTACATGGATAGTAGTCCCAAATGCCAGGCCTATTCCCAAATCCGATCATTTTTCTGTCCGAGACATGGTATCTAACACCTCAATGGTTCGAATAAAATTAGACCCCATGACTTCGGTAGTGACCGAGTCCGGAAAGAAAAGGTTGCTCTTGGCTGGCAAAAAAAATAAGGTCTACATTTTGATTTGTTGTCTCATTTCATCTTTGACAGAATTGAAGATGACTTATTACCCTACCCGGGTATGATGAGTTCAAAACTGGCCACACGCGGGGCAGATCGCACCTAAAGAGCCAAGCAGGGACATGCGTGGGAGGTTCCTGCGCTCTCTCTGACCCTCCAACATCACCCCCACACGCACCAAATGAAACTTACTGATGTGCACAGTACTTTTCCGAACTGGACTTTCCCATTTTGGATCTCCATGTGCTGGGACTCCCAGGAACTAGAGGGATGATCGGTTGTTTCAGAGAGGTGTTGAGGACGCCTCTCCCGCTGTCTACCTGGGGGTCCCCTGCCGCAACTGAGTATGGCAATTACTTTGGGTTGGGGGGCAATCGGAAACTGCAGTGACTCACTAAGGCTCCTTTGATGGCATCTTCCGAACCCATGGCCACTACTGTATAGAGAGACATGAGCAAGGGATGCATAGAAAGACTAACAGCCAGTTAAAAATCCTCTGGAGGATTAGGCCTTCAGTGAGCACCTCAAAGCACTGGGGCAGCATGGTGGCTCAGCGGTTAGCGCTGCTGCCTCACAGCACCAGGGACCAGGGTTTGATTCCACTCTCAGGTAACTGTCTGTGCAGAATTTGCACATTTTCCCTATGTCTGCGTGGGTTTCCTCCCACAGTCCAAAGATGTGCAAGTTAGATGGATCGGCCAAGCTAAATTATCCATTCTGTCCAGGGTCATGTAGATTAGGCGAGTTAGCCATGGGAAATACAGGGTTACAGAGATAGGGTACATGTGGGTGGGATGCTCTTCTGCAGGGTCAGTGTGGACTCAATGGACCACTGGAGGGATTCCATAAAAAGGAATTACATCAATGGTGCCTTTGCAACATCCTCTGAATCCAATAACAGAAAAGGGAATCCAACAGCACCGTTCTCTCCCAGGACTGTTTTAAAAAAATTAATTGATGGGACTGCAGACGTTGTTGGGCAGGCTAGCATTTACTGCTGATCCCTAATTGCCCCTTCAGAAGGTGGTGGTGAGCTGCGTTCTTGAACTGCTGTAGGTTGACCCACAATACCGTTAGGGAGGGAATTCCAGGATTTTGACACAGCAACATTAAAGGAACGACGATGCATTTCCAAGTCAGGATGGCAAGTTGCTTGAAGGGAACCTTACAGGTTGTATTGGTCCCATGTATCTACTGCCCTTGTCCTTCTAGATGGTAGAGGTTATGGGTTTGGAAGGTGCTGTCTGAGGACCTTTGGTGAATTTCTGCATTGAATCTTGTAGATGGTACACACTGCTGCTACTGAGCGTCGGCGGTGGAGACAGTGGATGCTTGTGGATGTGATGCCAATCAGGTGGGCTTCTTTGTCCTGGATAGTGTCACGTTTCTTGCGTTGTTGAAGCTGCACCGATCCAGGCAGGTTGGGAGTATTCCCATTCACTCCTGAATTGTACCTGGTCGATGGTGGACAAGCTTTGGGGATTCAGGGGATGAATTACCTGTTGCGGGATTCCTAGCCTTTGAACTGCTCTTGTAGCCAGAATATTCATATAGCTAGGATAAAGGAATCCAGGGCTCACTACTCTCCAATAAACAGTGACCTTAGTCATGTACCATATGAAATATACACCCCACCATCTAGACAATTATTTTTGGTGGGGAAAGTTGCATATTATATTCAGAAAATTAAGATAATTAATGTTGGAGTTCTGGAATGAATATCTGGGTCAGTATAGGTCAGTAATACACTGGAAATCAGGGCTCTGATGAAAGGTCAATGACTTGGAACGTCAAGCCCATTCTCTCCACACACACATCGTCTGAAAGTTTCCAGCCACTACAGTTTTCATTTCCCCTAATTTAATCTCTCTGTGGCTGTGCGACCTGCACCATGACACTCCACATGACTCACTGTGGTAGGAGTGCCTGTGAAGCAGAGATAACACAGCCAGGGGTGGGGGGAAGGGGGGTCACTTACGCTCCCAAAGTATTTGTCCAGTAACTCGACATAACGGTGGATCAGCTCCAGTGTCAGCAGTTCGTTGTCCTGGTCCTCAATCGCACAGCAGAAGTAAAGGCTGGCATACCTGAGAGGGAGAGACAAGAGGTATCACTACACATCCAGCATTGACAACAAATTTATAACGATCACTTCTTGCACTGGCAGATCCTTACACCACCCATGTTTCCACACACTCTGACTCCTGGCATATATGAAGCACTGCCAAATGCAATGCACACCAGATGTTCAGAACATTGTGGTCAGTTCATCATCATTCCCATTTAGTTTTATTATATTGTGGAATGTGGGTGTCGTCACAAAGAACTGCATCTGTTGCCTATCCTTAATTACCCCTTGAACTGAGGAGCATGCTCAAAGGGCAGTTAAGAGTCAACGCTGTTGCTATGGATCTGGAGTCACGTCAGCCAGACTAGGTAAGCATAGCTGATCTTCCTCCCAAAAGGAGGGAAATGGCTTTGCTATTGTCCCTTCTGCCAACAATAGTTAAAGGGTACAATCCCAGAGTATCACAGGGCTGCGCTCTTGTTATACAGAGGGACAGAGGGACGTGTGGGGGAAGACGGGGAAACAGAGGGGACATGGATTACTAACCCAGTGATATTACCATAATGCCACTGTGCTCCACCCCACTCATGCAGAATGCACATTCCAACTTCTAGATCAATATTTATAGGGAAAGGAAATTCACATTAGTTTAGGAAAATTATGTTGTGTGCACATTTTTCCCATTACCCCACAGGCATCTTACCTGCCCCACCAACACCACACAACTGAACAGAGGGGTATGCACAATTCATGGATACAAGAATGATTCAGAGTTATACAATACCAAAACAGACCCTTTGGTCCAACCTGGCCATGCCACCATAATCCCAAACTAAAATAGTCACACTTGCCTATGCTTGGCCCATATCCCTCCAAACATTTCCTATTACTTATCCAAATATCTTTTAAATGTTGGAACTCTACCCGCATCCGCCATTTTCTCTGGAAGTTCATTCCGTACATGAACCACTCTTGTGTAACAAAATTGCCCCAGTCTCATTTCTAAATCTTTTTCCTTTCACTTTAATCCTTCACCCTAGGGAAAAGGCACCTACCATTAACCCCATCTATACCCCTCATGATTTTATAAGGCTCGATAAGATCACTCCTCAGCCTCCGACGTGCCAGTGAAAAGAGTCCCAGCCTATCCAGCCTCTCTTTATAACTTAAACCCTTTTTTCCAGGCAACATGCTGGTAAAGCTTTTTTGAACCCTCTCCAGCTTAATAATAGCTTTCTTATAAGTGGGCGACAACTAGACACAGTGCTCCAGAAGAGGCCTCACTAGCATTCTGTATATCCAGACCATAATTACCCAACTCCTATACTCAAAGGTCTGAGCGATGAAGGCAAGCGTGCTAAACATCTTCTTAACCACCCTGTCTACATGTGACGCAAACCTCCAACAATTATGTACCTGAACTCCTAGGTTTCTCTGTTCTACAACACTACCCAAGGCCCTACCATTAATTGTATAAATTCTGTCCCTGTTTGTTGTACCAAAATGTAACACCTCGCATTTATCCAGATTTAACTCCATCTGCCATTTTCCAGTACACAAGTTTATAAAATCATGAGGGTATAGATAGGGTTAATGGTAGGTGTCTTTTACTTCGGATGGGGTACTTCAATGCTAGCAGGCATTTTTTTTTTTTAAAAAGGACAAGGGGCAAACCATTGAATTGGACGAAGAGATCTTTTGGTTCCCAAATGGCATAGTGCTGTGATTGGAACAAGGTCAGCCAGGTTGACCTCATAGAAAAAGTTCCCTGATTGGACCAGGTTAACAGCCCCAATCAGGGAGCCCTGGTTGACAGGTATAAACAGGAGTGACAGAGATTCTGCTCACTCTGAGAGAGCTGGATCAGTGTCAAGTACTTGGTGATGGGATACTGGTCTCTGTGGAGTTATTTCACATAGTGTTCTGTCACAGAGATGGATGTAGGTGGAACTTGAGTATTGCTGAAGACATATTTTGTTGAAGCTTTGCTTGAAGCACTCATCAGGATAATTCGCAAAGATACCCAAAGTATAAATGCTTTTATTTTTTGCGTTAATGTAGAAAAGTCAATGGGTTGTTTGGCTAACAGTCTCTGCTTGGTACAGCTGCACTAATGGAGAATGCACAAGTTAATGATAACTGATAGTTAATTGCAATTCATTGTTTAAATTTTGAACCAAGCAATTTGACACTGACTGTTCAAGGCATTATTCGGAGGACTGAACCAGAAAATGGCCGTCACCTATTTTAGAGAGTACATTTTACACACAGGGTTGAAAAGACACTTAGATAAGTACATGAAAAGGAAAGATTTGGAGGGATATGGGCCAGGAGCAGGCAGGTGGGACTAGTTTAATTTGGAATTATGGACCGAAGGATCTGTTTCCGTGCTGTATGACTCTGACTTGACAGCAGCAATCTGTCAGTGGCAAACACCACTTGTGTTGCCACTGCATGGTAGCAGTATGAGACAGCTAGTGTCAGCTGTTGCTCCAACCTTTGAGATATGAATTTCAGTGCTGGTGTAATGCTAGGTACATGAGACCCATGTTGCAAGGACTGGCAGTGGTATCATATCAAACAACACGTCCTACCAGCTGCTTGCAACAAGCAAAGTACTGAGGTTTCCCAACCAGTCTGTGCTTGTGAAACTAAGTGTTCAACATGAGTTGCAACTCCCTGACTGGACAGCAATTGCTAAATAATCTGAATGCGCAAAGAACTGCACTGACAACAAACTTACGATGATCAGGCTCACTGTGTGGTGCATACTGGAAGCTCCAAAGATAATACACAGGGCACTTTTCTTTGCAGAAAGACAGAGCATGTAAATTACTGTGACGATGCTGTGGCTTTAAGAGGTGTATTTTGTCCTTTTGTATTTGAAGAGAGGTTTTAAGGCAGAAATGCCAAGCTGGCTAGTGAAGAAACAAAGTAAACAGCTTGGGAGGCCTTGGGATTTATATTTGAAAAGCTGGAACAATACAAGCAGCCTGAATGGATGTGGTCAAGCTCTCATAGATCAAGGATATTTAGTTAGCTTTCAGCAGCTGCTGTTAGAATTTCAACAGAGTTGGAAGCTGCAGTTAATGTCTCCTGGTTGCCTTTCTCACTCTGCTGCTGGGTTGCAGGGGAGAAAAACTGATTTCTACACTTGCCTATTTGCCAAGGGGTGTGTTTATGGGACGTGACTATATTGGAACAGTTAATTAGTAATAGTTACTGTATCCATATTCTGTAAAGTTTTCCAATAGAGTTGAGTTATTCTAAGTTCTTCTTTCTTTTGTTGCATCTTAACTATAGTGCTTAAATTAATTATGTTTTGCTTAATGTTGAGTAGTTTTAATTGCATCTGGGACACAGGCACTTGACATTTGCCTTTAAAAATAAGAAAAAGTTAGGGTCTAGGCTACCTACTTAATAAATTCTGAGGGGTTCTGGTCTGGTCCAAAATATTACACTGTGCCTGCTGCAGCTCAACAGAACAGATGACAACCATGATCAGGTTCATTTCTTAGGCAATGCCATTAACAGTGTCAAACAGCCTGGTTTGCAATTTAATTTCAATCCTGGCAGTTAACTGCCAGCGAACTTCTACTGGTGCACTCTCCATGGCAACATCTCCAATCAGCACTTGCCTCTCTTACAGTATAGTTGCCATTATCCCTTTGCTGTGAATATTTTTGTGCATTGCTCTGACAATTCAAGATGAACTTCTTCATGGAGATGTGGTATTTTAATTGGCTGTGTTTGTAATTAAATTGAGCCTTTTGCAGATTTTTGGGGAGGTGGGGGGGAAAAAAGGAGAATTCAAGATCCAGGAGACAACCAGAAGGGAAAGGTGGGGAAGGGGCAGGAGGGAGAAAGAAGGGAGATACACAGTCTTGACGTAACATCTTGTCCAAACAAAACAATAGCTCTGACACTGCAACACTCCCTCAGGGCCACATGGGGAGCTCTGGCCTGGATTATGGTACTCAGAGTTTCTGGTGCAGGACTTGAACCGGTGGCGCTGAGGTCTGGAGGAAGAACAGAAACCTAACAGGGAGAGGCGAGCTTGTTGGAATCAGTGTAGGGGAGGTGGGAAGAATATATTCGTGGATCATGCCAAATTTAGACTAGCTGAGCAATTACTGCCATCACGACTGAAAACAAAACAGCGAACCAGATTATTCACAGATCAATGATCATGGGACAATTAAGAGACTCTTCCCGGCTCTGCTAAATAGTTCCAGTCTTCTTCAAATCCCTGATTGGGATTTGAAGTGCCATACGGAGAGAGACAGATCGTAATCTGAACATCAATTGTTGGAGAGATGTGCTAAGAGTTTCCTAATTGTTGCATAGCCAGTAAAACCACTTACATACCCTTCTTATTGAAAACTAGTTTCCTGGTCGGTTTCCAGAACAAGACTACATTTGTAATTTGCCTTTTGCAGAGCGAAATCCTTTTCAGTACCAATACCACTGGCTGCACGCCTTCATAGATTCACCAAATGCTGTGGTTCTTTGTTTTTATTCACGTGTGGGATACAGGTGTCACTGGCTGGCCAGCATTTATTGCCCATCTCTAGCTGCCCTTGACTTGTTAAGCCATTTCAGAGGGCAGAGGGCAGAGTCAACCATATTGGCTGTGGGTCTGGAGTCACATGTAGGCCAGACAAGGTAAGGATGGCAGTTTTCCCCCGGACAATATCAGTGAGCTCGATGGGATTTTCTGACAATCAGCAATGGTTTCATGGTCGTCAGTAAGTTCTTAATTCCACATTTGTTTTTCTTCCCCTAACTGATTTCAAATTCCATCATCTGGTGTGGTGGGATTTGAACTTGGGTCCCCAGAACATTAGCAGAATTTCTGGAGTAAGAGTCTAGAGATAATACCACTAGGGCTTTGCCTGCCCCTAAATACATCCTCCTCCTTCACTCTCTCTTGGTCCAAGTCCTGAAATGTCCTTCCCACCAGGAGCACTCTGGGAGGCTCCACACCACTTGGACTGTTGCGGTTAAAGCAGGCAGCACACCACCACTTTCACAAGGAGCAATTGTGGACGGGCAATAAATGCCATTACCAGAGTCAAACTGCCTGGTTTACAGTTTGATTTTAATCCTGGCATTTAACTGCCAGGCATTTGCCATGGCAACAACTCTGATCAAAAGTCCACCTGCCAACCAATCGGCACTTGCCTCCCTTACAGTATTGAACAGATAGTATTGCCCACATTCCCTGATGATGGCAAAGCAAAAGAAACATAGAATCCATAGTTCGGAAGCAGTCCATTCAGACATCCCTGGACACTATGGGGCAATTTACCATGGCCAATCCACCTAATCCCTACATCTTTGGACTGTGGGAGGATACCTACGCAGATACGGGGAGAACGTGAAAACTCCAGACAGTCACTCGACGTTGGAATTGAACCATGTCCCAAGCACTGAGGCAGCAGTGCCAACCACTGAGCCACTATGCTGCTCTGGTTAAGAGACACACGTAAGCCAGTCCAGGTAAGGATGAGAGATTTCCTTCCCTAAACAGCATTAGTGAACCAGATGGGATATTCCAACAATTGACAATGGTTTCCTAGCCAAAATTAGACCCTTAATTCCAGGTTCTTTTTATTAAATTCAAATTCCACCATCTCCTGTGGTGGCATTTGAACCCAGCTCCCCAGAAAACTAGCTGAGTTTCTAGTCTAGCGATAATACCAAGTTCAATAACAGTGTCCTCTTCGAAGGCCACATGCTCAGCACTGAGGCATGAATCCCTTGAAGCCATCTCTGCTGAGTCGTTCATTTGCCTGGAACTCGGTCACAACAGGAGACAGCCAGGGGACAGTGGAACCTTTCCAGGATGTCCTCATTCCTGATGAGGTCAGACAACCTGAAACTGACTCACGGGTGGGCATCCTGGCTTGCGACCAACCATAAAGGAGAAGGTTCAATCGGGACGACAGTGAACTCGGAGAGAGACTACTGCTCTTAGGTCTCCGATCATTTCTTTGAATGGTAAGGACAAAGTTTGCATTGTATAAATACAAAGAATTGTTCCAATAAGGAGAAGCAGAGAGATAAACACAAAAGAACAATCAAGTCTGTGACTGAGAGTGTCCTGAAGATTTACCTGGCGTTTGCTGGGACTGGAGAGTTTGAATTGTAAGGAGAGGCTGGATAGGCTGGGACTTTTTTCCTTGGAGCGTAGGAGGCTGAGGAGTGACTTTACAGAGATTTGTAAAATCTTGAAGGGCACAGTCAAGGTGAATAGCCAAGGTCTAGATAGATAGATAGATAGAAAGAATCCCTACAGTGTGGAAACAGGCCTTTCGGCCCGACAAGTCCACACCGAACCTCAGAGCATCCCACCCACGCCCGTCCCCTTGTAACCCATCTAATCTACACATCCCTGAACACTACGGGCAATTTAACACGGCCAATCCACCTAACCTGCACATCTTTGGACGTCTTTTCCCCAAGAGTAGGGGTGTCCAAAACTAGAGGGCGAAGGTCTAAGATGAGAGGGGAAAGATTTAAAAGGGACCTGAGGGGCTTTTTCCACACAGGGGGTGGTGTGTATATGGAATGAGCTGCCAGAGGAAGTGGTGGAGGCAGATATAATGACAATATTTAAAAGATATTTGGACATGTACATGGATAGGAAGAATTTAGAGGGAAATGGGCCAAATGCAGGCAAATGGGATTGGTCCAGTTTAAGAAACATGGACGAGTTGGGCCGAAGGGTTTGATTCCATGTTGTATGACTCTAAGAGGCTGAAGCACAAATGATGAGAAAAGCAGAAATCTGAAGGCTGGGATGTTGCCTTATGGGATACAGAGAAAGATGGAGTAGCTCAGTAGGAAAAAACACAAAGAGGACCATGGAAATCCCCAGGAAGGTGGAAGAGGAGGAAGAAAAACTGGCAGTGAACAACATCAAGAAAAGGGCAACTGAGTGGATTAGCCATTATGGAAAGGGCAGAAACTGGCTGAAAGCAGGTGACTGAGATGTAGGCCAAGATGGAACAACACAAGAGTCAGAATTTTGACAGCATGGTAAGAAACCTCTCGATTCATCATGTCATGCTAGTCATCAAACACTTGTATTTAAAAGGCATCTGGATGGGTATATGAATAGGAAGGGTTAAGATGGACTTGGGCCAAATGCTGGCAAATGGGATTGTTTAATTTAGGATATCTGATCAGCATGGATGAGTTGGACCAAAGGATCTGTTTCTGTGCTGCATGACTCTCTAACCATAGTTTGTGTAAACCCACCTCGTGATTTGACCCTTGACAGTCCTATGAATCTATGCTGCACTCCAAGGTCACAATATCCTTCCTGAAGCATGGTGCTTAAAGCTGTTTGATAAACACACGATTGTAGAATCCCTACAGCGTGGGAAGAGGCCATTCAGCCCATTGAGTCTGCACCAACCCTCCGACGAGCATCAAACTCATACCCAGCATCCCACGCAGATCCGGGCCCACCACCCTACCCCTGTAATCCTGCATTTCCCATGTCTAATCCACCTAGTTTACACAATCCTGGACTCTATGGACAATTTAGCACAGCCAATCCACCTAACCTGCACATCTTTGGAGTGAGAAAAGAAACCAGAGCACCCGGAGGAAAGCCACACAGACACGGGAGAATATGCAAACTCCACGCAGACAGTTGTCTGAGAGTGGAATCAAATCCAGGTCCAAATCCATTCAGCTAACATCTGAGCCACCACGCTGCCCCAGGAATACGAATAGAACAATATGCTGACAGGACGACTGAAGGGGCTCAGATGGGCTGAACAGCCCCGTCTGCATGCTGCAAAGTGCCCTGCAAGAAAAAGTGACACACCTTTTGTAAACGATCTTCAGGTCCTTCCACTCCAGGAAGCTGCACATCTTGGGCTTGCGCCCGAGGACAATCTGCATCAGCTCCCGGCCCAGTTTCTTCTTCTCCTTTTCCGACACAGCGGTGTACCATTTCTGCAGCCTCAGCTTGCCCTGTCGGCTGAACAACAGCATGAAGCGCATCTGTGGACCCAGAGCAAACCAGGGTGAGCTGGGGAGGTGGCTGTCTTCACAATGCAACCTTCAGGCAGAGGTCTCCCTGACACCCCACAATCGCTCCCCATCCAAACCACAGCCCTGTCCTTTCCCATCATTCAGTTCCACCTATGGCTAAAATTTACCTCATCACTTTTCCTTACCACATTGCTGTGAGAAAGTTTGCTGTATACCAATTGGTTGTAGAGCTTCCAATGATGCACTACTTATAGCACCTCGTCGTTGGCCTTACAACACTTTGAGATGTCCCAAAGGATGTAACCAGCACTTTATAAATCCAATCTATTCTCTTTACTTGTTAACTTTATCCAGAGTGAGGTCATGAAACCACAGCTCTGCCCAGAAAATCCAGCTGACAAACATTCAAGCCAAATCAAATCATCAAACACAGCTTCACCATCTCACTGACATCATTAATTTTGGCACACGAGACACACATGCAGCCTGGAAGCTTTCACCTGTGTTTTGAAACTAAACAGCATACAGATTCAGATACAGAACTGAATCTCGACAACAATAGCATATCTCTTTTCATATCCGTGACAGTTATCGTAGGATCCCTACAGTGTGGAAGCAGGCTATTCGCCCATCAAGTCCACACTGTCCTTGCAAACAGCATCCCACCCAGATCCACCCAACTACCCTATCCCTGTAACCCTGTATTTTCCATGGCTAACCCACCTAGCCTGTGCATCCCTGGACGCTATGGGCAATTTAGCATGGCCAATCCACCTAACCTGCATATCTTTGGACTGTAGGAGGAAACCAGAGCACCTGGAGGAAGTCCACACAGACACAGGGAGAACATGCAAACTCCACACAGTCACCTGAGGGTGGAATCGAACCAGAGTCCCTGGCGCTGTGAGGTAGCACTGCTAACCACTGAGCCAATGTATTTTTCTGTATCTTTTCAATTGAACATGTTTTGTACCTGCCCTGGGATTGTTTGATGAGGACAGTGCAGAAAGAACTTTACTTGCAGTTTCTAACAAAAAAAGTGGAGGGACTTTTTCCAGTTTAAAAGAGTTGAGCTTTACTTTATATCTAACCCTGTATTATCCTTGTCCTGGGAATGTTTGATGGAGATAATGTAGAGTTAGCTTTACTCTATATCTAACCCTGTGCTGTCCCTATCCTGGAGGGTGTTTGATGGGGAACAGCGTAGAAGCTGTTTTATTTCAGTTTAAAAGTAGAGGAAGCTTACATGAGTAGAGAAACTTTTACTTTCAATTTACTCTGTTTCTAACCCCTTGCTGGATCTGTCCTGGGAACGTTTGATGGGGACAATGCTGAGAGGACTTTACTTTCTGTTTAAAAGAATAGAGAGAGCTGGCTTTTCATTGTAAAACGAGTAGAAGGTGCATCACTTTCAGTTTTAAAAAAACTAGAGAAATGTTTCCTTTCAGTTTACAAGGGTAGGGGATGCCGTACTACGTATTCTGTACCTATCCTTCGGGTGTTTGATGGGGCAGTATAGAAAGTGCTTTAATTTCAGTTTTTAAAGGAGAGGAAGCTTTACTCTGTATCTATCCCCGAGCTGTCCCTGTCCTGGGAGTGTCTGTTGAGCACAACAGAGTGAATTTCAACAAATTCAGCAAAATTACTGAACATTAGAGATTCACTGAAAAGCTCACTATCTCATACAAATAGTTCAAGTGCTTTGCAAAGCTGAATTTAATCTGACTGCAATGACTTGTGAGGACAAAAGCAATTATCTTACAAGCTCCAACATACAGCCATGAGCTGAGCAACCAGTTAATCTGCATTTAGCAATATTGCACAAGTTGGCAGCTACGTGTTTCATTACGACAGAAAATGCATGTCAAAAAAAAGGACGACGTTGGCAATAGTGTGCAGCAGAGTTCCCTCAGGTTGCGAAAGGTGCCACAGCAAGTATTTCTTGATCATTTTGAGGGAATTAATTCAACAATAGCTCAAAAGCCAAAGATCATTCCCCCTTTTTGAACACATGCCAAAAGAAAGAAAGGAAATATTCAGCAAACTGTTTTAGGCTTGTTGCTTACTCATCCACCAGCAGAACCCTTGGAGGACACGCCTGGTTGACGTGCAAAGGTCAATCTGCAGGCATCAGCCCAGAGCCTTTCAAAAGTAACACTGTTTACAGAAGAACTATTAACCGCCAGTAACATCGAGGTCAATCTGCTGCAAAGGGATGGATGCCCTTGAGGGGTTTTAGGCTCCAGAGGTTTTATTTTTGCAATTCGTAACAAATCAACTTCCGTGTGAAGCACGGAAGACGTAAAAGGGCGTCAACTCTTAGGAGAGACAGCACAGAAATATGCCATTCTGCCTGACTCCTCTGTGCTGGCTTTCAATGTCTGCACATGCAACTACCCCCAACACACCCACTCTTCACCTCACCCAAGCACCATCTCCTTCCACTCCTTTCTCTCTCTCATGTAATCATCCATCGAAATGGACAGACACCATTCACTTCCAACCATTTCCTGCAGTAGCAAACTCTCCATTCTCAACACTTGGCTGAAGAATTTCTTTCCGATTTCCCCATTGGATTTCTGTGATTATCTTACAGTAACGGCTCCTAGTTCTGCTCTTCCCCGCAAGAGACAATATGATGTAGGAACAGATGTTGCCCATTCGGCCCATTGAATATGTTGTCATTTAGTGATCAGGTTCTGGGGAGCGTTGTCAAACAGGGACACTTTGGGATGCAGCTTCATAGTTCCTTGAAATTGGCGTCACAGGTAGACAGGGTGGTGCAGAAGGAATCTGGTATGCTTGCCTTTATTGGTTAATGCACTGAGTATAGGAATTGGGAGGTCATGTTGTGGCTGTACAGGACATCAGTTAAGCCACGTTTGGGATACTGCTTTTAAATTGGTCTCCCTGCTATAGGTGACAGGTTGTGAAACTTGAAAGAGCAGAAAAGGTTTACAAAGATATTGCCGGGTTTGAGCTAGGGAGAGGCTGGATAGGCTGGGGCTAAGTTCCCTAGAGCGGACGCTGAGGGGTGACCTTATAGAGGTTTATAAAATCATGAGGAGCACAGATAGGATGAATAGCCAAGACCTTTTCCACTTGGTAGGGAGTGCAAAACTAAACGGCTTAGGTTTAGGGTGAGAGGGAAACAATTTAAACAGGACCCAAGGGGCAACTTTTTCACGCAGAGGATGGTGAGTGTATGGAATGAGCTGCCAGAGGAAGTGGCGGAGGCTGGTACAAGTACAACATTTAAAAGGCATCCAGATGGGAACATGAATAGGAAGGGGTTAGAGGGATACATGCCAAATGCTGGCAAATAGGGCTAGATTATTTTAGGATATCTGGTCAGTATGGATGAGTTGGACCAAAGGGTCTGTTTCCAAGCAGTACAGCTCTATGGCTTTAATGGAAATCATGACTGATTAGACAATCCTCAACTTCCTGCCTTTTCCCCAGAACCCTTGATTAAAAATCTCAGAATATACTGAACAACCCAGCTTCTGCAGCATTCTGCAGTAATGAATACCACAGTTTTACTATCCTGTGAGAAAGCATCTTCCTCATCCATCTTAAACGTAACCCCACTTTATCACCATCTCCATTATCTCCCAGAGTCTTTTGCAATGTTTAAAGGCCTCTTTCCAGTCATCCCTCTCTTTTACTACCACAGTGCGTGGTTGAGGCCAAAACATTGTGCATTTTAAAGGAGGTAGATATAGCTTTTATGGCTAAAGGGATCAACTGATATGGGGGTGATGGACGGCCAGGATTAGGGCATTGAGCTCAATGATCAACCATGGCTAATTGAGGGGCCAAATCGCCTACTGCTGCTTTTATTTTCATGCTTTTTCACTCAAAAGAATGGAGTCTTAAGTCTGTCAACCCTTTCCTAAGGAGCATACATGTTCTACATAAACATAAGAACATAAGAACTAGGAGCAGGAGCAGGCCTTCCGGCCCTTCGAGCCAGCTCTGCCATTCAACAAGATCATGGCTGATCTTTTCATGGACTCAGATCCACTTACCCACCCTCTCACTGTATCCCTTAATTCCTTTATTGTTCAAAAAAATCTACTTTAGCTTTAAAAACATTTACTGAAGTAGCGTCAACTACTTCACTTGGCAAGGAATTCCATAGATTAACAACCCTCTGGGTGAAGAAGTTCCTTCTCAATTCAGTCCTAAATTTGCTCCCTCTAATCTTGAGGCTATGCCCTCTTGTCCGAGCTTCACCTGCCAGTGGAAACATCCTCTCTACTTCTATCTTATCTATTCCCTTCATAATTTTATATGTTTCTATAAGATGCCCCCTCAATCTTCTGAATTCCAATGAATATAATCCCAATCTACTCAGTCTCTCCTCATAAGCCAACCCCCTCAACTCCGGAATCGACCTAGTGAACCTCCTCTGCACCCCCTCCAGTGCCAGTACATCCTTTCTCAAATAAGGAGACCAAAACTGCACACAGTACTCCAGGTGTGGCCTCACCAGCACCTTGTACAGCTGCAACATAACCTCTCTGCTTTTAAACTCAATCCCTTTAGCAATGAAGGACAAAATTCCATTTGCCTTCCTAATTACTTGTTGTACCTGCAGACCAACCTTCTGTGATTCATGCACAAGGACACCCAGGTCCCTCTGCATAGCAGCATGCTGCAACATTTTACCATTCAAGTAATAATCCTTTTTACTATTACTCCTACCAAAATGTATGACTTCACATTTATTTACATTGCATTCCACCTGCCAGACCTTTGCCCACTCACTCAATGTATCTATGTTCCTCTGCAAAGTTTCACAGTCCTCTGCACACTTTGCTCTGCCACTCATCCTAGTGTCATCTGCAAACTTTGGCACCCTACACGTGGTGCCCAACTCCAAATCATCTATATAAATTGTAAATAATTGTGATCCCTGAGGCACACTACTAGTCACTGATTGCCAGCCAGAATAGCACTCATTTATCCCCACTCTTTGCTTCCTATTACTCAACCAATCCTCTATCCATGCTAATACTTTACCCCTAACGCCATGCATCCTTATCTTCTCCTCTGCTATCATCCTTGTAAATGTTCTTCACAAATCCTCCTGCGCCTCTTGACAACAATGTGGGGGAGAAAAAACAACTCATTTGGCATGGAACCTTTGGAAGCCAACTGCCTCCATCATCCAGTCGATGCTAACATGTAACTCCAGACCCACAGCAATATGGTGAATAGTTGATATCATCATAGCATTCGCAGTAAATCTAACTTTGCCTGCTTCACTCACACTCCAAGAGAAAAATGAATAATCAAAAACACTCGAGCCCTACCCATCTGTTTGGTTAAACAATAAACATGAAGAGACACAACATGAAAGGGACCACTTCTTATGTGCAGCGCCAGAATTTGTCCCTCTGCCACCATTACTCAAACAGTTTATTTCTGTACTTGTGTTTTCCAACATCATGGTGCTCATCAGTTAACACTCTTCCCCTTTGTTCTTTCATGAGAATGTGGGCATTGTTGGCCTGTCCTCAACTGCCCTTGAACCGAGCAGCTTGCTTGGCCATCTGAGTCAAACACGTCGCTATGGATCCAGAGTCACGTGCAGACCAAACTGGATATGGAAAGCAGATTTCCTTCCCTAAAAAGGGGATTAGTGAACCAGATGGGTTTTCACAGAAACCATGATTGACGTGAACTTCGAAATTGCTGTGGTGGGATTTGAACCGATATCCTCAGAGCTTTAGTTTGTGCCCGAGGATTACTAACCAGTGACACTACCACCAAGCCACAATTTCCCAACTATTGTTCAGCACTTCAAAGAAACTAGTGTTTGCTTCTAATCTGTAAAAGGCTTCACCACAACTTCTAACCCCGTCTCCAAAACATTCTTCAGGCTTGACAACCTCCTCCAGCCCCCTATGACCCTCCCTACCTCCATCACATCCTCCAGCCCCCCACACCCCTCCCATCTCTGAAACTCATCCAGCCCCTACACCGCTCCCTATCCCTGTAATCCATCCAGCCCCTTTATATCTCCTTATCACTGTAACATTCTCCAGCTGCCATAACCTTGCCGGATCTCTGTACACACCCAATTCTGGCCTCCTCAGATCATCCATTTTCATGTTTGATGGCTGTGCCTTCAGCTGCCAAGGCATCAAACCAAAATAATTCTCAACCTAAGACACAGGAGCAGAATTGGGCCATTTGGCCCATCAAGGCTGCTCCACCAACAGATCATTGTCAATATGTTTCTCAACCCCATTCTCCTGCCTTCTCCAACCGTTGATCCCCCTTAGTAATCAAGAACCTATCTCTGTCTTAAAGACATTCAATGACTTATTGCCACAGAGGGCTGTGGAGGCAGAGTTCCATAAATTCACCTGGCTGAAGAAATCCCTGCTCATCTCCATTCTAAAGGTTCATCCCTTCATTGAGGCTGTGCCCTCAGGTCCTAGTCCCTCCTACTAGTGGAGGCATCTTCTCCACATCCACTCTATCTAGGCGTCTTGGTATTCTGTAAGTTTCAATCAGATTCCCCCCGTCATCCTTCTAAACTCCATTGGATCTAGACCCAGAGCTCACTACCACGTCTCTTATGACAAGCCCTTCATGCCCAAGATCATTCTTGTGAACCTCCTCTGGAACCCCTCCAAGGCCAGTGGATCCTTCCTTAGATGCAGAGCTCAAAACTGCTCATGATATTCCAAATGCGGACTGATCAGAGCCTTATACAGCCTCAGAACATCACTGTTCTGGTATTCTAGCCCTGTTGGAATAAAGACAAACATTGCATTTGCCTTCCTAACTGCCAAATGAACCTGCATGATAACCTTTAGAGAATCCTAAACTAGGACTTGCAAGTCCCTTCGTCCTTCTGATTTCTGAAGCCTTTCTCGGTTTAGGAAATAGTCTACTCTTCTAATCTTTATAACAAATCTTTATAACCTCATACTTTCTACCTTTCCATCTGCCATTTCTACGCCCATTCTCCTTGTCTGTCCAAGTCCTTCTGCAGCCTCCCCACTTACAACATTAACTATTTCTCCAATTATCATTGTGTCATCTACAAACTTCGCAACAACACCTTCTGTTCCTTTGACCAGATTGTTAATGTATGACGTGAAGAGTTACGGCCCCAACACAGACCCCTCAGAACTTCACTGGTCACTGGCTGCTATCCTGAAAGAGACCTTTTTATCCCTACTCTTTGCCTCCTGCCTGTCAGCCAATCCTCTATTCATGCTTGTACCTTGCTCCTTACATCATGGGCCCTTCTCTTATTTAGCAGCCTTCTATGTGTCACCTCATCAAAGGCCTTCTGGAAATCCAAATAGATCATGACTACTGCTCTCCTTTGTCGAACTTGCTCTTTACCTCCTCACAGGTTTCTAACAGATTTGTCAGGCAGGACCTCCCCTTGACAAAGCTGTGCTGACTCAGGCCTGTTTTACCACGCACTTCCAAGTACTCAGTCTCATTCTTAACAATGGTCTCTAAACTCTTACCAATGACTGAGGCCAGGCTAGCCTGCTTATGGATTCCTAACATCTCCCTCCCTCCATTCTTAAACAGAGGTGTTGCATTAGCCATTTTGCAGCCTTCTGAACCCTCCTTGGCTCCAGTGATTCCTAAAAGATCACCAGCAATAACTCTACCTCCAATCTCCTCAGCTATCTTCTTCAGATCTCTGGGATTTGGTCCATCTGGTCAGGGTGATTTCTCCACCTTCAGACCTTTCAGCTTCCCCAGCACCTACTCGTTAGTGATGGCCACTATACTCCCCTGTGTCCCCTGACTCTCCTGAAATTCTGGTTTGTTGCTGGTGTCTTCTACTGTGAAGACTGATGCAAAGTACTTGTTCAGTTCCTCTACCATTTCTTTGTTCCCCATTGCTACTTCTCCAGCCTCACTTTCCAGCAGTCCAATGTCCACTCTTGCCTCTCTCTTACCAGGGGAGGCGACAGCCTAGTGGTATTATCACTGGACTGTCAATCCAGAGACTCAGATAACGCCCTGGCGACCTAGGTTCAAATCCCTTCACAGCAGATGGTGGAATTTGAATTCAATAAATCTCTGGAATTAAGAATCTAACAACGACTATTTGTCGATTGTCAGCAAAAACCCATCTGGCTCATTAATGTCCTTTAGGGAAGGAAACTGCCATCCTTACCTGGTCTGGCCTACACACGACTCCAGACCCACAGCAACATGGGCGATTCTTGACTGCCCTCTGGGCAATTAATACTGCCTAGCCAGCGATGCCCTCATTCCGTGAATGAATTAAAAAAAACCCAAAACTTTTAGGCATCTTATGAAAAAAACCCTTGCAATCTTCTTCTCCATTTCTAGCTAGTTTACTTCATATTTCATCTAATTGTTTCCCTTCCTTTAAGTGGCTTTCTAAAATCTGTGACTTCATCCATATTGGTCACTTGTCCCATTATCTTCTCAGGTGCTTTCATGTCCTATTGTCCTCACAGGAATATATATCTGACCATGCCCCAGGTGTAACAATCTTTTTGTTCATGGGGAATAGGCATCAATATTTATTACCCATCCCCAGTTGCCCTTTGAGAAAGTAGTGGTGAGCTACCTTTTTGAATGACTGCAGTCCATGGGGTTTGGGGACACCAACAATATCATTAGAAAGGGAGCTCCAGTGACATTGAAGAAACTGCTGATATAGTTCCAAGTCAGTGTGGTGCATCACTTAGAACTTGTAGGGGAAGGGTATCTGCTGCCCTTGACCTTTTAAGTGGTTACTGTTGAATGCAGGGTGTTCCTTTAGGGTGCTTTCTCCAGGTTAGTCAGCAGATTTTGTCCAGAGCAAGATTAATAAAACACTGAGCACTGTAGACTATTTATAAATTCACCCATCTGTGTTTTATGAGGGGCTAGGGATCCACAATTAATCAGTAACATTTAGTCATTTATTAGGGGCAGAGTCCACTAAATTCAGCATGATCCTCATCTCATGTTGCAAGGCAAAATTGTAATGAGGGTTGTTGCAGGGTAATAATGCAAAATGAAATGCAGTCAATGGTGAATAATCCTGTTTGTTGCTCCCTCCTAGTGGCGTTCTACAAATTGAATGAAGAGCAGCTGGGGACATTTGCTTTAATAGCATCAGTACTTCCCCTGGGAGCAGAAATGGGGAACTTTAGTTGGTGGCACAGTCACAGTCAAGGACATTGGTCTCAATAATCAGAGCTATAGTTCCTCTTGAAACCCTGCCAATTCCCACGTAATGAGAAACAGAATTTCTGTTTACTCTCTTTCATCTGCAGAGACTGTTAATTCACAGGGAATTTTACAGAACTGTTCAAGGTGACTCCCTCCATTGCTCAGAGGGGAACACCTGAAACTGAGAGAAGGACACATCACTCAATTTGCCTTGACTTTCCTTTCTGAGAAAAAGCCTTTAGTGTTCACAATTTTGTCTCAAAATGAACCACGCTTTTGTTTTTTTAAAAACAGACAAGACAACTTCAACTAAACTTTTTCAACTTGCGCCTTTAGCAGCTCAGGCTCTGCTTTCATCACAGAGTCAGAGAAATTTAAAAAGGATGACGGGAGGCCATTTGGTCCACTGTATCCAACAAGGTACCATTAGCTTAAACCCAATCTCCACTCTTACTTCCTTGCAGGTTACTTCATTCCAAATGCGTTTCGAAGTACACGGTAAACATGATGAGGGCTTCTGTCTTTTCAGGCAACAAGTCACACAGCTGCATTTCTCCTGAAACCTCCTATCTCTTACTATGTTCATGGTCCCTTTCTCTGGTTAAGGGTTCCTTTACCAAGGGGAATACATCTTTTGTATCTCTCTAGACCCCTAAATATTTTATACACTTCAATTAAATCCACACTCAACTCCCAATAAAAACCCCTCCTCCATTCCAATTTCTTCTCAAATCCAAACTTCTCCAGTCGTAATGACAATCCCGCAGATCTTTTTTATACTGTTTCTCATGTGACCTCACCTTTGCTATAGCACACAAAGTACATTTACACAGCACCGTCAATGGAGAACGAGTATTGCAAGACTCTTCATAGAGAACGGAAGATGAGCTGAGGGAGATGCATGTTAAGGGAGGTGTTCGAAAGCTCAATCAAGGAGGTGGGTTATAAAGGAGGGAAGAAGCAGGGGATTTAAACAGAAAACCCATGAGATTTTAGCCCTGGAATATCAAACACTGAAAAGGAGATTACAAGAAGCAATTCTGTCAAGAGATGTGGGTGACATGGGTATGGCGAACATTTGTTCCCAACTGCTCTTGAATGGACCCTTGGCCCGAAACATCAAGCTTTCCTGCTCCTATGCTGCTGCTTGGCCTGCTGTGTTCATCCAGCCCCACACCTTGTTATCCTGGATTCTCCAGCATCTGCAGTACCTTTTTATCTCTGGAGCGGTTCATTAAATCATTTCAAAAGGGTAGTTAAGAGCCACTTACATTGCTGTGGGTCTGGACAACATTCATGAAATGAAACAGATGGAATTTTATAACAACCAATCATAGTTGCCATGGTCAATCACGGAGACTAACTTTCTAGGTATCTTGTTGAGATATTGTTCAGAGATGTTACGACACATCTCTGGAGCAGGTGGGACTTGAACCTGGCTCTGGGGTAGTAACACTACACAACAAGATCCCGTGATTAGCTTTCTATCCCAGATTTCTTGATTAATTGAATTTTATCGGTGAATTGAATTTAAATTGCATCAGTTTACAATGATGGGGTTTGATCCCGTGTCTCCAAGGCATTAGATTGGGCCTCCAGGTTATTTGTCCAATGGTATAACCATAATGCCAGTGTCCCTCGAATTTGCTGACCTGCCTATTATCATTTTCCTGTTGTGGGAGCTTCCTGTGCATAATCTGGCTACCATGTCCGCTACATGACCAAGAGACTAAAAGGCAAAAAGTTGTGTTTGGTGGACTGTTAGGTGCTGAGGTTATGAAAAGTGATATGCAAATATAAGTTCCTTCTTTCTCTCACCCACAACATCTTCATAAATTCTCTCATATATACATTACTTCAGCACACAAAAACATAGCACACTGCATACAGCAGGACCTGGAGAACATCAACTGGGCTTGGATCGGTGCAGACTTGATAGGCCAAACGGCCTGCTTCCACACTGATTCTTTGAAACTTGGTGAAATTACAGTATAGAACCACATGTATCAAAAAATATTAGTAGCAAGTGATAGACAGAGCTAAACAATTCCGTATCCAACGTGTCAGATCTAGTCCACTGGTGGACAATTAAACGACTCACTGGAGGAGGAGGTTCCACAAACATCCTCAATGATGGAAGAGCCCAGCTCATTAGTCCAAAAGATAAGGCTGAAGCATTCGCAGCGATCTTCAGCCAAAAGTGCCGAGTGGATGATCCATCTCAGCCTCCTCCAGAGGTTTCCCGCATCACAGATACCAGTCTTCAGCCAGTTCGACTCACTCCACGTGAAATAAAGAAACAGGTGAAGGCGCTGAATATGACAAAGGCTAGGGGCCCTGACAATATTCTAGCAATAGTACTGAGTATTGGGCTCCAGAAATCTCTGCACCCCTAGCCAGGTTACAATTGGCATCTACCCAACAATTTGGAAAACCGCTCATATGGCTTGTACACAAAAAGCTGAACAAAACCGACCTGGCCAATTACCACCATTCTCTGGGTACAGGGTTCTTAATTTTCCTTTTAAATTTGTTAGTCTTTTTTCTTATTGGTATGTCTCAGGTTTGGATTTTCCCATAAGGTTCCTTTGTCGGTCTTCATTTTGGGATAGTTATAGTCCTGGAGCTAAATACTTCATCATTCATGCACCCTGGAGATTTTTCAGTCTCTTGTCATTCCCAGTTGGAGTAAAGTTGCTTTAGGAATTACTGTACAATCTCCCTCCTGTATTCTGTTTCAAAGAAAGTCGATCCCTCCCATTCTCCAGGGAATTACAGCAATTAAAGTTTGCATTCATTACTGTAATTTAATTTCCTAATGTGCAGGTGATACAGAAGGAACTCCCTTCCCAACCACTGCCATCAGATCCCAAATTCTTCACGCCTTACAGCGAGATTACTAATGATTCATTGCTCAACCCATTGAGCACAGGAGTTGGGATGCCATGTTGAGGTTGTACATAACACTGGTGAGGCCTCTTCTACAGTACTGTGTGTAGTTTCGGTCGCCCACTTACAAGAATGATACGAAGCTCGAGCAGGTTCAGAAGAGATTTACCAGGATGTTGTTAGGTATGGAGGGCTTGAATTTTAAAGAAAGGCAGGGACTTTTTTCTCTGGAATGTAGGAGTTGAGAGGCAACTTTATAGAAGTTGATATAATAGTGACGGGAATAGATAGGTTAATGGCAGATGTCTTTTCCTGAGGATGGGGGATTTCAAGACTAGAGAGCACATTTAAGGTGAGAGGGGAGAGATTTCAAAAAGACATGAGGAGCAAATTTTTGTTTTACACGGAGGGTGGTTCGTATGTGGAAGGAACTTCCTCAGCAAGTAGTGGATGCAGGTACAGTTACAACGTTTAAAAGACATTTGGATAAGTACATGAATTGGAAAGGTTTGGAGGGATATGGACCAGGAGCAGACAGGTGGGATTAGTTTAGTTTGGGATTATGTTCGGCATGGACTGATTGGGCCGAAGGGTTTGTTTCCGCACAGTATGACTATGACTAAATCCACTCTGAAATTCCACCATGCCAATCTACCTTGCTCTGCACTTGGACTCAGAAGCCAACAAAATCCAGACCAATCCTTCAGTATAGTAGCCAGCAAGTAGCATACTCACCTCTTGGTCAGAAAGAGGTGGGTTCAAGTACAATTCCAGAAACTTGAACACTAATTCTAGACAGGCCTTCTGAGGTAAAGGCAAAAAAAGCCCATAGAATCTTCAGAAGAGGAACTGGGGGAAGCTGAGAAATATTCAAACAACATCACTCGAAGCAGACGGACTGGTCTTTCACACGTTGCTGTCTGTGGGAGCGTGCTGCGTGTAAATTGGCTGTCATGTTTCTGCAACAGTGACAACACTTCGAAAGTACTTCATTGCTGTTAGGGGCTTTGAGATTCCCCAACCTTCAAAAGTCTACATAAATGGAATATTTTAAATATTCTACCTAATTAACAGGGTCTGTGAAGAATCATAGTCATAGAGACGTGCAGCATGGAAACAGGCCCTTCAGACCAACTCATCCGTGCTGACCAGATATCTGAAATTAATTTAGACCCATATATGGAAAGAGACCCCAAAGACAGAATCAGATGGGTGCTGATTGGTTGGAAAATTGATTAATTAGTTGCGATGTTACCGTGGAAGAAGTGACAGGGAACTATTAGTTTCCGAAGCTCACGGGTAATATAACAAAGGTTCAAGGTTTGAACTTCTTTGCTGAGAATGGGTCTCTGCGTATTGCTTCTGGGAAGTGCAAATGGGCCATGTGACACTCGCAATCAATAATCACAAGTTAGTCGCCAATTGGCACACTCCGGATTGTTCAGCAAGTGCTGCCCATTCATGGAATCCAATGGCAGACTTTTCATTTTGAGGCTTGCTAGCACAGGCTGTCTGAGGAATAAAACATACTCTGCCAGATATGAACACCCAAAGCAACACGGGGGTTGATTCAATCGGCCATCCGCTGTTAAATACAGATAACTGCACAATTGTAAAATTGAGGGGTCGCCATCTGCATGAGCAAAGACAGGTGGGAATAGAGCTGAACCAAGGCTACTCTCCTTGACAGACACTGCGCTCACGTCTAAACATTTATTGTCTGACCCCATTGCAGATGCCTCAAGGAATGAGCTTTAAGTAGGACAAAGGAACTATTTCTGGTGCATGTCTCACAGTTCTAGTGCACTTTAATTTATTGCTACCTCCAGTTATAACTTCTAAGAGGAAGGTTTCAATTCACAGAGGGCATTCATCAAGCAACAGTCCGATTTATTCCCTCTGTGACCTAGAAGATAAACACACTGTTCCATGTGAAACAAAACTGAAGAGCCCATGGCAATGAGACCCCCAAATGGCATATGTAGGTCTAACAACTTGCTTGATCGCCTGGGCATCTAGTGGAGAATTATATTCCCGTTCTCAAGGGGAGGGAATGTTTGGTTCAATAGGGGGAAATTAGGAATTGCAGATTTAAAGGATTTTCTCCCCCTTCATCCTGTTTGAATATGCCTCCTAATCTCGCTGATGCAAGACAAAGCTGAGCACAAATTACATTAGAATTACATTACATTAGAATTGTTTTGGTACAAACAGAGGTGAAGATTATTAAATTGGAGAGAGTTCAGAAAAGATTTACCAGGATGTTGCCTGGAATGGAGGGTTCGAGTTATAAGGGGAGGCTAGAACTTTTTTTCACCAGAGCACAGGAGGTTGAGGGGTGACCTTAAAGAGGTTTATAAAACCATGAGGGGCACAGATAAGGTGAATGGCAAGGGTCTTTTCCTGAGGGTGAGGGAGTTCAAAACCAGAGGGCACATTTTTAAAGGTGAGAGGAGGAAGTTTTAAAAAAAGGACATGAGGGATAACTTATTTTCTTTCAAAAACAAAAGGGAGTGGCTCATGTGTGGAATGAACTTCCAGAGGAAGTGGTGCACAGTTACAATGTTTAGGAATTTCCCATTTAGGAAGAATTTTAATTTTAAACCTATGCAATAAGACCATAAGAAACATAGGATAACGGCTGTTCCAACATTCCTCAGATCCACTTTCCTGCCCTTTCTTCGTAACCCTCAATTCCCCAACTGATCAAGAATCTCTGTCTCACTCTTAAATATACACAAAGGACTCAGCCTCCACAGCTCTCTTCGGCAAAGAGTTCCAAACATTCACAACCCTCTGAAAATAAATTCCTCCTCATCCCAGTCTTAAATTGGCGGCCCATTATTCGGAGACTGTGCGCTCTGGTCCTAGACTCTCCCCTGAGGAGAGTTATCCTCTCAGCGCTTACGTCTGTCAAGCCCTAAGAATGATTCAATGAGATCACCTCTCTTTCTTCTAAACTCCTGAGAGTAGAATCTCAACCTGTCTAGCCTTTCCTCATAAGATCATGCCAGGGAGCATCCTAGTGAACCTTCTCTGAACTGCCACTAATTAAATGACATATTTCCTTAAATAAAGAGACAAAAACTGCTCACAGTACAGATGTGGTCCCACCAGCACCCTGTACAGTCACAGTAAGATTTCCCTACTCTAACGCTCCATTAGCCTTCCTGATTCCCCACTGCTGTGTTTCATGCATTAAGTAACTCCGAGTCCCTTTGAGCTGCAGCTTTCTGCAGTTTTTCTCCGTTTAAATAATACTGTTTCTTTTGTTCTCTTTTCCAAAACGAAGAAGTTCACATTTTCCCACATTATGCTCCATTTGCCAACTCTTTTTGCCCACTTACTTAACATATCTATCAATGTTACTATCAATGTCTCCCTGTAAACTGTTTGTATCCTTCTCACAACATGCTTTTCCACCTATTTTTGCAGTGTTTGAAAATCTGGCTACAGCGCATTCACTTCCTTTCTCCAATTAAGTCCCAGGAAGCTTTTAGAATGTGGCAACAGCAGCCAATTCTTTGACTTGAGGATGAATAACCATCGACAGGGCTAGCATTCGTTGGCCAATCAGAACTGCTCGAGAGAAGGTTTTTTTTTGGTGTCTCTTGACCACTGTAGTCCATGTGATTAAGGTGCTCCAACAGCACAGTTACAGCCACAGAATTGTGATAGGGCAAGGCCCAGTGTGCCTGCACTGGCTGTCTGAATCAACTGCTCACCTCGTGTCATTCTCCCAGGAATCCTGCACACTCCACCTTTCGAAACAACATTCCATTTCCCTTCTTGATTGAAGATGTCTCCACGGTAGACTCAGTCAGTGCATTCCAGATGCTATCCCAAAATATTTCCCCCCACCACAACCCCATCTTGGGGCTTAGAAATTGTTGTGACTAGTGATGAGTAGGGGCCTCAGAGATCACGGGCCTGTTAGGGTAGCAGCACAGCTATTACCTTGGGATCCTGCAATGTTGCCTCAGTGCAGGATCCCAAACTTTCAGCTCGTGACACCATTCGGGCGGGGGGGGGGGGGGGGGGATGGCGGTCCTGACCCTCTAGTTTAGGAAGTCTTGTCTCAATCACTTCTGCATTAATAAGCTTTGCCTCTTTTGCTGATTACTTCAAAAACCAAGCCCTCTTTCTATCATTTTGCAAGACGGGACAGTTTCTCCCAGTCTGCTACGTCCGATTGCTCATGATTTTGACCCCCTCAAATCGAATTTACTCTCAGCCTTCTCTTCTCCAAGGGACACAGACCCGACTTCTCCAAATCAGTGAAGTTTCTCAGCCTATTCCACAGGAACACACAGAATTGTTATGACACAAGAGGAAGCCATTCAGCCAATTTGTGCTTGCACAGGCTCTTCAAAACAAGCATCGCTCTAAGCATCTAAGATGGTGGCAATGACGAGGTAAGTAGCGTCCAGGTTCCTGAGCCTGTCTGCTGCCCAGCACCATGCCAGCTGAATCCAACTTTCTCTTCTGTTTTCTCCCACCTCTCTCCTTCTTGTCCATGATATCAGCACAGAAAACATGACCTGTTGCCAGCTTTGGAATCAAAGATGTTGGGCTTCAACTATGGAGATGAGGTGGCCCGAATCAGTCCTCCTGTTGGTGATGGGAGCAGCGGTTGCGTTGGCGACAGTGTGGCAGGTCAGGCGGTACCCCTAGTGGGGGAGACCCGGAACGAGACTCCTTGCGGCAATGGAGATGTTGGCCCTGAAGTGGGACTCCTGGAAACGACTGTGACACCTTTGTAAGCCTGGAACATGTTATAGAGGCCCCACAGTCTATTGTGATAACCCCCACCACGTCGAACAGAGCACAAGAAGCAAGGGAGATGAACTCAGTTTTTAGTCATGTCTTAATAGCTGCTGTAATTCAAAACAGTGCCACTGCATGGTGACATATTACACTGTTCCCTGTATTTATATGTTAAAATCAATTCATAGTAAATCATTCAATTCAATTCACAACCCAGTGCCAATTTTCTGCCTTCTCCCCACAAATCTGCACACCATTTCTATCCAAATAAACCACCCACTGAGATCCTGAATGTCTCAACTGAATGTGCCTCTACCATGTTTCCAGGCAGTGCACTCCAGAATTCAACTGCCCTAGGTGCAGGAGTAAGTCATTTGGCCCTTCGAGCCTGCTCCACCATTCTGTATGATCATGGCCGATCATCCAGCTCAGTACTCGATTCCTGCTTTCACCCCACTGATCCCTTTAGCCCTAAGAACTTCACCTAAAAGATAATGTCGCCATTGCTCCCATAGACCATCGGGCTACTCCCCCATTATATAGAGAGAGCAAGAGCGAGAGCAAGCATGAGAGCGATATGACCGGTGATGGTCTAACCCAAGGGTTACTATACCTCAGGCAAGGTGAGAGGTTGAGAAGGAGAGTTCTTCATGGTAATTTCATGGGATCTTTGCGGTGATCTCAGTGGTTTTTGAACCCATGCTGTTAGAATCACCTCTGCAATCCAAACAATTAAGCTAGCCCATCCCCAAACTATCATCCCCACGAAGGCATTCAACAGTTTGATCTCAAATGCTTTCTGCAGCAAACACTGCCACAGACTTACCACTCTGCAGGTGAAAACATTTCTCCCCATCTCAATTACGGTGCACGGTGGCTCAGTGGTTAGCACTACTACGTCAGCGCCAGAGACCCAGGTTCGATTCCAGCCTTGGGCGACCATGCGTGTGGAGTTTGCAGACTCTCCCCGTGTCTGTGTGGGTTTCCTCTGGGCGCTCCAGTTTCCTCCCACAGTCCAAAGATGTGCAGGTTAGGTGGATTGGCTATGCTGAATTGCCCGTAGTGTTCAGGGATGTGTAGATTAGGTGGGTTATAGGAGGATGCGTCTGGGTGGGATGCTCTGTGGGTCAGTGTGGACTTATTAGGCCGAAGGGCCTGTTTCCACACTGTAGGGATTCTATGAAATAAACAACCTGCCCCATATCTTTAGATTGTGACCCATAGTTCTGGACACCCTGGTAACTGAACCCATCCTTCCTGTATTTACGCTGTCTAATCCTGTTAGGTTCTTATAGATGTCCATGAAATCACACTTTATTTTTCCAAAATCTGGTGAATATAGTCGTAACCAGTCCAGTCTCTCTTCATAAATCAACTTAATAATTTATAAATGGTCTTAAATACAAAAGGGGTAAATATTTACTAGATAAGAACCTGAAATGACATGGAACCAATGTGGATGGATAGAGTCAAAAGACGACCAGTCATGGTTGAACTGCATGGCGTCGAACAGACTCAGGAGGATGAATAGTCTAGTTATCCACTTTCATCAAGTCTTAGCGCAGTCAAGGAATCCATTTGGCTGGAATATACAGTATGACCTAACAGGCAGAATGATGGAAACCACACAGAGTTAGCCTATGGACTAGGAGACCTGGGTTCAAGTCCCACCTGTTCCAGAGGTGTGCAGTGTAAGAGTTGTAGAGATGCATGGAAACAGACATTTTAATTCAACTCGTCCATGCTGAACAGGTAACCCAAATTAATCTAGTCCCCTTTGCCATCATATCCCACTAAATCCTTCTTAAATCCATCCAGATGGATTTTAAATGTGTATTTGTACCAGCCTCCACCACTTTCCCTGGCGGCTCATTCCATAAACACACCACCCTGGTGCTTGAAAAAGTTGCCCTTTAGGCCCCTTTTAAATCTTTCTCCTTTCACCTTAAACCTATGCCCTCTAGTTTTGGACTCCCTTACCCTGGGGAAAAGACCTTTGAGTATGGACAGGGTAAATAACCAAGATTTTACACCTCTCAGCCTTCGACGCTCCAGGGAAAATAGCTCCAGCCTATTCAGCCTCTCCTTATAGCTCAAACTCTCCAACCCTGGCAACATCCTCCTGAACAGGTTGGTTAGAAAATATCTAGGGCATCAGGTTTGATGGGCTGAATGGACATTTCTCTTTATTTCTACCCAGAAGTGTTATCACACTCTTGCGCTCGTGCTCGTTCTCTCTATAATGGAGGAGAAAGGGGGTGGGAGGCAATTTGCGCCAAGCATAAACCCGGCCTCATGTCAGATGTGCTGTACAGTCTGTTTACGCTCTTGCAGACTCTATGAAAACGCAGGAGGAGCCTCCGTGCTTAATTCAATTATCTAGTAATTATTTTAATTGTTCAAGGGTAATTACTATAATAAAGCTGCTGCTGGCATTTCAGCTGTTGCAAACTGCTTTAACTCTCGCTCTGCAGTGCACGGGCTGGAAAGACGTGAAATCAGTTGAGTCGAGGGGGAGATGGTTGGAAAGTTCGAATCATACAGCGCGGAAACAGACCCTTCGGTTCAACCAATCCAAACCAAACATAATCCCAAACTAAACTAGCCCCACCTGCCTGCGCTTGGCCCATATCCCTCCAAACCTTTCTTATTCATTTACTTATCCAAATGTCTTTTAAACATTGTAACTGTACCCACATCACCATTTCCTCTAGTAGTTCATTCCACACACGAGTCACTCTCCTTGTGGGGAAAAAAAAGTTGCCCCTCTTATCCTTTTTAAATCGTTCCCCTCTCACCTTAAAGATATGCTCCCTAGTTTTGAGCTCCCCTACCTTTGGAGAAAGACACCAGTTATTCACCTTACCCACACCCCTCATGATCTTATAAACCTGTATTGAGATCACCCCTCAACTTCCTACACTCCAGTGAAAAAAGTCCCAGCCTATTTTTATATCTCAAACCCTCCATTCCAGGCAACATCCTGGTAAATCTTTTCTGAATCTTCTCCAGTTTAATAAAACACATCCTATAACAGGGCAACCAGACCTGGGCACAGTACTCCAGAACAGGCCTCACCAACGTTCTGTAGAACCTTGACATAATGTCCCAACTCCAACACTAAAGGTCTGAGCAATTAAGGCAAGTTTGCTAAATGCCTTCTTAACTACCTTATCCATATGTGATGCAAATTTCAAAGAATTATGTACCTGAACATTTCAAATGGGAGCAGGAGAGGGTCATTCAGCCCCTTGAACCGCTTCTGGCTGACTTTCTACTTCAGTGTGACCTTCCCATACTATCCCCATAATCCTCAATATCAATAAAAACTATTTTCCTTTGTTGAATGCACCCAATGACTGAGTTTTCACAGCTTACTGGCTTTTCTGGTACTTCCTATCCCAGTCAGCAAAGAAATCTCTCCTCCAGCCCTACTTGTTTCATTGGAATTAGGAGCAGGAGTAGGCAATTCAGCCCTTCAAGCCCACTCTGCCATTAACACGATCTTCTCCTGGTGTTCACGCCACTCCCCTTCTTGTTCCTCAAAGCCCTTATCCCACTTTTCATCAGAAACATACCTATTTCTTTTTTGAATCTGTTGATTGATTCTGCCTCCACTGTACTCTGGGGCAGCAAGCTCCGCAGATTCACAATGCTCTGAGAGAAGTAGTTTCCCCTCATCTCAGTTTTAAACCAACTTCCTCTTACCGTATATCTATGATTTCTTGTTTGAGGCTGTCCCACAAAAGAGAGCATCCGTTCAACATCCATCTTATTGATCCCCTTTATCATTTTACGTACCTCAATCACATCACTCTTGATTCTCTGAACTCCAGCGAGTATAGGCTGAAGCTATTCCACCACTCCTCATCCTCACCCCTTTCATCCCTGGAATCAACCCGGTGAACCTCCTCTGAACAATTTGCAAGGCTTCTTTAGCCTGAACTACTACCTCCTCTGCCAGAAGCCCCTGGGTTCTCCACAAAAGAGAACAGCACCCAGAAAGTAAATACAAGCACATCTGCTGAGAAAGACAGATACCAAGTCATGTGTTAACTGACCAAGCGTGATAAATTGCCAATTATTGATTCCTTTCTCTGCTGACTTTTTTTTAAAAAATCCTGACTCAGCTGACAACTCTCACTGCACACCCCACTTAAGCTATCGCCAACCTGCTGCTAGCTTGTCCAGTTGGCACCTGGCAATGAGTCTATCGGACAACTGCTGGCAGATGCCACTCCTTGGCACAAGAAAATTCTGGATCTATGGGGAAAAGGGGGTTGCTTTAATTGGCACAGAGGGAGAGAGAATGATTGAATAGAGGTGCCAAACTGTACTGGGGTGGGAGGGAGCACAGTTGGCTGGCATATGATTCAGAATAGCCCCAATAATACAGGTCTGATTCCCATTCCGGCTGAGGGGAAAACTTGGGATTTGTTTCCCAGCCCTTCTCCCATGAATGGAAAGCCACAGCAAACTCACTGTTGACAAGGAAAGTGGATTAGGATGAAGTATCCACTCACAGGCTGTGTGATGGCTTTGTGGTATTATCGTTGGACTGTTAATACAGAGACCTATGTAATGTCCCGGGGACCTGGGTTCGAACCTCACCTCAGCAGATACTGGAATTTGAATTCAATTTTAAAAATCTGGAAGTAAGAGTCTAATGATGACCGTGAAACCATTGTCAATCATCGGAAAGCCCATCTCATTCACTAATGTCCTTCAGAGAAGGAAATCTGACATCCTTACCCAGTCTGGCCTACATGTGACTCCCCTTCTCCTTAAATTGTGTTCTGGCATCCACCGCGGTCTAGGGGAGTGAATTCCACAGTCACGACCCTTAGGGAAGTAATTCCTCCTCATCTGTTTTAAACCTATCACCCCTTTATCCTAAAACCGTGACCTCTTGTTCTAGATTGGTCCAGAAGGGGAAACATCTGTGGGAATGGCAGTGGATCTACAGCAAAGGGGCAAAGGTACAAAATTAAATGCAAGAAAATTTAGGACCGGGTACGAGTCACTTCCTTTACGTGGGCTCTTGCTGTGCATCACTTCCTTTAGCCCCAACAATATTTTAAGAAGTACTTGGGTTTAAGAAGGAGGCCATTTTACCACAACATTGAACGCATGTTATCGAGGGAAAAATAGCTGGAGAGATACATGTTTGGACAGAGGGTTGGGGAGGCTGCAGAATATGGTAACAGGTGAGAGTTCACATCAACACTCCAGAACAGGTTGGGTAGGTGGCCAAAGACAGCAGAGTGTTAAAGGGATATGGGCACAGGGTGGGGATGTAGGATTAGGTTACTGCTGAAACAGAGGGTAAACACAGACGAAATGCAAACAGGGATCAGTCAGGCCCAAAACAGCCTGATTAGAGCCACAAAATCATACAGCACAGAGACCGATTCTTTAGTCTAATCAGCCCATGCGGAATGCAATCCCAAACTAAACTAGTCCCAGCTGCCTGCTCCAGGCCCATATCCTTTCAAACCGTTCTTATTCATGTATTTATCTAAGCATCTCTTAGATGTTGTAACTATGCCCACATCCACCATTTCGTCTGGATGTTAATTCTGCATACTGACCACTCGGTGTAAAAAAAAAAATTTCCCCCCCATATCTTTTTTAAATCTCTCTCTCCACTCACCTTTAAAAATATGCCCCCTAGTCTGAAATCCCCCATCCAAGGGGGAAAGACAGCTACCATTAATCCCATCTATACCCGTCATGATTTTATAAACTTCAATAAAGGTTACCTCTCAACCTCCTACGCTCCAGTGAAAAAAGTGCCAACTTTTCTTTATAACTCAAACCTTCCATACCCAATGATATCCTGGTAAATCTCTTCTGAACCCTCTCTAGTTAAGTAATATTCTTCCTATATTTGGGAGACCAGACTGGACACAGTACTCCAGAACAGACCTCACCTCTGACTTAAACAACCTCAACATGACGTCCCAACTTCTATACTCAAAGGTCTGAGCAATAAAGGCAAGCGCGCCAAACACCTTAACCACCTTCTAAACGACATGGGATGCAAACTTTAAAGCACTGTGTGCCTGAGTTCTCCATTTACTATGAAGCTACAAAGTCAAGTCAAAGTCCGTGCTAATTATCCCTGCCTGGCTGACTTTAATGTACACTTTTAGTGCACTGGTGCAAAAGTCAACCACAAATCCACACAGGTCTAAGGCTCAAACAAACACAAAGAACACTGGAGAAACTAGCAGGGGCTGATGGCATCTGTGGAATGAGAAAAATAGTGTGTGAACACAGAATCCAGTGGAATCACAGAATCCCTTCAGTGTGGAAGCAGGCCATGCAGCCCATTGAATCCACACTGACTCTCTGAACAGCATCACACCCAGACGCACCCTGCTACCCCATCCCTGTAGCTCTGATTTCCCATAGCTAACCCATCTAACCTGCACATCTTTGGACAATGGAAGGAAACATGAGCACCCAGAGGAAGCTCACACGGATATGAGCAGAATGTGCAGACTCCACATAATCACCTGAGGCTGGAATCAAACCCAGGTTCCTGGCACTGTGAGGAATCAGTACTAAGCACTGAGCCACTGTGCTGCCCTGATCTGATTCTCGCCTCAAATCTGCATTTCGCTCTACCCTCCAATAACCTTTCACTACCTTGCATTCCAAGAACCCTTCTGCACCTCTGCTGTAAAAATATCAACCACCTTTTCAGGAAGAGATCCAAAAACTCATGACCCTCAGACACAGAATTTTGCCTCGCCTTTTACAAATGGGTCTTCCCTGATTTTTAAGCTCCCCTAGTTCTGGAGTCCCCCATAAGATGAACCATCCTCTCCACGTTTCCTCTTTCAAAATCATTCAAGTTCTTGTATGTTTCAATCATTCTCTCCTAAACTCCAGCAGTTACGAGACTATCAAGCTTTTCTCTTGAAACAACCCTCCCATTTTCAGGTTTCAGGCTTCAGGCTGGGTCATAATTGTGGAAGTCCCTTCCGAAAAGCACAGTCAGAATACCTACAGCAAATGAACTGCAGTGGTTTCAGAAAGCAACTCTTCACCACCTTCTCAAGGGGCAACTATAGATGGGTAATAAATGCCAGCCGGTATGGAGGGGAGGGAGTACAGTTGGGAATCTTTTTTTCCATTCATTCACAGGATGGGAGTGTCATCCATTTATTGTTCATCCCTAATTGCACACAGGACAGTTAAATGTCAACCATATTGTTGTAGGTCTGGAGTCACACGTAGACGAGACAAAGCAAAGATGGCAGTTTCCTTCCACCAGACGGCTTTTCCAAAAATTGACAATGGATTCATGGTCATCATTAGACTCTTAATTCCAGATTTTGTTTTTTCACACTGAATTCAAATTCCACCATCTGCTGTGGCAGGATTTGAACGCAGGTCCCCAGAACACCACCCGAGTCTCTGGATTAACAGTGACAACACCACTACACCTTCATCTCCTCTTAATTATTTTTAGGTTGTGGATTTGAAATGGAAGTTTTAAAATATTTTCTAACCAACCCATTTACTGATGTGTTATAGCACCGCCGGAGCAGGTTGACTTCAACCTTGGCCCCCTTGCTCAGAGGAAAGGGAACTATCACTGTGCTATAAGAATCCTGTTCAAATGGAAAACAGATAAAACATGCAAAACCTCCAAGCTGTTGAATAGGGGGTGGGGGTATTAATTGAAGAGCTCCTACAGGAACACTGGAGCTGCCCTGAATGGGCTGCATTGATAGGAAATGACAACTTCACCCGCCCATCAGGTGCAGCATAATTAAATTTGCATGCTCCCTCTTTGGGGAGGCCACGTTTGGAATACTGCATATAGTTCTGGTCGCCCTGCTACAGGAAGGATGGTACTAAACTGGAAAGGGCACAAAATGATTGACAAGGATGTTACTGGGCTGGTGGGTTTGAGTTACAGGGAAAGGCTGAATAGGCTGGGACCTTTTCCCCTGGAGTACAGGAGGCTGAAGGGTGATCTTAGAGGTTTATAAAATCATGAGGGACAACAGATAAGGTAAATCGCCAAGGTCTTTTTCCCCAGGGTGGGGGGAGTCCAAATGAGAGGGTATAGGTTTTAGGTGAGTGGGGAAAGATTTAAAAATAACCCGAGTGGTAAATTTTTCACACAGAGGGTGGTGTGTGTATGGAATAAGGTTCCATAGGAAGTAGTGGAGGCTGATACAATTACATTTTAAAGGCATCTGGATGGGTACATGAATAGGAAGGATTTAGCCGGATATGGGCCAAATGCTGGCAAATGGGACTAGGTCAAATTGGGATGTCTGGTTGGTGTGGACGAGATGGACCGATGGGTCTGTTTCCATACTGTATGACTAACTCTGTCTGCTGTCCTCATTCTGTCTGGCCTACATATGACTCCAGATCCACAGCCAACTCTTTAGTGACCTCTGAAATGGCCATGTAAGCCACTCAATCGTATTCAAGGAGGTGACCCATCTCTTCTTTTGTAAAACGAATTCAAGATGGGCAACAAATGCTGGCCTCTCCAGCAATCGTGAGGAAACGAAAGGCAACTTTTAGACAGCGCATCATTCCCTCAGTAATTGCTCAAAAGCACAGCCAAGATTATGCATCAAGCATCCAGAGCATGACTTGAACCCACAATGTTCTGTCCCAGTGGCCAGTCGGACACCAGTGAGCTGACAATAGCAAATAACAAAAAGGTCACAGTCACTATAGGACCTTCACCACGTCCTTTGTACTAAGGGTGCAGGAACCCTCCACTCCGTTTTCCAACCGTATTTATTTTAGCAATAATAACACTGAAATACCACTTCTACTTCTGTGCCCATAGAAAACTGTCTAATACACAGTATTTCCAGCAATCTTGTCTTTTGTTTTAATATCTCCGTTCAGATGTCAGAGTCATATGTTGGCCTGTAAATTTATAATAGTTCAGAGGAAAAGAAACATTTTGAAACTTATATGAAAATAATCACACACCCTCAACGGAAGGGAGGGAGGGCAGGTTGAATAAAGAAACTCAATATTCTAGGCTGACAATCCCAATGCAAAATGAAGAGAGTGTTGCACGACTAAAGGTGAACGGATCTCGGAACTGGAACAGCACAGAACATGGCTGTTCGGCCCAAATGCCCTTGGTGGCTTACTGCAAACACACAGAAAATAGGTCATTTGGTCATTTAGCCCCTCAACTAGATCACAGCTGACCTTGTACCTCAGAGCCATTTTCCTGCACTGTCCTAATAATTCGTTGATAGCTTTAAATGTACCAACCTGTCAATCTGTGTTTTAAATATTCTCAAAATCTGAGCCTCCACAACCCTCTGGGCTGGTGAATTCAAAAGAACGACTACAATTCTTAAACTGTTTTAGAACACAGAATAGCAAAGGAACGCGCCCTTCGGCCCACGATGTTGTGTCGAACATGACACCAAATTAAACTAATTCCTTCTACCAGCCCTTGGCCCATATCCCTCCATTCCTTGTTTATTCATGTGCTTATCTAAAAGTCCCTACAATGCCCCATCGTATCTGCCTCCACCACCATCCCTGGCAAAACGTTCCAGACTCCTAGCACGCTGTATAAATAACTCGCCCTTCGCATCTTCTTTGAACCTTCCTCCTCTTATCTTAAATGCATGTCCCCTCAGAATCTTTTTCCCAGCATTGAAATGTCTAATACTAACTGTCAACTCTATCTATACATCTCATAATTTTGTAGCTTCTATAAGGTCTCCTCTCAGCCTCCGCTCCAGGGTAAACAACACGAGTTTGTCCAGCCCTTCCTTATAGCTATGCCCTCTAATCCAGGCAGTGTCATGGTAAACCTCTTCTGCACGCTCCAACGCCTCCACATCCTTCCTGTAATGTGGCAACTAGAGCTGAACGCAATACTCTAAGTGTGGCCTAATCAAAGTTTTGCATTTGTATCTCTTAGTTCAAAAGATCCCATAACATTATTTCAAGCAGAGTGTGGGTGCTGTCTTATGTCTTGCCATTGGTAAAGTTACAAAAAGCCACATTGTTGTTTGCAGGCTTACATTTTCTACATGACCAATTATCCAAAAATTCTTACACTGCATCTTGCAAACTTACAGCCAAGGAGAAAAAGCAAGGGCAGCAGATTCAGAGATCATAATCCCCACTGTGGAAGCAGGCCCTTCGGCCCAACAAGGTCACGCAGACCCTCACAGCATCCGACCCACACCTATCCCCCTATAACCCACCTAATCTACACATCCCTGAACATTACGGGCAATGTAGCATTCCCAAACCACCTAGCCAGCACATTTTTGGGCTGTGGGAGGAAACTGGAGCACCCGGAGGAAATCCATGCAGACACGGGGAGAACTTGCAAACACCATATAGACAGTTATGCGAGGGTGGAACCTGGGATCCTGGTGCTGAGAGGCAGCTGTGCTAACCACTGAGCCACCGTGCCGCCCCTAGGATGACAAGAAACAAGCTCCACTCGCATTTGCCCTCAGGTTCCAATGGCAGTCGACAGGATACGAACCTGCATGAGAGCACCAATCGAGTTACAAGTCCATCATCTGAACCACTCGGCCTCGACTACAGAATTCATGGAAACACCATCCCCTGCAAGATCCACTCCAAGCTGTCCAACTTGGAAATATATCAGTCATTTCAAACTCACGCCTCTATCACTTAGAAGGACAAAGGCAACAGTTACAGGGAAACACCACATCCTACAAGTCACCCTCCGAGCCCTTCAACTTCTTGACTTGGAAATATATTGGCCGTTCCTTCAGCGTCACTGGGTCAAAATTCTGGAACTTCCTCCCCAATAGCACTGTGTGGGTCTCACTACACCACACGGACTGCAGTGGTTCAACAAGGTGGCTCGCCACCACCTTCACAGAGGGCAAGTAAGGACGAGCAATTAAAAGATGATAGTAACAGAAGGAGGGCACAGGGCGGGGTAGGGGGAGAAGAGGACAGCAAGAACGGTTAGGGTGAGCGAAAGAGAGGGGGGGCGAAGGAAGGGGGGGTGATATCGAGAGGGTGGTGGGGG